>CM035116.1:80407808-81007808 GCA_020205555.1 Panax stipuleanatus | reverse complement strand
AATAAGTATAACCTTTACGCTTATAATAATTAATATATACTCTATTAATTATTCCAATAATAATATTCACGGTCAAATAATAACTTAAGTTATTTAATATATTAAAATAACTTAGTTTCCTTTCATCAATTAAACTCCCTTGAAAATACATTTAAAATTATGTATTTAGCCATATCATAAAATATTATGTTTTCTCCAAATAAGCACATTCGTTATTAGAAAATAATTTACTTATTGTCTCATGATATTATTTTTAATATAATATCAAATAACTATATGTACGACACATGTACATATATTATATATAGAAAATAGATAATAAGTTTATTTTCTATTATAATAAATTGTTTCCATCAATTTAATTACATATAGCAAATACGTTTTAATATATTTACCATATTAATTAATCATACCTATTACCTCATACAAAAAATATATAAGGTAATATTATTATTCAAAAATAACATTCCCTCTTTTATTAAAATAATTCAACATTAGAAACTATTTTAATATCCTTTATTAGAAAAATCATATCTCTTTCTTTTCTATAAATTGTTCCCAAAACAATTTCTTCAAATATTCATTTAAAGATATAATGATTTCCATCTCCCTTTAATAACGTATATATATATATATATATATATATATATATTTAACGTTATTCGTACATTAGACTTTTTCACATATTACTATTCTAAGTAATATATATAAAAGTACCAACTATAATTACATATTCAACACACATATTAATTCACTCCTTTACTTAAGTAAATTAAACACTGTACTATATCATCATAGTTAATTAAGGTTCAATACTCTCATTATATTATTCCAAATATAACTCCCAACTTAAATTAACTAATATTTATTCTTATTAGTTAATTCCTTAACTAACTCATGCTTCACTATCCAAACCTATTCATGGATAGCTTAAGTGCTATTAATAACCTATATTATAAACATACTAGTTATTAATACATACACAAGAATATGGTGATTATACATTAAGGATATTTAATGTCACCAACTTACTATGATAAAATAATTCTATAAATTATTTAATATCGATAGGAATTTATCCACCTCCTTTATCTCAACTGGATCGTCTCTACGATAAGTAACAAATATATATTAATAATATATTTATAAATCACAAAAACACATTTTACATAGTCCATATTATCCTATGTAATATAATACCACATACCTCATATCACATATATATATTATTATTCGAACCCATCTCACAGTTTAAGAATTTTATTTATTAAATCCTTATTTAATAATATCTAAAAATTCGGGTTCTTACAGTTTAAATGTAATAGTTACATTTAAAATTTAAATTCTTGCACTCCTAGGTTTGACCTTTTGGTTCACTTGGTGGCTCTAGTGAACCAAACTAGAATAAAAGTCCATAATCAATCCGGGTAGAATATAGTATTCTATATTGCATGCTAAATATTATATATATTATATTTTATGCAAACATGCTTCGCATGTTTAATAAAATGACGCGTATTTTATATATATATATATATATATATATATATATATATATGTGCATGCGCGCTAAACAAGATGAGACAAATAATAACAAACCCCTCAAAGAAATAATATTAAGTCTGAAGCGTTCAAATGATATTTGGAATATCGAACGTCGTCTTCTAGCATGATTAGTTAATAGAGTATTAAATATTTAATATGAGTTTGTTGTGCTATCCACAAGGCCAGTATTGGATATTTAAGATGTTAATTAATCACATTTGATGCTTATCAAGAAAATTGAACGATCTAGTCTTGTTGTGCTATCCACAAGGACGAAAATTTTTCTTTTTTGAATTTATGGAAGTGCTAGGCTGGACTTAACTTAAATCATTTTAGTTCGGATGTGCACACACATGACCATTATGATTTAAGAGGCAAAATAAAAGGAGTTACACGGTGATGTAATTGACAAGAGTTGTCTACCTATTTATTTGTATATCGCTTGTTGTGCTATCCACAAGGTTATATACATTTGAAATGGGATCCTTAATCTCATTAGCAAATCTTTAATTAGATGTTGCCGAACTATATGAGTGAGGGTAATATAGTTTGATGAAAATAATGGGAGATACCAATTTAAAATAAAGACCTAAATTTATTTTGGAATACAAAGTTAATAAAATGAATGTTTGCTAAAATGTTGTCTTTTCACATGCAGAATTTTAAAAATGTCAAAATCACTAATCTCACTACGAAGCATACTTGATGCAAATAAGCTTACCGGCCCGAATTATGAGGACTGGCTAAGAAATCTGAGAATTGTTCTCACTGCTGAAAAGATTTCTTATGTCCTAAATTCCACTATCCCTGAATCTGTTTCAGAAACAGCCTCTGAGGAAGAGATTGCCACTTTCAATAAATGGCAAGATGATGCATCTGTGGCTCAATGCATCATGCTCGCATCCATGAATAACGAGCTTCAGCGTCAGCACGAAAAAATGGATGCTCCTGCTATGCTGCTTCACCTCAAGGAGTTGTATGGTGAACATAGTAGGACTACTAGATATGAGATATTTAAGGAGCTCTTCCGATCTCGGATGACCTAGGGCACTGCCGTCGAGACTCATGTTCTGAAGGTAATCAATTTGATTGAACGCCTTGGACAGCTTGGGTTCGTCATGGATGGGGAGTTGAGTCAAAACTTGGTCTTGCAGTCACTCCCTGAGACCTTCTCCCAGTTTGTGGTTAATTTTCACATGAATAAGCTAGATGTCTGCTTACCTGAGCTGCTTAACATGCTGAAAACTGCAGAAGGTCACTTCTCATCCAAGAAGAACCATGTCTTGATGGTGGATTCTTCCAATAAAAGGAAGAGGCCCAAGGTGTCTTCTGAAAAGAAGAAATCTAAGAAGGCTAAGGGAAAAGGGAAAGAAAAGGAGCAAAAGAAACTTGAACCAGCTAAAGGAATGTGCTTTCATTGCAATGAGCCGGGACATTGGAAGAGGAACTGCAAGAAGTTTCTAGCAGAGAAGAAGCTTGGAGAAGCTTCGACTTCCAATCAAGGTTTGTTTATGATTGAAATTAATTTTTCTGAAAGTCATAATTCTACTTTGGTATTGGATACCGGCTGTGGTTCTCACATATGTAATACTGTGCAGGGACTGGTCAGAAGTAGAAAGCTGAACAAAGATGAGGTGATCCTACGAGTGGGGAATGGAGCAAAGGTTGCTGCATTAGCTGTAGGAACTTATTGTTTAGCAATGCCTTCGGGCAAATCCATTTATCTTAATAATTGTTATTATGTTCCGAATATTATTAAAAACATTATTTCAATTTCTGTATTGGATATGGAAGGTTTTGACGTTATTATAAAGAACAATGGTTGTTCTATTTATAAAGACGATGTTTTATATGGTATTGGAAATTTGCGAAATGGACTTTATACACTTGACTTACAAGAAAATATATTTCAAATTGAACAAATTAAGAAAAGGAAAAGAGATGATATTAATTATACCTATATGTGGCACTGTAGACTCGATCATATCAATGAAACAAGATTATCCAAGTTGCATAAAGATGGGCTCCTCGAGCTATCTGATTATGAATCATATCCAACTTGTGAATCTTGTCTCATGGGTAAAATGACTAAATCTCTTTTTAGTGGAAAAGGAGAGAGAGTTACAGAGTTGTTGGCATTGATTCACACAGACATTTGTGGACCTATGACAACAAGTGCACGGGGTGGGTATTCTTATTTTATTACTTTCACTGATGATCACTCAAGATTTGGATATGTGTATTTAATGAAATACAAATCAGAATCATTTGAAAAGTTCAAAGAGTTCAGAAGTGAAGTAGAGAAACAAACGGGCAAGAGTATTAAGATACTTTGATCAGATCGAGGTGGAGAATACTTAATCAGTGAGTTTCTCAATTGTCTCAGAGAAAATGGTATAATCTCACAATGGACTCCTCCAGGTACACCACAGTTAAATGGAGTATCTGAAAGGAGAAATCGAACACTGTTGGACATGGTTCGATCCATGATGAGTTTTACCGACCTTCCAATTTCCTTCTGGGGATATGCCCTAGAAACGGATGCATACCTACTTAACAAGGTACCTACCAAATCCGCCCCAAAGACTCCATATGAGATGTGGAAAGGGAGGAAACCAAATCTTAAGCATGTTAAGACTTGGGGTTGTCCAGCTTATGTTAAAAAGTTTGAAAATGATAAGCTACAGACTAAATCCGATAAGTGTAGATTTGTGGGATACCCTAAAGAAACCGTAGGGTATTATTTCTATTATCCAACTGATCAAAAGGTGTTTGTTGCGAAACATGCTACCTTCTTGGAGAAAGAGTTTATCCATAAAGGGGTCAGTGGGAGCAAGATATATCTTGAAGAAGTTCAAGAACCACAAGTTACCACAGACCAAAGTCAGATACCTAACCAAGTAGAAGAACCTACTGTACCACACCCTGTTCGTAAATCTGGAAGAGTACCGAAGATACCTGAGAGGTATGGATTCGTTATAGAGGATGACGATGAGGTACACATCATGAATGATGATGATCCATTGAATTACGAACAGGCTATGAGTAATAAAGACTCAGGGAAATGGCTTGAAGCCATGAAATCCGAAATGGACTCCATGTATGAAAACAAAGTATGGTCTTTGGTTTCACCACCTGAAGGTATTAAACCTATTGGGTGTAAATGGGTTTTTAAGAAAAAGACTGGAGCAGACGGTAAGGTAGAGACCTATAAGGCCCGACTGATTGCAAAAGGTTTCAAACAAAGACAAGGAGTTGACTATGATGAAACCTTCTCACCAGTAGCCATGCTCAAGTCCATTCGGATTTTGCTTGCGATTGCAGCTTACAACGACTATGAGATCTGGCAGATGGACGTGAAAACGGCCTTCCTCAATGGGAAACTTGAGGAGGATGTGTATATGACACAGCCAGAGAGATTTATTTCAAAAGTTGGAACAAATCAAGTCTGTAAGCTACAACGATCCATTTATGGGTTGAAGCAAGCTTCTCGTAGATGGAACATTCGTTTTGATGAGACAATCAAAGAGTTTGATTTTATCAAAAACGAGGATGAACCATGTGTATACAAGAAGGTTAGTGGGAGCGCAGTATCATTCCTTGTATTATATGTTGATGATATATTACTGATAGGGAATGACATTCCTATGTTACAATCCATTAAAATCTGGTTATCTAAAAACTTCTCCACGAAGGACTTGGGTGAAACATCCTATATTTTGGGGATAAAGATTTATAGAGATAGATCTAAAAGGATGCTCGGCTTATCCCAAGGAACGTACATTGATACGATGCTAAAGAGGTTTAGCATGGAAGATTCCAAAAGAGGTCTCATGCCGATGAGCCATGGAATAAATCTCTCCAAGAAACAGGCCCCAAAGACACCTGAGGAGAGAGACCGTATGAGTAAGATCCCTTATGCTTCTGCAATAGGATCTATCATGTACGGTATGATATGTACTAGACCGGATGTTGCTCACGCACTTAGTGCAACAAGCAGATACCAGTCGAATCCAGGAGAAGAGCACTGGAAGGTAGTGAAAAATATCTTAAAGTACTTGAGAAGGACTAAAGATATTTTTCTTGTCTACGGTGGGTCTGAATTAAAACTCGAGGGATTCACGGACTCAAGTTTTTAAACAGACCAAGATGACAGTAAATCTGTTTCAGGGTATGTGTTTACCTTGAACGGAGGTGCAGTGAGTTGGAAGAGTTCCAAGCAGCAAACGGTTGCTGATTCAGTGACAGAGGCAGAGTATATAGCTATAAGTGAAGCTGCAAAGGAAGCTGTTTGGATGAAGAAGTTCATAACTGAACTTGGTGTGGTTCCTAGCATTGGAAAAGCAGTTCCCGTATACTGTGACAACACCGGAGCGGTTGCACAGGCTAAGGAACCCAGGTCTCATCAGAAATCTAAACACGTGTTGCGGCGATTTCACTTGATCAGGGAGATCATTGAAAGAGGAGACGTCGCCTTGGAGCGTGTAGACTCTCAAGACAACATTACAGATCCATTTACTAAAGTTTTAACACAACAGCAATTTGATCGTCACTTAGAGAAGATGGGTATGAGATACCATGGTGATTGGCTTTAGTGCAAGTGAGAGATTGATAGTAGTGTGCATACAAGCCAATCATGTATGATGACAAAGCACATACTTTGTAAACAATCTTATTTATTTATTAATAAAATATTCATTTAAGGCATATAATTATCTACATGGTGCTGTTTTTATAATATGTAAATAACCCATAGTTTTAAGCAATGATTTTAGAATCATGATGAGATCATGATAATGAGATCTAAATTCTTAGAAAGCTTAAAAACTAAAATAGTTCCCAATTGTGGGATTACTAAAATGGGGATTAGTAAATCCGGATAGATTGGTACATATGTTGCTTGCTCATTGGATGAGGATGACTAATCTCATGGTCATTTGTGTGGAGACACTAAAGCAAGTATGTAGGTGCTTATTGGAGAATAAGTTCACTGAACGTGACTCGCTATGGAATACCTAATGGAGTTTTACTCGCCTGTCAATAGGAATTCCTAATGTGATAGTAGTACATGTGATCCTTGGACTTGAGATCATCATAGTATCTTGTATGTAACAAATTATACTTTGACTAATTCCTTAAGGCCTTTTAAGGCATATATACGGAGCTTGGGTGTAATGAGTTACATATGGAGATAATAAATGATCAATAAAGAATCTACCACCTCTAGTAAAAGAGGAGATATGTCCTATGTGATTCGTTAAATGACAACCCAGGAATCCTTGGCCAAGGTAGAATGAAATTAGAAAGAGGTTTCTAATTTGCATTATTTGGAGTTGTGCATTTTCTAATCGAAATACATATGATTAAATAAATTAAGACTTGACAGTAAATCCATGTCTTATATTTAATTGGGACATTGTATGGTGGAAGGATTGAATTGTACGGTAACTATTAACTCACAGGTTCTTTTATGATTAATGTTGAAATCTATATTATCTGGAAAGTCGTTGATCGCTAGGGAGGCTTATCCCTATTGTAGAATAAATGTTATTTATTTAAATAGATTATTAGTTTAATTTGTTTATTTAAATAAGATTAGAACTGTTCTAATTGATTTATTCACAACCGGTTTAATATGGAGAACCTAAAGGGTCACACCATAAAAAGAAGAAGAATTATTTAAGAAGAAAATGGCATGATAGTAATAATGCATTAAGTATAATTAATTTAATCTATGATGATAGAATAAATTAAATAGCTTAATGTTTATTATTTAATATTTTAGAAATATTAAATATAAATTAATAAGAGGAGTCTTATTAATATTATTATTATTATTATTATTTTAATTCTAAAGGAGTTTAGGAATTAATATAATATCAGTACTCTCTCTCAATCCTAATAAAGATTAGGATATAAATTAATTAAAAGTAAATAATTAATTAATTAAATAAAACCCTATTCTAATTGGATTAGGAGGGTTAACCTAATATCTATATAAGAGAGTCTTATATCAGAAATAAGATACGTGAATTTTTCAAGAGTTGGGAGTACACATATTCTATAGAGATAGAAACAAGGGTTAAGTCAATAACCCATCTTACTGAGTTCTTCATCTTCCTTGGTGGATCATCGTTAGAGGCCAAACATTTGGGTGGCTGACATTGATCAAGGGAAGGAGCCACTACAGAGGACTCAAAGGAATCAAAGGAGAAGAACTTGTACTTGAGGAAGCTTGGATCTTCAAAGGTATAATTCTGTTTTTCTCCTTCTTCATTCACTGATAATTGATGCACAAGAATGATCATGGTAATGGGTTTGTATAAATTTTTAAAACCTAATTTTTTACGCTTCCGCCCTATTTATGTGATTTGATTGCATGATTGTGTTACGTACAAACCCATCAACCTTCTTATTGTTTCATTAGTTCTCTGAATTGTCAAAATATAGATGATTATGAGTCCTATTACTTCGTTCTAGTTGAAATTAGCATTAAAAAGAGCAATCACATCACTATCGCATCCAAAACGATGCGTAGATCTCACACAAGTCTTCATTTATGGAAACCTTCTTATTGTTTCATTGGTTTCCTAAAATTATGAAAGAAAGAGGTGATTAAGAGTCCTATTCCTTCGTTCAAGTTTAAATTAGCATCAAAAGGAGCAAACCCATCACTATCGCGTCCAAAACGATTCGTAGATCTCACACAAGACTTCATTGAGGAAGACCTTCATATTGTTTCATTGGTTGTTTCAAATTTACAAAGAAAGAGGTGATTAAGAGTTGTATTACTTCATTCTATTTAGATTAGCGTCAAAATGTGAAACCCATGACTATCGCATTCAAAACCATGCATACATTTCGCACAAGTCTTCATTTAGGGAGACCTTCTTATTGTTTCATTGGGGCTTTAAAATTGTCAAAGAAATAGGTGATTAGGAGTCCTATAACTTCGTTCTAGTTTGATTAGCATCAAAAGGAGCAATCCCATGACTATCGCGTTAAAAACAATGCGTACATCTCACACAAGTCTTCATTTAAGGAGACCTTCTTATTGTTTTATTGGTTTCCTAAAATTATGACAGAAAGAGGTGATTAAGAGTCCTATTACTTCGTTCTAATTCGATTACCATCAAAAGGAGTAATCCCATGACTATCGCGTTAAAAATGATGCGTACATATCTCATACAAGTCTTGATTTATGGAGACCTTCTTATTATTTCATTAGTTCTCTCAAATTATCAAAGAAAGAGGTGATTATGAGTCCTATGACTTAGTTCTAGTTTGATTAGCATAAAAAGGATCAATCCTATCACTATAGCCTTCAAAACGATTCGTACATCTCACACAAGTCTTCATTTAAGGATACCTTCTTATTGTTTCATTAGTTCTCTGAATTGTCAAAATTTAGATGATTATGAGTCCTATTACTTCGTTCTAGTTGAAATTAGCATCAAAAGGAGCAATCACATCACTATCGCGTCCAAAACGATGCGTAGATCTCACACAAGTCTTCATTTATGGAAACCTTCTTATTGTTTCATTGGTTTCCTAAAATTATGAAAGAAAGAGGTGATTAAGAGTCCTATTACTTCGTTCTAGTTTAAATTAGCATCAAAAGGTGCAAACCCATCACTATCGCGTCCAAAACGATTCGTAAATCTCACACAAGACTTCATTTAGGAAGACCTTCATATTGTTTCATTGGTTGTTTCAAATTTACAAAGAAAGAGGTGATTAAGAGTTGTATTACTTCATTCTATTTTGATTAGTGTCAAAATGAGAAACCCATGACTATCGCATTCAAAACCATGCGTACATTTCGCACAAGTCTTCATTTAGGGAGACCTTCTTATTGTTTCATTGGTGCTTTAAAATTGTCAAAGAAATAGGTGATTAGGAGTCCTATAACTTCGTTCTAGTTTGATTAGCATCAAAAGGAGCAATCCCATGACTATCGCGTTAAAAACAATGCGTACATCTCACACAAGTCTTCATTTAAGGAGACCTTTTTATTGTTTCATTGGTTTCCTAAAATTATGAAAGAAAGAGGTGATTAAGAGTCCTATTACTTCGTTCTAATTTGATTACCATAAAAAGGAGTAATCCCATTACTATCGCGTTAAAAACGATGCGTACATATCTTACACAAGTCTTGATTTATGGAGACCTTCTTATTATTTCATTAGTTCTCTTAAATTGTCAAAGAAAGAGGTGATTATGAGTCATATGACTTCGTTCTAGTTTGATTAGCATAAAAAGGATCAATCCTATCACTATAGCCTTCAAAACGATTCGTACATCTCACACAAGTCTTCATTTAAGGATACATTCTTATTATTTCATTAGTTCTCTGAATTGTCAAAATATAGATGATTATGAGTCCTATTACTTCATTCTAGTTGAAATTAGCATCAAAAGGAGCAATCAAATCACTATCTCGTCCAAAACGATGCGTAGATCTCACACAAGTCTTCATTTATGGAAACCTTCATATTGTTTCATTGGTTTCCTAAAATTATAAAAGAAAGAGGTGATTATAAGTACTATTACTTCGTTCTAGTTTAACTATGCATCAAAAGGAGCAAACGCATCACTATCGCGTCCAAAACGATTCGTAGATCTCACACAAAACTTTATTTAGGAAGACCTTCATATTGTTTCATTGGTTGTTTCAGATTTACAAAGAAAGAGGTGATTAAGAGTTGTATTACTTCATTCTATTTTGATTAGCGTCAAAATGAGAAACCCATGACTATCGCATTCAAAACCATGCGTACATTTCGCACAAGTCTTCATTTAGGGAGACCTTCTTATTATTTTATTGGTGCTTTAAAATTGTCAAAGAAATAGCTGATTAGGAGTTCGATAACTTCGTGCTAGTTTGATTAGCATCAAAAGGAGCAATCCCATGACTATCGCGTTAAAAACGATGCGTACATCCCACACAAGTCTTCATTTAAGGAGACCTTCTTATTGTTTCATTGGTGCTTTAAAATTGTGAAAGAAAAAGGTGATTAAGAGTCCTATTACTTCGTTCTAATTCGATTACCATCAAAAAGAGTAATCCCATGACTATCGCGTTAAAAACGATGCGTACATAATTCACACAAGTCTTGATTTATGGAGACCTTCTTATTATTTCATTAGTTCTCTCAAATTGTCAAAGAAAGAGGTGATTATGAGTCCTATGACTTCGTTCTAGTTTGATTAGCATAAAAAGGATCAATCCTATCACTATAGCCTTCAAAACGATTCGTATATCTCACACAAGTCTTCATTTAAGGATACCTTCTTATTGTTTCATTAGTTCTTCGAATTGTCAAAATATAGATGATTATGAGTCCTATTACTTTGTTCTAGTTGAAATTAGAATGAAAAGGAGCAATCACATCACTATCGCGTCCAAAACGATGCGTAGATCTCACACAAGTCTTCATTTATGGAAATCTTCTTATTGTTTCATTGGTTTCCTAAAATTATGAAAGAAAGAGGTGATTAAGAGTCCTATTACTTCGTTCTAGTTATAATTTGCATCAAAAGGAGCAAACCCATCACTATCGCGTCCAAAACGATTCGTAGATCTCACACAAGACTTCATTTACTAAGACCTTTATATTGTTTCATTGGTTGTTTCAAATTTACAAAGAAAGAGGTGATTAAGAGTTATATTACTTCATTCTATTTTGATTAGCGTCAAAAATGAGATACCCATGACTATTGCATTCAAAACCATGCATACATTTCGCACAAGTCTTCATTTAGGGAGACCTTCTTATTGTTTCATTGGTGCTTTAAAATTGTCAAAGAAATAGGTGATTAGGAGTCCTATAACTTCGTTCTAGTTTGATTAGCATCAAAAGGAGCAATCCCATGACTATCGCGTTAAAAACGATGCGTACATCTCACACAAGTCTTCATTTAAGGAGACCTTTTTATTGTTTCATTGGTTTCCTAAAATTGTGAAAGAAAGAGATGATTAAGAGTCATATTATTTTGTTCTAATTTGATTACCATCAAAAGGAGTAATCCCATGACTATCACGTTAAAAACGATGCGTACATATCTCACACAAGTCTTGATTTATGGAGACCTTCTTATTATTTCATTAGTTCTCTCAAATTGTCAAAGAAAGAGGTGATTATGAGTCCTATGACTTCGTTCTAGTTTGATTAGCATAAAAAGGATCAATCCTATCACTATAGCCTTCAAAACGATTCGTACATCTCACACAAGTCTTCATTTAAGGATACCTTCTTATTGTTTCATTAGTTCTCTGAATTGTCAAAATATAGATGATTATGAGTCCTATTACTTCGTTCTAGTTGAAATTAGCATCAAAGGAGCAATCACATCACTATCGCATCCAAAACAATGCGTAGATCTCACACAAGTCTTCATTTATGGAAACCTTCTTATTGTTTCATTGGTTTCCTAAAATTATGAAAGAAAGAGGTGATTAAGAGTCCTATTCCTTCGTTCTAGATTAAATTAGCATCAAAAGGAGCAAACCCATCACTATCGCGTCCAAAACAATTCGTAGATCTCACACAAGACTTCATTTAGGAAGACCTTCATATTACTTCATTGGTTGTTTCAAATTTACAAAGAAAGAGGTGATTAAGAGTTGTACTACTTCATTCTATTTTGATTAGCGTCAAAAATGAGAAACCCATGACTATCGCATTCAAAACCATGCGTACATTTCGCACAAGTCTTCATTTAGGGAGACCTTCTTATTATTTCATTGGTGCTTTAAAATTGTCAAAGAAATAGGTGATTAGAAGTCCTATAACTTCGTTCTAGTTTGATTAGCATCAAAAGGAGCAATCCCATGACTATCGCGTTAAAAACGATGGGTACATCTCACACAAGTCTTCATTTAAGGAGACCTTCTTATTGTTTCATTGGTTTCCTAAAATTATGAAAGAAAGAGGTGATTAAGAGTCCTATTACTTCGTTCTAATTCGATTACCATCAAAAGGAGTAATCCCATGACTATCGCGTTAAAAACGATGTGTACATATCTCACACAAGTCTTGATTTATGGAGACCTTCTTATTATCTCATTAGTTCTCTCAAATTGTCAAAGAAAGAGGTGATTATGAGTCCTATAACTTCGTTCTAGTTTGATTAGCATAAAAAGGATCAATCCTATTACTATAGCCTTCAAAACGTTTCGTACATATCACACAAGTCTTCATTTAAGGATACCTTCTTATTGTTTCATTAGTTCTCTGAATTGTCAAAATATAGATGATTATGAGTCCTATTACTTTGTTCTAGTTGAAATTAGCATCAAAAGAAGCAATCACATCACTATCTCGTCCAAAACGATGCGTAGATCTCACACAAGTCTTCATTTATGGAAACCTTCTTATTGTTTCATTGGTTTCCAAATATTATGAAAGAAAGAGGTGATTAAGAGTCCTATTACTTCGTTCTAGTTTAAATTAGTATCAAAAGGCGCAAACCCATCACTATCGCGTCCAAAACGATTCGTAGATCTCACACAAGACTTCATTAGGAAGACCTTCATATTGTTTCATTGGTTGTTTCAAATTTACAAAGAAAGAGGTGATTAAGAGTTGTATTACTTCATTCTATTTTCATTAGCGTCAAAATGAGAAACCCATGACTATCGCATTCAAAACCATGCGTACATTTCGCACAAGTCTTCATTTAGGGAGACCTTCTTATTGTTTCATTGGTGCTTTAAAATTGTCAAAGAAATAGGTGATTAGGAGTCCTATAACTTTGTTCTAGTTTGATTAGCATCAAAAGGAGCAATCCCATGACTATCGCGTTAAAAACGATGCGTACATCTCACACAAGTCTTCATTTAAGGAGACCTTTTTATTATTTCATTGGTTTCCTAAAATTGTGAAAGAAACTGGTGATTAAGAGTCCTATTACTTCGTTCTAATTTGATTACCATCAAAAGGAGTAATCCCATGACTATCGCGTTAAAAACGATGCGTACATATCTTACACAAGTCTTGATTTATGGAGACCTTCTTATTATTTCATTAGTTCTCTCAAATTGTCTAAGAAAGAGGTGATTATGAGTCCTATGACTTCTTTCTAGCTTGATTAGCATAACAGGATCAATCCTATCACTATAGCCTTCAAAACGATTCGTACATCTCACACAAGTCTTCATTTAAGGATACCTTCTTATTGTTTCATTAGTTCTCTGAATTGTCAAAATATAAATGATTATGAGTCCTATTACTTCGTTCTAGTTGAAATTAGCATCAAAAGGAGCAATCACATCACTATCTCGTCCAAAACGATGCGTAGATCTCACACAAGTCTTCTTTTATGGAAACCTTCTTATTGTTTCATTGGTTTCCAAATATTATGAAAGAAAGAGGTGATTAAGAGTCCTATTACTTCGTTCTAGTTTAAATTAGTATCAAAAGGCGCAAACCCATCACTATCGCGTCCAAAACGATTCGTAGATCTCACACAAGACTTCATTTAGGAAGACCTTCATATTGTTTCATTGGTTGTTTCAAATTTACAAAGAAAGAGGTGATTAAGAGTTGTATTACTTCATTCTATTTTCATTAGCGTCAAAATGAGAAACCCATGACTATCGCATTCAAAACCATTCGTACATTTCGCACAAGTCTTCATTTAGGGAGACCTTCTTATTGTTTCATTGGTGCTTTAAAATTGTCAAAGAAATAGGTGATTAGGAGTCCTATAACTTTGTTCTAGTTTGATTAGCATCAAAAGTAGCAATCCCATGACTATCGCGTTAAAAGCGATGCGTACATCTCACACAAGTCTTCATTTAAGGAGACCTTTTTATTGTTTCATTGGTTTCCTAAAATTGTGAAAGAAACTGGTGATTAAGAGTCCTATTACTTCGTTCTAATTTGATTACCATCAAAAGGAGTAATCCCATGACTATCGCGTTAAAAACGATGCGTACATATCTTACACAAGTCTTGATTTATGGAGACCTTCTTATTATTTCATTAGTTCTCTCAAATTGTCAAAGAAAGAGGTGATTATGAGTCCTATGACTTCTTTCTAGCTTGATTAGCATAACAGGATCAATCCTATCACTATAGCCTTCAAAACGATTCGTACATCTCACACAAGTCTTCATTTAAGGATACCTTCTTATTGTTTCATTAGTTCTCTGAATTGTCAAAATATAAATGATTATGAGTCCTATTACTTCGTTCTAGTTGAAATAAGCATCAAAAGGAGCAATCACATCACTATCTCGTCCAAAACGATGCGTAGATCTCACACAAGTCTTCATTTATCGAAACCTTCTTATTGTTTCATTGGTTTCCTAAAATTATGAAAGAAAGAGGTGATTAAGAGTCCTATTACTTCGTTCTAGTTTAAATTAGTATCAAAAGGCGCAAACCCATCACTATCGCGTCCAAAACGATTCGTAGATCTCACACAAGACTTCATTTAGGAAGACATTCATATTGTTTCATTGGTTGTTTCAAATTTACAATGAAAGAGGTGATTAAGAGTTGTATTACTTCATTCTATTTTCATTAGCGTCAAAATGAGAAACTCATGACTATCGCATTCAAAACCATGCGTACATTTCGCACAAGTCTTCATTTAGGGAGACCTTCTTATTGTTTCATTGGTGCTTTAAAATTGTCAAAGAAATAGGTGATTAGGAGTCCTATAACTTTGTTCTAGTTTGATTAGCATCAAAAGAAGCAATCCCATGACTATCGCGTTAAAAACGATGCGTACATCTCACATAAGTCTTCATTTAAGGAGACCTTTTTATTGTTTCATTGGTTTCCTAAAATTGTGAAAGAAACTGGTGATTAAGAGTCCTATTACTTCGTTCTAATTTGATTACCATTAAAAGGAGTAATCCCATGACTATCGCGTTAAAAACGATGCGTACATATCTTACACAAGTCTTGATTTATGGAGACCTTCTTATTATTTCATTAGTTCTCTCAAATTGTCAAAGAAAGAGGTGATTATGAGTCCTATGACTTCGTTCTAGCTTGATTAGCATAACAGGATCAATCCTATCACTATAGCCTTCAAAACGATTCGTACATCTCACACAAGTCTTCATTTAAGGATACCTTCTTATTGTTTCATTAGTTCTCTGAATTGTCAAAATATAAATGATTAAGAGTCCTATTACTTCGTTCTAGTTGAAATTAGCATCAAAAGGAGCAATCACATCACTATCTCGTCCAAAACGATGCGTAGATCTTACACAAGTCTTCATTTATGGAAACCTTCTTATTGTTTCATTGGTTTCCAAATATTATGAAAGAAAGAGGTGATTAAGAGTCCTATTACTTCGTTCTAGTTTAAATTAGCATCAAAAGGCGCAAACCCATCACTATCGCGTCCAAAATGATTCGTAGATCTCACACAAGACTTCATTTAGGAAGACCTTCATATTGTTTCATTGGTTGTTTCAAATTTATAAAGAAAGAGGTGATTAAGTGTTGTATTACTTCATTCTATTTTGATTAGCGTCAAAATGAGAAACCCGTGACTATTGCATTCAAAACCATGCGTACATTTCGCACAAGTCTTCATTTAGGGAGACCTTCTTATTGTTTCATTGGTGCTTTAAAATTTTCAAAGAAATAGGTGATTAGGAGTCCTATAACTTCGTTCTAGTTTGATTAGCATCAAAAGGAGCAATCCCATGACTATCGCGTTAAAAACGATGCGTACATCTCACACAAGTTTTCATTTAAGGAGACCTTCTTATTGTTTCATTGGTTTTCTAAAATTGTGAAAGAAAGAGGTAATTAAAAGTCCTATTACTTCGTTCTAATTTGATTACCATCAAAAGGAGTAATCCCATGACTATAGCGTTAAAAACGATGCGTACATATCTCACACAAGTCTTGATTTATGGAGAACTTCTTATTATTTTATTAGTTCTCTCAAATTGTCAAAGAAAGAGGTGATTATGAGTCCTATGACTTCGTTCTAGTTTGATTAGCATAACAGGATCAATCCTATCACTATAGCCTTCAAAACGATTCGTACATCTCACACAAGTCTTCATTTAAGGATACATTCTTATTGTTTCATTAGTTCTCTGAATTGTCAAAATAAAGATGATTATGAGTCCCATTACTTCGTTCTAGTTGAAATTAGCATCAAAAGGAGAAATCACATCACTATCGCGTCTAAAATGATGCGTAGATCTCACACAAGTCTTCATTTATGGAAACCTTCTTATTGTTTCATTGGTTTCCAAAAATTATGAAAGAAAGAGGTGATTAAGAGTCCTATTACTTCGTTCTAGTTTAAATTAGCATCAAAAGGAGCAAACCCATCACTATCGCGTCCAAAACGATTCGTAGATCTCACACAAGACTTCATTTAGGAAGACCTTCATATTGTTTCATTGGTTGTTTCAAATTTACAAAGAAAGAGGTGATTAAGAGTTGTATTACTTCATTCTATTTTGATTAACGTCAAAATGAGAAACCCATGACTATCGCATTCAAAACCATACGTACAATTCGTACAAGTCTTCATTTAGGGAGACCTTCTTATTGTTTCATTAGTGCTTTAAAATTGTGAAAGAAAGAGGTGATTAGGAGTCCTATAACTTCGTTCTAATTCGATTACCATCAAAAGGAGTAATCCCATGACTATCACATTAAAAACGATGCGTACATATCTTATACAAGTCTTGATTTATGGAGACCTTCTTATTATTTCATTAGTTCTCTCAAATTGTCAAAGAAAGAGGTGATTATGAATCTTAAGACTTCGTTCTAGTTTGATTAGCATAAAAAGGATCAATCCTATCACTATAGCCTTCAAAATGATTCGTACATCTCACACAAGTCTTCATTTAAGGATACCTTCTTATTGTTTCATTAGTTCTCTAAATTGTCAAAATAAAGATGATTATCAGTCCCATTACTTCGTTCTAGTTGAAATTACCATCAAAAGGAGCAATCACATCACTATCGCGTCCAAAACGATGCGTAGATCTCACACAAGTATTCATTTATGGAAACCTTCTTATTGTTTCTATGGTTTCCTAAAATTATGAAAGAAAGATGTGATTAAGAGTCTTATTACTTCGTTCTAGTTTAAATTAGCATCAAAAGGAGCAAACCCATCACTATCGCGTCCAAAACGATTCGTAGATCTCACACAAGACTTCATTTAGGAAGACCTTCATATTGTTTCATTGGTTGTTTCAAATTTACAAAAAAAGCGGTGATTAAGAGTTGTATTACTTCATTCCATTTTGATTAGCGTCAAAATGAGAAACCCATTACTATCGCATTCAAAACCATGCGTACATTTCGCACAAGTCTTCATTTAGGGAGACCTTCTTATTGTTTCGTTGGTGTTTTAAAATTATCAAAGAAATAGGTGATTAGGAGTCCTATAACTTCGTTCTAGTTTGATTAGCATCAAAAGGAGCAATTCCATGACTATCGCGTTAAAAACAATGCGTACATCCCACACAAGCCTTTATTTAAGGAGACCTTCTTATTGTTTCATTGGTTTCCTAAAATTGTGAAAGAAAGAGGTGATTAAGAGTCCTATTACTTCGTTCTAATTCGATTACCATCAAAAGGAGTAATCCCATGACTATCGCGTTAAAAACGATGCGTACATATCTCACACAAGTCTTGATTTATGGAGACCTTCTTATTATTTCATTAGTTCTCTCAAATTGTCAAAGAAAGAGGTGATTATGAGTCCTATGACTTCGTTCTAGTTTGATTAGCATAAAAAGGATCAATCCTAGCACTATTGCCTTCAAAATAATTCGTACATCTCACACAAGTCTTCATTTAAGGATACCTTCTTATTGTTTCATTAGTTCTCTGAATTGTCAAAACATAGATGATTATTAGTCCTATTACTTCGTTCTAGTTGAAATTAGCATCAAAAGGAACAATAACATCACTATCTCGTCCAAAACGATGCGTAGATCTCACACAAGACTTCATTTAGGAAGACCTTCATATTGTTTCATTGGTTGTTTCAAATTTACAAAGAAAGAGGTGATTAAGAGTTGTATTACTTCATTCTATTTTGATTAGCGTCAAAATGAGAAACCCATGACTATCGCATTCAAAACCATGCGTACATTTCGCACAAGTCTTCATTTAGGGAGACCTTCTTATTGTTTCATTGGAGCTTTAAAATTGTCAAAGAAATAGGTGATTAGTAGTCCTATAACTTCGTTCTAGGTTGATTAGCATCTAAAGGAGCAATCCCATGACTATCGCGTTAAAAACGATGCGTACATCCCACACAATTCTTCATTTAAGGAGACCTTCTTATTGTTTCATTGGTTTCCTAAAATTGTGAAAGAAAGAGGTGATTAAGAGTCCTATTACTTCGTTCTAATTGGATTACCATCAAAAGGAGTAATTCCATGACTATCGCGTTAAAAACGATGCGTACATATCTCACACAAGTCTTGATTTATGGAGACCTTCTTATTATTTCATTAGTTCTCTCAAATTGTCAAAGAAAGAGGTGATTATGAGTCCTATGACTTCGTTCTAGTTTGATTAGCATAAAAAGGATCAATCCTATCACTATAGCCTTCAAAACGATTCGTACATCTCACACAAGTCTTCATTTAAGGATACCTTCTTATTGTTTCATTAGTTCTCTGAATTGTAAAAACATAGAAGATTATGAGTCCTATTACTTCGTTCTAGTTGAAATTAGCATCAAAAGGAGCATTCACATCACTATCGCGTCCAAAACGATGCGTAGATCTCACACAAGTCTTCATTTATGGAAACCTTCTTATTGTTTCATTGGTTTCCTAAAATTATGAAAAAAAGAGGTGATTAAGAGTCCTATTTCTTCGTTCTAGTTTAAATTAGCATCAAAAGGAGCAAACCCATCACTATCGCATCCAAAACGATTCGTAGATCTCACACAAGACTTCATTTAGGAAGACCTTCATATTGTTTCATTGGTTGTTTCAAATTTACAAAGAAAGAGGTAATTAAGAGTTGTATTACTTCATTCTATTTTGATTAGCGTCAAAATGAGAAATCCATGACTATCGAATTCAAAACCATGCGTACATTTCGCACAAGTCTTCATTTAGGGAGACCTTCTTATTGTTTCATTGGTGCTTTAAAATTGTCAAAGAAATAGGTGATTAGGAGTCCTATAACTTCGTTCTAGTTTGATTAGCATCAAAAGGAGCAATCCCATGACTATCGCGTTAAAAACGATGCGTACATCTCACACAAGTCTTCATTTAAGGAGACCTTCTTATTGTTTCATTGGTTTCCTAAAATTGTGAAAGAAAGAGGTGATTAAGAGTCCTATTACTTCGCTCTAATTTGATTATCATCAAAAGAAGTAATCCCATAACTATCGCGTTAAATACGATGCGTACATATCTCACACAAGTCTTGATTTATGGAGACCTTCTTATTATTTCATTATTTCTCTCAAATTGTCAAAGAAAGAGGTGGTTATGAGTCCTATGACTTCGTTTTTGTTTGATTAGCATAAAAAGGATCAATCCTATCACTATAGCCTTCAAAACGATTCGTACATCTCACACAAGTCTTCATTTAAGGATACCTTCTTATTGTCTCATTAGTTCTCTGAATTGTCAAAATATAGATGATTATGAGTCCTATTACTTCGTTCTAGTTGAAATTACCATCAAAAGGAGCAATCACATCACTATCGCGTCCAAAACGATGCGTAGATCTCACACAAGTCTTCATTTATGGAAACCTTCTTATTGTTTCATTGGTTTCCAAAAATTATGAAAGAAAGAGGTAATTAAGAGTCCTATTCGTTCGTTCTAGTTTAAATTAGCATCAAAAGGAGCAAACCCATCACTATCGCGTCCAAAACGATTCGTAGATCTCACACAAGACTTCATTTAGTAAGACCTTCATATTGTTTCATTGGTTGTTTCAAATTTACAAAGAAAGAGGTGATTAAGAGTTGTATTACTTCATTCTATTTTGATTTGCGTCAAAATGAGAAACCCATGACTATCGCATTCAAAACCATGCGTACATTTCGCAAAAGTCTTCATTTAGGGAGATCTTCTTATTATTTCGTTGGTGCTTTAAAATTGTCAAAGAAATAGGTGATTAGGAGTCCTATAACTTCGTTCTAGTTTGATTAGCATCAAAAGGAGCAATCCCATGACTATCGCGTTAAAAACGATGCGTACATCTCACACAAGTCTTCATTTAAGGAGACCTTCTTATTGTTTCATTGGTTTCCTAAAATTGTGAAAGAAAGAGGTGATTAAGAGTCCTATTACTTCGTTCTAATTCGATTACCATCAAAAGGAGTAATTCCATGACTATCGCGTTAAAAACGATGCGTACATATCTCACACAAGTCTTGATTTATGGAGACCTTCTTAATATTTCATTAGTTCTCTCAAATTGTCAAAGAAAGAGGTGATTATGAGTCCTATGACTTCGTTCTAGTTTGATTAGCATAAAAAGGATCAATCCTATCACTATAGCCTTCAAAACAATTCGTACATCTCACACAAGTCTTCATTTAAGGATACCTTCTTATTGTTTCATTAGTTCTCTGAATTGTCAAAACATAGATGATTATGAGTCCTATTACTTCGTTATAGTTGAAATTAGCATCAAAAGGAGCAATCACATCACTATCGCGTCCAAAACGATGCGTAGATCTCACACAAGACTTAATTTATGGAAACCTTCTTATTATTTCATTGGTTTCCTAAAATTATGAAAGAAAGAGGTGATTAAGAGTCCTATTCCTTCGTTCTAGTTTAAATTAGCATCAAAAGGAGCAAACCCATCACTATCGCGTCCAAAACGATTCGTAGATCTCACACAAGACTTCATTTAGTAAGACCTTCATATTGTTTCATTGGTTGTTTCAAATTTACAAAGAAAGAGGTGATTAAGAGTTGTATTACTTCATTCTATTTTGATTTGCGTCAAAATGAGAAACCCATGACTATCGCATTCAAAACCATGCGTACATTTCGCAAAAGTCTTCATTTAGGGAGATCTTCTTATTATTTCGTTGGTGCTTTAAAATTGTCAAAGAAATAGGTGATTATGTGACGCCCCCAAATTCTAAGACCGCCACTTGGTCTCTCGAATTCGGTTCATCACGTGCTCATGGTAATACATCACAATAATAATAACTAAATATTGCACAATCACAGCGGAAATTCTATTCTAGAATAATTTACAATGATTTATTATAATTATTCCCCCAAGTCTCGCAACCTACAGTACTTAATAGATAACATAATAATATCAATAAATGACTTATTACATAATCTAACTTAAGCTTAAACATAATCAAATCCAGTCTTACTACATTATCTTAATACAACATTAAAATATTAAAACATAAAAGAGACAAGCTAGTTGGTAGCCTTGCCCTTGCCCTTATCAATGCCCGAAGGTTCGCCATGCTCTGCCTTAACTGAAATGTTTTAGGAAAAAGCAAGAATGAGCACAAATTGCTCAGCAAGTAATATACAACAAGGGTAAATGATATAATTCTCAATTCTCGAAAGGGTATAGGAAAGTTTGATAGTTCAAGGATAGCAAGAATATCAACAGTTCTCAATAACAGTCACTAAGGACAGAATAATATCAATATGATTCAATAATAAATCAATTCAAGATTTCAAGATAACTGAATACTGAGCAGTCACTAAGGACTATGAACTTCCACCGGATTTGACAGTAATAAACTGAAAATCCAACAAAAACAGATACAACAGGTGATCAGCCTAAAGTACCCTCGTTATGCATAACAATCAATCATACTCAAGTGCGCGCGTCGGTTCTCCGACAGTTATAGTTTGTTCTTCTCAGTCATATATAAGATCCCGCACCAATCAATTGGTTTTGGGTCGTTTTTCAATAATATAAGTCTAGCCGAATCAAATGGCATAGACACTTTCACAATATTCATTAACAACACTAAGTTCAACATGAATAATAGCTTTAATGAAATAAGAGTTCAAGTATGCTAATTCAATTCAAACGATTAAGTAGGAAACTAGTTCGCAATATACAAAGATAGAATATTCGTATCCAAAGAGATAAGGTTTAGATACTCGCTTACGATATCCGTTAAATAAAGTAGTGCAAGGTTTTAGGATACTTGCCTTATGCGTAGTTTATTCACGTAAAGCTAGCCAACACTTTCGAATCCTATATATATAGGGTATTACATGCATAAGATTTTCATTAGTTAACACATCCGTTACACAACTTATTACTCAATATACATATATGTTACTATCTTAGTCACATGTCATACTTATACTCATATGGTATAAAATCAGATCACGAATCAAGTACATAGTTATAATATAAATGATATTATACCAACTCATCATGTTCAAGTAGCTATGATTCTTTGACCCATGGGCTTCCATTATATAAGTTAAACATTATCTTGTTACTTAATCATCGCCTATGCACATATATCAGTAGGGTGTAAACCATTTCTAGCAATGTAGGCATCATATAAGCTATCTGTCCAAAATCAGATTGTCAAACTGCATGGCTTCTGGTTCCAGGCCGGCGCAGCTGCGCCATGGCTAAGCCTAGGTATAGCGCAGCTGCGCAGCCCTCTGGCCAAGCCAAGGCTGAGCTGTGCCTTATGGTTTCTGTCCGGTCATGCAAGCCAACAACACCACATAGCATATAAACATATTAAAAGATACTTTTATGTTTGTACAACCTTTCCTCGTTTCAATTATATGTGATATAGATTCTAAGTCAATACTTTCAATGACTAAAAGTCATTCAAGGACACGAACTCATAAGGTCTAACATGCTCGCTTTTTAAACACTTAAAATGTTCACATAACTTGTAGTAAACATGTTCATGAGTTTTCATATCACATATATGCAACTATCATTATCATTAGTTTGAAAGCATACTTTATTTACGCAAATTTGGTTTCATTACAAGTAACATAGTAGGTAAACATGAATGATACCTTAGCAAGTCTACAAGTTCTATCAAACATGTTCATAAGTATCGAAGTTCAAATCTCAATGTAACATGCCAACGTTCACGTTTAACACTTATACTTTAATTAATAAAGTTTGCTAATACGTTCTAACACGTTCATGCTATATTATGAAATTTATATACGTAAGTTAATGTGTCCGATATGTATGTCAAGGCCATAGAAACATATTCGAAAATCAGAATATATATATGATCTTTATATGTCAAGGTTTGCCTTTAAAACTTATATTTTCGTTAGAAATGAGCACTAGTTAGGTTCACATGTCCATATTATATCATGGAACCAATATAGACAAGCTAACATGCACTTCATGTGTTTCTAAGTCATACTATTATGTTCGCAAGGTCAGAATATCAACATGGCATGTACATATATCAAAGTTCATTTATAAACTCTAAGTTTGCTTCAACACTATAAGTCTTCACCAATCATGCATAAAACATGTTTGCGCTATCTCCACGTACTCATATAGGCATGCTACTTATGTTCTTAAACTTGTTCTAAAGTGTTATTATAAGTTAGCATGTAACAGTCTGGATCAAAAGCAGAATCTGGAATCAGTGACCGGCGCAGCTGCGCAGTGCCCCAGTTCAAAACTGGCGCAGCTGCGCAGGGCCTAATCCACCAAAACGCAAGCCTAGCACTGGCGCAGCTGCGCAGCACCCTAGTATAACCAGGGCGCAGCTGCGCCGTTACCTGTACAGAGCTAGAAGCTCCTGGTTCGGCAGACAGCAACCCAATTCATAAAATTCATTCACGAAAACAATCACATTGTATTCCAACATGCTTATAAGTCTATTATAACAACTAAACAAGCTTTCTATAATCCATGTGGCATGTTTTGCACCCATAATCAAGAAATGAAATTTTGACAGTAAACAGAAATGGAGTTTTGACAGAAATGAAAATGAAGACAGGGAATGGAATTATACCTTCGAAGCACGAATTAAACTTGCTAATGCTGCTATAGGATTCTCTACTAACACTGATATATAAGGCTCTCACTCAACACTCTAGCAATTTTCAGCAATTGATATGTGAAGAACAAGAGTTCCTATTTGTAGAGAAATCCTTACACAGGCAATGAGATTATACCACAAATCAAACCAACGTAAATTTGGATTGTATAGAGGTTAATGGAGAGTTGGTAATTAGTTGGTGAAACTCATTATCAATACCACTCCCTTGTTCATTATGATAGCTAGAATGTGCTGAGTTTGAGGATATAGGAGTAGGATAGCTTCATGTGTATTCACGTGAAGAGCAAATGGGACACTTAAAATGAGACAATTGATTTAACTTCTCAGCATTTGCAAATACTACACTTGTATACACACACCATATACTTATGTTATATATTATATGTACTCTTAGGTTATAATTTAAATCACAATGTACTTCACATAATGTAATAAGTGTAATTTACACACATATAATCCATGTACATTTATCTTACTGATATAATACAATCGGATACTACCACATTACATTATATCATATATTATTAAATTGTATTAATCAACAATTATTTATAATATATCCATGATACATTATTTTACTGTATACACACTCACCTTGTCACATAGGCATTATCATATATTCCTAACATATAGTTTTAACATAACATAATCACATTATGCTTCATGTAATATATGGTTTCTATGTGTAAGATATTTGCATTGTATTATATAACATAGTTTATGTATATACATGCATGGTCACACTTAAGTGTCTCTCTACACTATATAATATAGTTGTATTCCATATACTTTATATATTCAAGTATTGCACATTTTGCACATATCAATTAATATAATTTTATTATATTAATCACTCACTTATTTGTTTTATTATTCATAATGTCAAATAAATAGACTATTTATCTCGTTGATTAATTAACAATAATATTAATTAATTTATTCCTCATTGATTATTAATTACACCAAATTAATAATCATAGTATTAATTATCACATTAACAAATATAAATCTCAGCACAATTATAAACAAGTGGTTTATTATTATTATATTTCTTGCAATAATAATAATCACATATTATTAATCAACCACAGTTAATATCTCACAACAATCAATTAATATCCTCTAATAACAATTAACAATTAATATAGATTAATTGTTCACTTAAAAATTATTCGTCAATTAATATAATTATTAATATTTTCCATCACTGTGCCACACTAGGCTCTCAACGAGTTTATCACAAACTCTACATTTTCCTCAATTGTCATAAATATTCAATTTAATATAATTGAATTAATCATTCTCATAATACAAAATTCAAATAAATTCTCATTTCCATTAATATATTTATTTAATAATATATGGAAATTCTCGGGTATTACAGATTAGGAGTCCTATAACTTCGTTCTAGTTTGATTAGCATCAAAAGGAGCAATCCCATGACTATCGCGTTAAAAACGATGCGTACATCTCACATAAGTCTTCATTTAAGGAGACCTTCTTATTGTTTCATTGGTTTCCTAAAATTGTGAAAGAAAGAGGTGATTAAGAGTCCTATTACTTCGTTCTAATTCGATTACCATCAAAAGGAGTAATTCCATGACTATCGCGTTAAAAACGATGCGTACATATCTCACACAAGTCTTGATTTATGGAGACCTTCTTAATATTTCATTAGTTCTCTCAAATTGTCAAAGAAAGAGGTGATTATGAGTCCTATGACTTCGTTCTAGTTTGATTAGCATAAAAAGGATCAATCCTATCACTATAGCCTTCAAAACAATTCGTACATCTCACACAAGTCTTCATTTAAGGATACCTTCTTATTGTTTCATTAGTTCTCTGAATTGTCAAAACATAGATGATTATGAGTCCTATTACTTCGTTATAGTTGAAATTAGCATCAAAAGGAGTAATCACATCACTATCGCGTCCAAAACGATGCGTAGATCTCACACAAGACTTCATTTAGGAAGACCTTCATATTGTTTCATTGGTTGTTTCAAATTTACAAAGAAAGAGGTGATTAAGAGTTGTATTACTTCATTCTATTTAGATTAGCATCAAAATGAGAAACCCATAACTATCGCATTCAAAACCATGCGTACATTTCGCACAAGTCTTCATTTAGGGAGACCTTCTTATTGTTTCATTGGTGCTTTAAAATTGTCAAAGAAATAGGTGATTAGGAGTCCTATAATTTCGTTCTAGTTTGATTAGCATCAAAAGGAGCAATCCCATGACTATCGCGTTAAAAACGATGCGTACATCCCACACAAGTCTTCATTTAAGTAGACCTTCTTATTGTTTCATTGGTTTCCTAAAATTGTGAAAGAAAGAGGTGATTAAGAGTCCTATTTCTTCGTTCTATTTCGATTACCATCAAAAGGAGTAATCCCATGACTATCGCGTTAAAAACGATGCGTACATATCTCACACAAGTCTTGATTTATGGAGACCTTCTTAAATATTTCATTAGTTCTCTGAAATTGTCAAAGAAAGAGGTGATTATGAGTCATATGACTTCGTTCTAGTTTAATTAGCATAAAAAGGATCAATCCTATCACTATAGCCTTCGAAACGATTCGTACATCTCACACAAGTCTTCATTTAAGGATACCTTTTTATTATTTCATTAGTTCTCTGAATTGTCAAAATATAGATGATTATGAGTCCTATTACTTCGTTCTAGTTGAAATTAGCATCAAAAGGAGCAATCACATCACTATCGCGTCCAAAATGATGCGTAGATCTCACACAAGTCTTCATTTATGGAAACCTTCTTATTGTTTCATTGGTTTCCTAAAATTATGAAAGAAAGAGGTGATTAAGAGTCCTATTCCTTCGTTCTAGTTTAAATTAGCATCAAAAGGAGCAAACTCATCACTATCGCGTCCAAAACGATTCGTAGATCTCACACAAGACTTCATTTAGGAAGACCTTCATATTGTTTCATTGGTTGTTTCAAATTTACAAAGAAAGAGGTGATAAAGAGTTGTATTACTTCATTCTATTTTGATTTGCGTCAAAATGAGAAACCCAAGACTATCGCATTCAAAACCATGCGTACATTTCGCAAAAGTCTTCATTTAGGGAGATCTTCTTATCATTGGTGCTTTAAAATTGTCAAAGAAATAGGTGATTAGGAGTCCTATAACTTCGTTCTAGTTTGATTAGCATCAAAAGGAGCAATCCCATGACTATCGCGTTAAAAACGATGCGTACATCTCACACAAGTCTTCATTTAAGGAGACCTTCTTATTATTTCATTGGTTTCCTAAAATTGTGAAAGAAAGAGGTGATTAAGAGTCCTATTACTTCGTTCTAATTCGATTACCATCAAAAGGAGTAATCCCATGACTATCGCATTATAAACGATGCGTACATATCTCACACAAGTCTTGATTTATGGAGACCTTCTTATTATTTCATTAGTTCTCTCAAATTGTCAAAGAAAGAGGTGATTATGAGTCCTGTAATACCCGAGAATTTCCATATATTATTAAATAAATATATTAATGGAAATGAGAATTTATTTGAATATAAATAATTTTATGTTATGAGATGAATTAATTCAATTATATATAATTGAATAATTATAATAATTGAGAAATTGGTGGAGTTTGTGATAAACTCGTTGATTGCCTTGTGTGGCATAGTGACGTAATATAAGAATGATTATATTAATTTAAGCGAACAATTAATCTATATTAATTGTTAATCGAAGAATATTAATTAACTGTTATAAAATACTAATGAGGATTGATTAATAATATGTGATTATTATTATTGCAAGAAACATAATAATAATGAGCAACGTGTTTATAAATATAATAAGATTTATATCAAAGTGATAGTTAATCATATAAAGGTTAATTAAATTGTTATGGAGGTTAACAATTATATTGATTGATGTAAGATATGTGTATATTATTAATTAATATTCAATTTATAAGATGAGAAATTATATGTGCAAGCATGCGAATTAAATGTATAGTAACTATATGTTATGATATGTGTAGGTGACAAATGATGTGTGGATATACATTAAAATAATGTATCATGGATCTATTATAAATAATTGTTGAGTAATACAATTTAATAATATATGATATAATGTAATGTGGTAGTATCCGATTGTATTATATCGGTAAGATAAAATGTACATAGATTATATGTATTCAAATTGCATTTATTACATTATGGGGAGAACATTGTAATTATAACCTAAGAGTACATATAATATATAACATAAGTGTAGCATATAGTCCATTTGTAAGAATGCTAAGATTTTCTTGGCTTGTCCCAATATAATAGTCACTCTCCTTTCCATCATTCACGTGCACAGCCATTATGGCCTAAGCCTATTGCTTCTCCTTAAACTCAGTAAATTTCCATAGCCTTGTAGCAATGATGAGCAAGGGAGTGGTTTTAATGATGGATTCTAACAACTAAATACCTACCATTCTATAACCTTCATGCAATTTGTCAATCCGTTAGTTTGATTTGGGAGTTAGAAGCTTGGACTGTGTATTCATTCTTCTATATAAAGGAACTCCCTGCACCTTCATTTCATTGCTGAAATATTTCTAAGAGAAGAGAGTATACTGTGATTGTCTATTTAGTTCAGAAGGAATTTCTATAGTAGCATCAGCAAGCTTACTCCATAACAGAGGTATAAATCCTCTTCGTGTCTTCATTTTCATTTTCTGTCAAAAGAACTCCATTATTGTTCTCTGAGTTTTGTTGAAATTCTTGATTATGCCAAATTGGTTAATGATTGGTTTGTAGAACCCTTATATTGTTGTTATATGAACATACACACATGATGGAACCACTGAATAGTCTTTCATTTCCATTGTTCCTCTTCAATTTCTGTAAATACATGAAATTCGTAAATTAGTTAGAGTTCATGAAATTGGGAATTGATAATTGCTATTGACTGTTATATAAGCATATATGTATGTGTTAGTAAGTTAAACAAGTCTAATATCTGGGTATGTTGAAATCGATGAAATGGGAGGTTTTGGGTCGGTTTTCGCTGCAGTCTGAACCGCAGAAAACTGCCTCGACGCCGCAGCCCGCGCCGCAGCGCCGCACGCAGCGCCACTCGCCCCGCAGCGCCAGTATTAAGCTACTGTTGCCGCGCCGCAGCGCCAGCCTCTGTGTTCAGTTTTCTGCATTCTGCAACAAAACTGTTATGTACCAATTGTTTGATTTTTGTTTAAACAAGCATGGGAGCATGATTAATACATATATATAAACCTAATGAGGCAATGTAAGCATGTTTTAGTATATTATCACGCATGGTTAACCAAACGACACATAGTTTGGAAACGAATTTAAAGTTTCATAAACGACGTTAACATATATGAAGCATGTATACATTCTGACTTTTCGAGCATGTTTATAGGGCCTTGAAATACATGAAAAGCATGTTAACTTACATATATAGGTTTCATAAGGAAGCATGAACATGATAGACCTTATTAATGAACTATACTAACAAAGTATAAGCTTTGAACGTGAACGTTGGTATGTTATGACGAGAATTAGAATTTGACATTTATGGACACATGTGATAGTACTCTTAGACTCATTCATGTGTTATGCATGTATATATACCATGATTAGTTGCCGTGATTAAAGTTTAGCATGAACAAAGCATGTTTTCAAGATAATAACAATGCTAGCTACATATATGCAATACGAGTACTCATGAGCATGACTAATACAAGTTATATGAATATCTTATGTGTTTAAAAGCAATCATGTTAGACCATATGAGTTCGTGTCCTTGAATGGTTTTAAGTATTAACTTAAGAACCTATACCATGTACGATTGGATTTGGAAAAGTTATACAAGCATGAAAGTATCCTTTAAATATGAATACATGCTACGTGATATTATATGATGTTACTTGAACCCGATTTTGACGGTTAACTTAAGGAGATGCCGTAACTTGCTAAAATGAAATATATTTAGTATTGATTGTGGTCTTATGTGATATTAATAATATGCAAGCATGTTTGCTAATTGTTGAGATCTTATATAATATGAGAATGCGTTTAAACTCTAAAGAAGGAACGTTAAGGATAGAAATTATATTCTATATAACTGTGTAGCTAGGTAAAACTTAGCTTATGTGTTGATCGTATATTCAAAGAGAAAATGTGAAGTTAAATTATATGACTAATGAATATCATATATATACGTAACTGTATTACGATAGGAATTCGAAAGTGTTGATTGCTTTTCGTGGATAAACTACGCTAAAGGCAAGTTCTCTTACTTACACTCTTTTAAAGTGCAAGTATCCTAACCGACGCATTTACTTTATGCAAGGAAATCTATGATTGTGAAAGTTTCCTAACTTATACTCTTTTACTATGCAAGTATCCTATCTTGTGTATTGCGAACTAGTTTCCTATTTAATCGGTTGAATCGAATTAGCATACTTGAACTCTTATTTCATTAAAGCTATTATTCATGTTGAACTTAGTATTGTTCTTGAATATTGTGAAAGTGTCTATGCCATTTGATTCGGCTGGACTTATGTTATTGAAAAGCAACCCAAACTAATAGATTGGTGCGGGATCTTGTATTTGACTGAGAAGAACAACCTTCTTTGAAGGGAATATATAATTATCGGAGAACCGACGTGCACACTTGAGTATGATTGATTGTTATGCATAACGATGGTACTTTAGGCTGATCACCTGTTGTACCTGTTTTTGTTGGATTTTCAGTTTATTACTGTCAATTCTAGTAGAAGTTCATAGTCCGTAGTGACTACTCAGTATTCAATTATTTGAAATCTTGAATTGACTTATTATTGAATCATATTGATATTATCCTGTCCTTAGCGACTGATATTGAGAACTGTTGATATTCTTGTTATTCTTGAACTATCAAATCTTGTTATACCCTTTCGAGAATTGAGAATCTTATTACTCACCCTTATTGTATATTACTTGCTGGGCAATTTGTGCTCATTCTTGCTTTCCCTAAAACATTTCAGTTAAGGCAGAGCATGGCGAACCTTCGGGCATTGATAAGGGCAAGGGCAAGGCTACCAACTAGCTTATGTCTGTTATGTTTCAAATATATTAATATTGTGTGAAGATGATGTAGTAAGACTGGATTTATTTATGTTTAAGCTTAAGTTAGATTATATAACAAGTCGTTAATTGATATTGCTATGTAATCTATTAAGTACTGTAGGTTGCGAGACTTGGGGGAATAATTATAATAAATCATTGTAAATTATTCTAGAATAGATTTTCCGCTGTAGTTGTGTGATATTTAGTTATCATTATTGCGATGTATTACCATGAGCACGTGATGAACCGAATTCGAGAGACCAAGTGGCGGTCCTGGAATTTGGGGGCGTCACAGGTTGGTATCAAAGCCGTAGTTATAAACCTTAGGAACGAGTGTCCTTAGACTATAACTTAGGTGAACTTAGAAGTTAGGAAGGAGATAAAACTCATGTAGAGTTTTCCTTGAGAGACTTAGTCTGTTATGAAATGTAACTTCATTCTATACAATGAACTTATATTTTGTTTAACATTCTAATGGAGATGTTATTTCTTGTCTTGTGTTTGTGAGTGTAGGATGACAGACACAGGAGTACCTAGTAGAGTGGCCAAGGAGGAGCCCAGGGATATACATGTAGTGTACGAGGCACCTCTAGAGGCTACACCAGTGCAGGCTGTTGCACCGTTCGAGTCCGACGACGAGGACGAGATTGAGATAGAGTCTGATCCAGAGGAGGAGCCGATGGAGGATGAGCCAGTAGAGGACTCTGATGAGGCTACTATAGAGGAACAGATGTTAGGCGAGTACAAGGAGCGTATTCTAGAGTTAGACTGCAGAGTCCAGGAGCTGGAGGCAGAGGCCCACGAGAGAGAGTCTGAGTTCCAGAAGCTGAGGGACGAGGACCACCAGAGGAAGCTGGCTATGTAAGAGTTAGAGGTGGAGATTGTCTACCGTAGGGAGGCAGGGATCCAGATGGGGACTCTGTTTCACAGGTCAGTGGCTAGGAATGCAGATTTGGCAGAGAAGCTAGAAGAGGTTGAGCAGAGGGAACTGAGTGAGAAGACTGAGAAAGAGGCACTCCGTACTCAGCTAGAATTGGAGGTGATGGATAGGTTACACTTCGAGGAAAAGTGGGAAGCGTCCAATGAGAGAGCTGATGACCTTGAGGACGAGGTCAGGTGCAAGAAGAGAAAGATGAACAAGATGGGGTATGTGTTCCGTTCAGCTTTTGAAAGGGTGATTGATGGTGTGTACCACTACCTGGCAGAACAGGGACAGACTCTACATACCTTGAGCCGAGAGTTGGTTGCGTATATAGCACAGTTGGAGTACAAGAGCGCAGTGGAGCGCGGGATGATGGGATGAGATTTCCTTAGTCAGTCTAGTGGTAGTACTAGTTGTGTCTTTATGTATTGTATATACTATGTTGTAATCCCGATCTTTTGTGTAAGATGTGGGATGATGATGTAAACCCCGAGTTAGCTTTTGTTAGAGGGGTAGTATGGTAGTAGGTTGGTATATTCCCCGTCTTTTGTGATATTAGGGGATATATGTGATGACATTTATGGCAGTATGCTAGGAAATCATGTAATGAAAATGAAATGGCATATGAATATAAATGGAGTTGATTTTAGAAACGTGTTATAAATTTATTCTTTTAGTATTAAAAGAAATACTTAAGTAATATACTTGAATAATAATAAAATGAAAAATTGTGATGCAGATAATGCCGCCCAGACGTAGATTGACTGCACCCGAAGAATCCGTTAACAATGAGAGAGAACAAGTAGACCCGATCCAGAAACTGGTAGACTTGTTAGGAGAAGCCTTAAGGGGAAGGAACAATGAACCCGTTCGCCCGAACCCTCAAACTGTGCCAGTAACAACCTTTAAAGACTTTAAGAGTGTAGGACCCCCGGAGTTCGAGGGAACTACCGACCCAATCGTCGCACAAACATGGATCAAAGAGATCGAAAAAGCTTTCACTATAGCTAGCGTAGGCGAAGATCAGAAGACGGTGTTTGCCACGTACATGATGAGGGGAGAAGCGAACTACTGGTGGGAGGCTAATCAACAAAGAGCTGGAGAAGGGATAATAGCTTGGGATAAGTTTAAGACACTGTTCTTCGAGAATTACTTTCCGAAAAGTATGAAGAATAGGATGGAGGTGAAATTCCTAGAGTTAAAACAAGGTGAAATGACGGTGGCGCAATACGCGGCTAGGTTTAACGAACTAGCGCGATTTGCGGAGCACCAAGTTGGTGATGAAGAGAGGAAGGCTAGACGCTTTGAACAAGGGTTGAAGCCATGGCTGTTCAATAAGGTATCAGTTCTTCAAATTGATTCCTTTGCAGCATTACTGGAGAAGGCAATCATTGCAGAAGGTGGCAGTGAGGCCTTAAGTCTGTATAACAAAGAAAAGAAAGGAAAGAATACTGGAGGAGAGAATCGTACGGGAGGAAGCAGTAGCAGAGGAAGCAACTTGGGAAAGAGAAAGTGGGAGAACAACAACAACAACAAAAACAACAATAATAATCAATCAGGGAATTTTCGTGGAGGTTTCAAGAAGAGGGCTGAAGGATGCCCGAAGTGTGGGAAGAATCACCAGGGCGAGTGCTGGAAGGGACGTGGCACTTGCTACAACTGCGGACAGGAAGGGCACATCTCGCCCAACTGTTTAAAACCGAAAAAGATACAAGGATGCTTTGCGTGTGGCTCGACGGAGCACCGAATTAAGGACTGCCCAAAGAAGGGAAGTGGCGGGGGTAGTAATCAGCAAGGAGGCAACAAGCTGATGATCGGTGGACCGGCACAATCCAACCGCCCAACCGCCAGAACCTTTAACATGACCGTCCAAGACGCAGTGACTGCGAAGGATGTGGTGTCAGGTATAATCCCAATCAATGATATAAATGCTTATGTATTATTTGATTCGGGTGCCACCTGTTCTTTTGTATCTGAAGAATTTGCTAGTAGACTTAGTACACCTCGAGAACTATTAGAAAATCCTTTGATCATAGAAGTTGCTAATAAGGAAGTGATCCCTGTAGAATACGTTTATCGAAATTGTCGCGCAAATATTAGTAAACATGAACTGAGCGTAGACTTGATTCCTATTAGACTGGGAGAATTTGACGTAATACTGGGAATGGATTGGTTGTATAACCATGCTGCGATAATTGACTGTCAGAACAAATGTGTGAACCTTCAGACTCCGAGTAAGTCTAAGGTAGTGTTTTATGGTAGCTCATCGCTTAAGCAATCGTGTTGAGTTACGATGATGCAGGCCAAGAAATTGTTAAGGAAAGGATGTGGAGGATATTTAGCTTACATCGTTGATACTCGGAAGAAGGGAGTAGAAATTAAGGATATATCCGTAGTTAATGAATTTCAAGACGTGTTTCCGGACGATCTGCCTGGTCTTCCGCCAGACAGAGAAATCGAATTCGTAATAGACTTAGCACCGGGAACGGCACCAATTTCGAAAGCTCCATATCGTATGGCGCCAGTAGAAATGAAGGAATTGATGATACAATTGCAAGAATTATTGGATAAGGGTTACATTCGACCGAGTGTTTCTCCTTGGGGAGCACCAGTACTATTCATTAAGAAGAAGGACGGATCGATGAGGCTCTGTATCGATTATCGAGAATTGAATAGAGTAACGATCAAGAACCGGTATCCGCTACCGAGGATAGACGACTTATTTGATCACTTGAAGGGAGCAAAGTGTTTCTCAAAGATCGACCTACGAACAGGATATCATCAACTGAAGGTACGGGATGAGGACATACCAAAGACTGCGTTTCGAACCCGTTATGGACACTACGAGTTTTTGGTAATGTCATTCGGATTGACTAATGCTCCGGCAGCATTTATGGACTTGATGAACCGAGTTTTCAAGCCATACTTGGATAAATTTGTAGTGGTTTTTATCGACGACATTTTGATCTACTCAAAGACAGAGGAAGAACACGCTGAACATCTGAAGATTGTTTTGGAGGCACTAAGGAAGGAGAAAATGTATGCAAAATTTTCTAAGTGCGAATTTTGGATGGAGAAGGTTCAATTCTTAGGCCACGTGGTGGATAAGAATGGAATCTCAGTAGACCCTGCAAAGGTCGAAGCAGTAAGTAATTGGGAACAACCGAGAACACCGACAGAGGTGAGAAGCTTTCTAGGGTTAGCTGGGTACTATCGAAGATTCATCCAAGATTTTTCTAAGATAGCAACCCCGTTGACCAATTTGACTAGAAAGACGGTGAAATTTGTATGGACCGACAAATGTGAAGAGAGTTTTCAGGAGTTGAAGAAGAGATTGAGCGAAGCACCTATATTATCATTACCAGATAATGCGGGAAATTTTGTGGTGTATAGTGATGCATCGCACAAGGGACTTGGCTGTGTGCTTATGCAGCACGGCAAGGTCATTGCATATGCATCACGACAATTAAAGGATTACGAAAAACGATACCCTACTCACGACTTAGAGTTAGCGGCGGTAGTTTTTGATTTAAAGATATGGAGACATTATCTATACGGAGAAAAATGTGAGATATACACGGACCACAAAAGTCTGAAATATATCTTCACACAGAAGGAGTTAAACATGCGGCAGAGAAGGTGGTTAGAATTAATCAAAGACTATGACTGCGATATTCTTTATCACCCGGGAAAGGCAAATGTGGTTGCCGACGCTCTGAGCAGGAAAGGAAGGGAGAAGTTGTTTAATTTAACAACTCAGGAAGAGTTGATAAGAGAGATGGAGAAATTGGAGATAGAAGTAAAAGGACCAGAAAAGTCTGGTGAGAAGTTAATTGTAATGGAAGCTTGTCCGACGTTGTTGAATAGAGTAAAGGAAGCTCAGGAAAAGGATGAAGAGTGTGAGAAAATCCGAAAGAGGATCACAGAAAGTGAGGAAGAAAAATTTCGAATGGATAAAGACGGTATTTTGAGATTTGAAGGGAGAGTGTGGGTACCAGCGGTAACCGAGTTGAGGGAAGAGATTTTGCACGAGGCACACAATACGACATATTCCGTTCATCCGGGAGGCACAAAGATGTACCGAGATCTAAGGCAACATTTTTGGTGGCCTAATTTGAAACGGGAAGTCGCAGAGTGCGTCAGTAAATGCTTGACTTGCCAACGCGTTAAAGCAGAGCATCAGCGGCCAAGTGGTTTACTACAACCGTTAGAAATACCAGAGTGGAAATGGGAGCATATTACCATGGACTTCGTGGTAGGACTTCCAGTTACACAGAAAGGTTATGATGCTATTTGGGTTATCGTGGATCGACAAACGAAGACCGCACACTTTCTACCAATCAAGATCCGCTACAGTTTGAACCAATTAGCAAGCCTATATGTAAAAGAAATTATTTCACGACATGGAGTGCCGGTGTCAATTGTCTCTGATCGAGATCCGCGCTTCACGTCCAATTTTTGGAAGAGTTTGCAAAAAAGAATGGGAACACAGTTGAGGTTGAGTACAGCTTATCATCCTCAAACAAACGGACAAAGTGAGCGAACAATACAAACGCTAGAAGACATGCTTAGGACTTGCGTGATGGATTTTAAGGGAAATTGGGACGACCACCTACCCTTAGTAGAATTCGCATATAATAATAGCTACCATGCAAGTATCGGCATGCCACCGTACGAAGCTCTTTATGGGAGAAAGTGCAGAACGCCGTTATGTTGGGACGAAGTCGGAGAACGACGAATACTCGGACCAGAGTTAGTTCAACAAACCGCAGACGTGGTGACAGTGATAAGAGCCAGACTTGTAGCAGCTCAAGATCGCCAGAAGAAATACGCAGATTTGCATCGGCAGGACCGAGACTTCAAAGTCGGCAGTTTCGTATTCTTGAAGGTATCTCCATGGAAGGAAAAAATCCGTTTCGGCAAGAAAGGAAAATTGAGTCCAAGATTCATAGGACCGTTCGAGATACTGAAGCGAGTGGGCGAAGTGGCATGCAAAGTTGCGTTACCACCCGAGTTGGAGCATATCCACAACGTGTTCCACATTTCCGTGTTGCGACCGTACAAGGCCGACTACAAGCACGTGATTTCTTACGAGCCCATTCAAGTGGAGAAGAACTTGGCGTATGAAGAAATTCCTGTCCAAATATTAGATAGGAAAGAACAAACTTTGAGAAATAAAGTTATTTCATCTGTAAAAGTACTTTGGCGTAACCACGATGTCGAGGAGGCAACGTGGGAGTTAGAAGATAGGATGATGAGGGACTATCCCCATCTATTTGTGTAACCTTGTAGCAATTCCGGGACAGAATTTTTATAAGGGGGGGAGATGTAATACCCGAGAATTTTCATATATTATTAAATAAATATATTAATAGAAATGAGAATTTATTTGAATATAAATGATTTTGTGTTATGAGATGAATTAATTCAATTATATATAATTGAATAATTATAATAATTGAGAAATTGGTGGAGTTTGTGATAAACTCGTTGATTGCCTTGTGTGGCACAGTGACGTAATATAAGAATGATTATATTAATTTAAGCGAACAATTAATCTATATTAATTGTTAATCGAAGAATATTAATTAACTGTTATAAAATACTAATGAGGATTGATTAATAATATGTGATTATTATTATTGCAAGAAACATAATAATAATGAGCAACGTGTTTATAAATATAATAAGATTTATATCAAAGTGATAGTTAATCATATAAAGGTTAATTAAATTGTTATGGAGGTTAACAATTATATTGATTGATGTAGGATATGTGTATATTATTAATTAATATTCAATTTATAAGATGAGAAATTATATGTGCAAGCATGCGAATTAAATGTATAGTAACTATATGTTATGATATGTGTAGGTGACAAATGATGTGTGGATATACATTAAAATAATGTATCATGGATCTATTATAAATAATTGTTGAGTAATACAATTTAATAATATATGATATAATGTAATGTGGTAGTATCCGATTGTATTATATCGGTAAGATAAAATGTACATAGATTATATGTATTCAAATTGCATTTATTACATTATGGGGAGAACATTGTAATTATAACCTAAGAGTACATATAATATATAACATAAGTGTAGCATATAGTCCATTTGTAAGAATGCTGAGATTTTCTTGGCTTGTCCCAATATAATAGTCACTCTCCTTTCCATCATTCACGTGCACAGCCATTATGGCCTAAGCCTATTGCTTCTCCTTAAACTCAGTAAATTTCCATAGCCTTGTAGCAATGATGAGCAAGGGAGTGGTTTTAATGATGGATTCTAACAACTAAATACCTACCATTCTATAACCTTCATGCAATTTGTCAATCCGTTAGTTTGATTTGGGAGTTAGAAGCTTGGACTGTGTATTCATTCTTCTATATAAAGGAACTCCCTGCACCTTCATTTCATTGCTGAAATATTTCTAAGAGAAGAGAGTATACTGTGATTGTCTATTTAGTTCAGAAGGAATTTCTATAGTAGCATCAGCAAGCTTACTCCATAACAGAGGTATAAATCCTCTTCGTGTCTTCATTTTCATTTTCTGTCAAAAGAACTCCATTGTTGTTCTCTGAGTTTTGTTGAAATTCTTGATTATGCCAAATTGGTTAATGATTGGTTTGTAGAACCCTTATATTGTTGTTATATGAACATACACACATGATGGAACCACTGAATAGTCTTTCATTTCCATTGTTCCTCTTCAATTTCTGTAAATACATGAAATTCGTAAATTAGTTAGAGTTCATGAAATTGGGAATTGATAATTGCTATTGACTGTTATATAAGCATATATATATGTGTTAGTAAGTTAAACAAGTCTAATATCTGGGTATGTTGAAATCGATGAAATGGGAGGTTTTGGGTCGGTTTTCGCTGCAGTCTGAACCGCAGAAAACTGCCTCGACGCCGCAGCGCCGCAGCCCACGCCGCAGTGCCACACGCGCCGCTGCCCGCGCCGCAGCGCCGCACGCAGCGCCACTCGCGTCGCAGCGCCAGTATTAAGCTACTGTTGCCGCGCCGCAGCGCCAGCTTCTGTGTTCAGTTTTCTGCATTCTGCAACAAAACTGTTATGTACCAATTGTTTGATTTTTGTTTAAACAAGCATGGGAGCATGATTAATACATATGTATAAACCTAATGAGGCAATGTAAGCATGTTTTAGTATATTATCACGCATGGTTAACCAAACGACACATAGTTTGGAAACGAATTTAAAGTTTCATAAACGACGTTAACATATATGAAGCATGTATACATTCTGACTTTTCGAGCATGTTTATAGGGCCTTGAAATACATGAAAAGCATGTTAACTTACATATATAGGTTTCATAAGGAAGCATGAACATGATAGACCTTATTAATGAACTATACTAACAAAGTATAAGCTTTGAACGTGAACGTTGGTATGTTATGACGAGAATTAGAATTTGACATTTATGGACACATGTGATAGTACTCTTAGACTCATTCATGTGTCATGCATGTATATATACCATGATTAGTTGCCGTGATTAAAGTTTAGCATGAACAAAGCATGTTTTCAAGATAATAACAATGCTAGCTACATATATGCAATATGAGTACTCATGAGCATGACTAATACAAGTTATATGAATATCTTATGTGTTTAAAAGCAATCATGTTAGACCATATGAGTTCGTGTCCTTGAATGGTTTTAAGTATTAACTTAAGAACCTATACCATGTACGATTGGATTTGGAAAAGTTATACAAGCATGAAAGTATCCTTTAAATATGAATACATGCTACGTGATATTATATGATGTTACTTGAACCCGATTTTGACGGTTAACTTAAGGAGATGCTGTAACTTGCTAAAATGAAATATATTTAGTATTGATTATGGTCTTATGTGATATTAATAATATGCAAGCATGTTTGCTAATTGTTGAGATCTTATATAATATGAGAATGCGTTTAAACTCTAAGGAAGGAACGTTAAGGATAGAAATTATATTCTATATAACTGTGTAGCTAGGTAAAACTTAGCTTATGTGTTGATCGTATATTCAAAGAGAAAATGTGAAGTTAAATTATATGACTAATGAATATCATATATACGTAACTGTATTACGATAGGAATTCGAAAGTGTTGATTGCTTTTCGTGGATAAACTACGTTAAAGGCAAGTTCTCTTACTTACACTCTTTTAAAGTGCAAGTATCCTAACCGACGCATTTACTTTATGCAAGGAAATCTATGATTGTGAAAGTTTCCTAACTTATACTCTTTTACTATGCAAGTATCCTATCTTGTGTATTGCGAACTAGTTTCCTATTTAATCGGTTGAATCAAATTAGCATACTTGAACTTTTATTTCATTAAAGCTATTATTCATGTTGAACTTAGTATTGTTCTTGAATATTGTGAAAGTGTCTATGCCATTTGATTCGGCTGGACTTATGTTATTGAAAAGCAACCCAAACTAATAGATTGGTGCGGGATCTTGTATTTGACTGAGAAGAACAACCTTCTTTGAAGGGAATATATAATTATCGGAGAACCGACGTGCACACTTGAGTATGATTGATTGTTATGCATAACGATGGTACTTTAGGCTGATCACCTGTTGTACCTGTTTTTGTTGGATTTTCAGTTTATTACTGTCAATTCTAGTAGAAGTTCATAGTCCGTAGTGACTACTCAGTATTCAATTATTTGAAATCTTGAATTGACTTATTACTGAATCATATTGATATTATCCTGTCCTTAGCGACTGATATTGAGAACTGTTGATATTCTTGTTATTCTTGAACTATCAAATCTTGTTATACCCTTTCGAGAATTGAGAATCTTATTACTCACCCTTATTGTATATTACTTGCTGGGCAATTTGTGCTCATTCTTGCTTTCCCTAAAACATTTCAGTTAAGGCAGAGCATGGCGAACCTTCGGGCATTGATAAGGGCAAGGGCAAGGCTACCAACTAGCTTATGTCTGTTATGTTTCAAATATATTAATATTGTGTGAAGATGATGTAGTAAGACTGGATTTGTTTATGTTTAAGCTTAAGTTAGATTATATAACAAGTCGTTAATTGATATTGCTATGTAATCTATTAAGTACTGTAGGTTGCGAGACTTGGGGGAATAATTATAATAAATCATTGTAAATTATTCTAGAATAGATTTTCCGCTGTGGTTGTGTGATATTTAGTTATCATTATTGCGATGTATTACCATGAGCACGTGATGAACCGAATTCGAGAGACCAAGTGGCGGTCCTGGAATTTGGGGGCGTCACAAGTCCTATGACTTCGTTCTAGTTTGATTATCATAAAAAGGATCAATCCTAGCACTATTGCCTTCAAAATAATTCGTACATCTCACACAAGTCTTCATTTAAGGATACATTCTTATTGTTTCATTAGTTCTCTGAATTGTCAAAACATAGATGATTATGAGTCCTATTACTTCGTTCTAGTTGAAATTAGCATCAAAAGGAGCAATCACATCACTATCGCGTCCAAAACGATGCGTAGATCTCACATAAGACTTCATTTAGGAAGACCTTCATATTGTTTCATTGGTTGTTTCAAATTTACAAAGAAAGAGGTGATTAAGAGTTGTATTACTTCATTCTATTTTGATTAGCGTCAAAATGAGAAACCCATGACTATCGCATTCAAAACCATGCGTACATTTCGCACAAGTCTTCATTTAGGGAGACCTTCTTACTGTTTCATTGGTGCTTTAAAATTGTCAAAGAAATAGGTGATTAGGAGTCCTATAACTTCGTTCTAGTTTGATTAGCATCAAAAGGAGCATTTCCATGACTATCGCGTTAAAAACGATGCGTACTTCTCACACAAGTCTTCATTTAAGGAGACCTTCTTATTGTTTCATTGGTTTCCTAAAATTTTGAAAGAAAGAGGTGATTAAGGGTCCTATTACTTCGCTCTAATTTGATTATCATCAAAAGGAGTAATCCCATGACTATCGCGTTAAAAACGATGCGTACATATCTCACACAAGTCTTGATTTATGGAGACCTTCTTATTATTTCATTAGTTCTCTCAAATTGTCAAAGAAAGAGGTGATTATGAGTCCTATGACTTCGTTCTTGTTTGATTATCATAAAAAGGATCAATCCTATCACTATAGCCTTCAAAATGATTCGTACATCTCACACAAGTCTTCGTTTAAGGATACCTTCTTATTGTTTCATTAGTTCTCTGAATTGTCAAAATATAGATGATTATGAGTCCTATTACTTCGTTCTAGTTGAAATTACCATCAAAAGGAGCAATCACATCACTATCGCGTCCAAAACGATGCATAGATCTCACACAAGTCTTCATTTATGGAAACCTTCTTATTGTTTCATTGGTTTCCTAAAATTATGAAAGAAAGAGGTGATTAGGAGTCTTATTACTTCGTTCTAATTTGATTAGCATCAAAAGGAGCAATCCTATAACTATCGCGTTAAAAACGATGCGTTCATCTCACACAAGTCTTGATTTAGGGAGACCTTCTTACAGTTTCATTGGATCTCTCAAACTGTTAAAGAAAGAGGTGATTAAAAGTCCTATGAATTCGTTCTAGTTTGATTAGCTTCAAAAGGAGCAATCCTATCACTAGTGCCTTCAAAAAAATCCGTACATCTCACACAAGTCTTCATTTAGGGAGACCTTCTTAATGTTTCATTAGTTCTCTCAAATTATCAAAATATAGGTGATTATGAATTCTATTACTTTGTTCTAATTGAAATTAGCATCAAAAAGAGCAATCACATCACTATCGCGTCCAAAACGATCCGTACATCTCACGCAAGTCTTCATTTAAGGAGACCTTCTTATTGTTTCATTGGTTTCCTAAAATTATAAAAGAAAGAGGTGATTAAGAGTCCTATTACTTCGTTCTAATTTGATTACATCAAAAGGAGTAATCCCATGACTATCGCGTTAAAAACGATGCGTACATATCTCACACAAGTCTTGATTTATGGAGAGCTTCTTATTATTTCATTAGTTCTCTCAAATTGTCAAAGAAAGAGGTGATTATGAGTCCTATGACTTCGTTCTAGTTTGATTAGCATAAAAAGGATCAATCCTATCACTATAGCCTTCAAAACGATTCGTACATCTCACACAAGTCTTCATTTAAGGATACCTTCTTATTGTTTTATTAGTTCTCTGAATTGTCAAAATATAGATGATTATGAGTCCTATTACTTCGTTCTAGTTGAAATTATCATCAAAATGAGCAATCACATCACTATCGCGTCCAAAACGATGCGTAGATCTAACACAAGTCTTCATTTAGGGAGACCTTAATATTGTTTCATTGGTTGTTTCAAATTTTCAAAGAAAGAGGTGATTAAGAGTTGTATTACTTCATTCTAGATTGATTAGAGTCAAAACGAGAAACCAATTACTATCGCGTTCAAAACCATGTGTACATCTCACACAATTCTTCATTTAGGGAGACCTTCTTATTGTTTCAATGGTGCTCTAAAATTGTCAAAGAAAGTGGTGATTTGGATTCCTATAACTTCGTTCTAGTTTGATTAGCATCAAAAGGAGCAATCCCATGACTTTCTCGTTAAAAATGATGCGTACATCTCACACAAGTCTTGATTTAGGGAGACCTTCTTATTGTTGATTGGTTCCCTCAAATTGTCAAAAAAGAGGTGATTATGAGTCCTATGACATCGTTCTAGTTTGATTGGCATCAAAAGGAGCAATCCTATCACTACTGCCTTAAAATGATCCAGACATCTCACACAAGTCTTCATTTAGGGAGACCTTCTTATTATTTCATTAGTTCTCTCAAATTATCAAAATATAGGTGATTATGAGTCCTATTACTTCGTTCTAGTTTAAATTAGCATCAAAAGGAGCAAACCCATCACTATAGGATCCAAAATGATTCGTAGATCTCACACACAAGTCTTCATTTAGGGAGACCTTCATATTGTTTCATTGGTTGTTTCAAATTTACAAAGAAAGAGGTGATTAAGAGCTGTATTACTTTGTTCTAGTTTGATTAGCGTCAAAAGGTTCCCATAACTATCGGGTTCAAAATCAAGCGTACATCTCACACAAGTATTCATTTAGAGATACCTTTTTATTGTTTCATTAGTGCACTATAATTGTCAAAAAAAAGAAGTGATTAGGAGTCCTATAACTTCGTTCTAGTTTGGTTAGCATCAAAAGGAGTAATCCCATGACTATCGCGTTAAAAACGATGCGTACATTTCACACAAGTCTTGATTTAGGGAGACCTTCTTATTGTTCATTGGTTCCCTTAAATTGTCAAAGAAAGAGGTGATTATGAGTCCTATGACTTTGGTTTTTTTTGTTTTTTTTATAATGTGAATTATCATCCTACGGGTCGACTAAATCTCCCCATCCCGATACCATAGCGGTTTGCTACCAGGCTTGCGCCTTAGGGAGTACCGTGGCCACCATAGGGCTTTTTACAGCCTTAACATTGTTGCAACCGGCACTCAAACCTAGGATGTACGGGTTTACGGCTCACCCCTGGATGAGCTTGAACCGCTGCGCCAAAGCTGGTGGTTTGTCCAATGACTTCATTCTAGTTCGATTAGCATCAAAAGGAACAATCCTATTATTAGTGCCTTCAAAATGATCCGTACATCTCACACAAGTCTTCATTTAGGGATACCTTCTTATTGTTTCATTAGTTCTCTCAAATTATCAAAATATAGGTGATTATGAGTCCTATTACTTCGTTCTAGTTTAAATTAGCATCAAAAGGAGCAAACCCATCACTATCGCATCCAAAATGATTCGTAGATCTCACACTAGTCTTCATTTAGGGAGACCTTCATATTATTTCATTGGTTGTTTCAAATTTACAAAGAAAGAGGTGATTAAGAGTTGTATTACTTTGTTCTAGTTTGATTAGCATCAAAAGGTTCCCATGATTATCGGGTTCAAAATCAAGCGTACATCTCACACAAGTATTCATTTAGAGAGACCTTTTTATTGTTTCATTAGCGCACTAAAATTGTCAAAGAAATAAGTGATTAGGAGTCCTATAACTTCGTTCTAGTTTGATTAGCATCAAAAGGAGCAATCCCATGACTATCGCATTAAAAACGATGCGTACATCTCACGCATGTCTTCATTTAAGGAGACCTTTCTTATTGTTTCATTGGTTCTCTAAAATTGTGAAAGAAAGAGGTGATTAAGAGTCTTATTACTTCATTCTAATTTGTTTAGCATCAAAAGGAGCAATCATATGACTATCGCATTAAAAATGATGCGTACATCTCACACAAGTCTTGATTTAGGGAGACCTTCTTATTGTTTCATTGGGTCTCTCAAATTGTCAAAGAAAGAGGTAATTATGAGTCCTATGATTAGTTTGATTAGCGTCAAAATAAGAAACCCATGACTATCGCGTTCAAAACCAAGCGTACATCTCACACAAGTCTTCATTTAGGGAGACCTTCTTATTGTTTCATTAGTTCTCTCAAATTGTCAAAATATACTATGAGCCATATTACTTCGTTCTAGTTGAAATTAGCGTCAAAAGGAGCAATCCCATCATTATCGTGTCCAAAACGATGCGTAGATCTCACACAAGTCTTCATTTAGGGAGGCCTTTATATTTTTTCATTGGTTGTTTCAAATTTACAAAGAAAGAGGTGATTAAGTGTTGTATTACTTCGTTCTAATTTGATTAGCGTTAAAATGAGAAACCCCATGACTATCGCTTTCAAAACTATGCGTACATCTATACAAGTCTTCATTTAGTGAGACCTTCTTATTTTTTCATTGGTGCTTTAAAATTGTCAAAGAAATAGGTGATTAGGAGTCCTATAACTTCGTTCTAGTTTGATTAGCATCAAAAGGAGTAATCCCATGACTATTGCATTAAAAACGATGCGTACATCTCACACAAGTCTTCATTTAAGAAGACCTTCTTATTATTTCATTGGTTCTCTAAAATTATGAAAGAAAGAAGTGATTAGGAGTCTTATTACTTCGTTTTAATTTGATTAGCATCAAAAGGAGCAATCCCATGACTATCGCGTTAAAAATGATGCGTACATCTCACACAAGTCTTGATTTAGGGAGACCTTCTTATTGTTTCATTGGTTCTCTTAAATTGTCAAAGAAGGAGGTGATTATGAGTCCTATGAATTCGTTCTAGTTTGATTAGCGTCAAAATAAGAAACCCATGACTATCGCATTCAAAACAATGCGTACATCTCACACAAGTCTTCATTTAGGGAGACCTTCTTATTGTTTCATTAGTTCTCTCAAATTGTCAAAATATAGGTGATTATGAGTCATATTACTTCGTTCTAGTTGAAATTAGCATCAAAAGGAGCAATCCTATCACTATCGCGTACAAAACGATGCGTGGATACCTTCTTATTGTTTTAATGGTTCTCTCAAATTGTCAAAGAAAGAGGTGATTATGAGTCCTATGAATTCGTTCTAGTTTGATTAGCATCAAAAGGAGCAATCCTATCACTAGTGCCTTCAAAACGATCCGTACATCTCACACAAGTGAGGGAGACCTTCTTAATATTTCATTAGTTCTCTCAAATTGTCAAAATATAGGTGATTATGAGTCTTATTACTTCGTTCTAGTTGAAATTAGTATCAAAAGGAGCAATCCCATCACTATCGCGTTCAAAACGATGTGTAGATCTCAGACAAGTCTTCATTTAGGGAGACCTTCATATTGTTTCATTGGTTGTTTCAAATTTACAAAGAAAGAGGTGATTAAGAGTTGTATTACTTCGTTCTAGTTTGATTAGCGTCAAAACGAGAAACACATGACTATCGTGTTCAAAACCATGCGTACATCTCACACAAGTCTTCATTTAAGGAGACCTTCTTATTGTTTCATTGGTGTTCTAAAATTATCAAAGAAAGAGGTGATTAGGAGTCCTATAACTTCGTTCTAGTTTTATTAGCATCAAAATGAGCAATCCCATGACTATCGCGTTAAAAACGATGCGTACATCTCACACAAGTCTTAATTTAAGAAGACCTTCGTATTATTTAATTGGTTCTCTAAAATTGTGAAAGAAAGAGGTAATTAGGAGTCTTATTACTTCGTTCTAATTTGATTAGCATCAAAAAGAGCAATCCCATGACTATCGCGTTAACAACGATGCGTACATCTCACACAAGTCTTGATTTAGGGAGACCTTCTTATTGTTTCATTGGTTCTCTCAAATTGTCAAAGAAAGAGGTGATTATGAGTCCTATGAATTCGTTCTAGTTTGATTAGCATCAAAGGGAACAATCATATCACTAGTGCCTTCATAACGATCTGTACATCTCACACAAGTATACATTTAGAGAGACCTTCTTATTGTTTCATTGGTTCTCTCTCAAATTGTCAAAACATGGATGATTATGAGTCCTAATACTTTGTTCTAGTTTAAATTAGCATCAAAGGGAGCAATCACATCACTATAGCGTCCAAAACGTTGAGTAGACCTCACATAAGTCTACATTCAGGGAGATCTTAATATTGTTTTATTGGTTGTTTCAAATTTACAAAGAAAGAGATGATTAAGAGTTGTATTACTTCGTTCTTGTTTGATTAGTATCTAAAGGAGCAACCCATGACTATCGGGTTCAAAATCAAGCATACATCTCACAAAAGTATTCATTTTGGAAGACCTTCTTATTGTTTCATTGGTGCACTAAAATTGTCAATGAAAGAAGTGATTAGGAGTCCTATAACTTCGTTCTAGTTTGATTAGCATCAGAAGGAGCAATCCCATGACTATCGCATTAAATACGATGCGTACATCTCACACAAGTCTTGATTTAGGGAGACCTTATTATTATTTTATTGGTTCTCTCAAATTGTCAAAGAAAGAGGTGATTATGAGTCCTATGCCTTTGTTCTAGTTTGATTAGCATCAAAAGGAGCAATCCTATCACTACTGTTTTCACAACGATCCGTACATCTCACACAAATCTACATTTAGGGAGACCTTCTTATTGTTTAATTGGTTCTCTCTCAATTGTCAAAACATAGATGATTATGAGTCCTATTAGTTCGTTTTTGTTTAAATTACCATCAAAAGGAGCAATCCCATCTCTATCCCGTCCAAAACGATGAGTAGATCTCACATAAGTCTACATTTAGGGAGACTTTCATATTGTTTCATTGGTTGTTTCAAATTTACAAAGAAAGAGGTGATTAAGAGTTGTATTACTTCGTTCTATTTTGATTAACGTCAAAACGAGAAATCCATGACTATCGCGTTCAAAACAATGCGTACATCTCACACAAATCTTCATTTAGGGAGACCTTCTTATTGTTTCATTGGTGCTCTAAAATTATCAAAGAAAGAGGTGATTAGGAGTCCTATAACTTCGTTCTAGTTTGATTAGCATCAAAAGAAGCAATCCCATGACTATCGCGTTAAATACGATGCGTACATCTCACACAAGTCTTGATTTAGGGAGATCTTCTTATTATTTCATTGGTTCTCTCAAATTGTCAAAGAAAAAGGTGATTATGAGTCATATGACTTTGTTCTAGTTTGATTAACATCAAAAAGAGCAATCATATCACTAGTGCCTTCAAAACGATCCGTACATCTCACACAAGTCTACATTTAGGGAGACATTCTTATTCTTTCATTGGTTCTCTCTCAATTGTCAAAACATAGATTTATGAGTCCTATTATTTCGTTTTTGTTTAAATTACCATAAAAAGGAGCAATCCCATCACTATCGCGTCCAAAACGATGAGTAGATCTCACACAAGTCTACATTTAGGGTGACTTTCATATGGTTTCATTGGTTGTTTCAAATTTACAAAGAATGTGACGCCCCCAAATCCGGGTACCTTTTACCTCGGGCCTGGTACGTTACGATACTTCATCTTCATACACATACTATCATCTAATGCGGAATAATAAACATATATTGTTTATTTCACATGATTCTATAACATTTCCCCAGGTCTATTAAACTTAACTGATATCATACCTTTAAAAATTACAAAAGGTTTACAAAAGACAACTAAATAGTTATTCGTGCATAACAATATATTATTGTACTTTGCTCTTGTCTCTGTCCTTCTTCAAACCTTCGCCTTAATCTGAAATTGGTTATCATGATATAGCAAGGGTAAGCAACGAGTTTGCCCAGCAAGTTTAAGTTCAAATGAAGATATATCATGATTGAAAAAAATAGTAAGCTAACAAACTTTCAACAATATGATAGTTGTGAAAGAACATAAATCAATTTTTTTCATAACTGAATGACCGAGTCAATAATGATGAATGACCAACAATGAATATGAACAAATTCTAATGAACCCTATGGTAATGAATGTGATCAGCCTTTCATATCTGATAAACATACGCAACATGCACTAAGTCCTCGAAACGAATTTGAGTTAACAAATTTTAAACATGCTTGATCTAGCTAACACAACTAGCATAGATCCATCTCATAAGCAGTTCATGAATAAAAGAACTTTAATCCATTCGCAGTTCAATAAATAGTAGAGCAAGAATTCAATTGCACAAAATGCGATTCACACTAATTCATTAGGATGTGGAATAATCAACAATATTTATCCACCAACATGCTTGAAAAATAATAATTCGAGTTTGAGTTAGGAAACTTATCTGTTTGACGAGCTACAGCTTACTAGCTTTAATTAACACTTTTTGAATGACCTAACATTGATAATGTAGATCTATCAATTAGTGATGCGTATAATTATTCATTAATACACTTACTCGTATTATTATCTAACCAATAATACAATCACAAGGTAAATACATCTAATGCACTATCATTAATCCTATAAGATATTTAATTGATCTTAGGTTAATGATTTAATATTTAATAAGGTTTTTCTTAAGTGATAAACACTTATTAGATCTTTAAATAATTTATTATAATTGTTTAATTAAAGAATTATTTAATTTCCTTCAATTGTTAACTCCATCTTCCTTCGATTACTATTTAATATTTGTTAAATAGTAATTAACTATTTACCTTTAGTTATTACTTACTAATAACCAATTATAACTCCTCATTATTTAATGTTAATTAAATAATGGACAATTAAATTATTATTTGTCTTTAACTAATAATTAATAAATCCTTCATCCTTGAATAAATAATAATTGATTTATTCACTTCATTCTTCTTTAATCATTTCTTATTATTATTAAAAGAATAATTAATTAACATTCATCCTTATTTATTATTTAAATAATAGATAATTAATTCTATAAACTTTCATGTCAAAGTAAGTAAGTAATTACTTCATTATTACTTAATCTTACTTAAATACTCTTTAATCATTATTTAATATTAATTAAATAATAATTAATTAATTGATTAACTCAATTTATTATTTAATCTTAATTAAATAATAAGTAGTTATTTTATTAACGCTAACTCATTTTAATTATTACTTAACATCATTTAAATAATAATTAAATAATTTATTTTATTTTATTTTATGTGTAATTAACTTACTAGCCCATTAGTGGCTTTAAAGTTATTTATTATAATAACCAACTTTCCTTTCACTTCATATTGTTACTCAAATTTTCGCCCAAATTACCAAGTCCCTCTTGGCTCAATGGTAAAACAACTACTCATAAGGCTTTGAGTCCAAGAGGTCTTGGGATCCATTCCTGCCCAAGGCAAGAATGTTAAGATATCAGCTTGAATTAACAAACACAAACAAACAAACAAAACAAAAAACAAAAAAAATTCGCCTAAAATTTTTAGATTTGGGGTCCTTCACAGAAATGCTTGTAAAACAAAGTCTACAACTCGGATTTTGGTTCCGTCGGATGCGTTGGATTCGTATCTTCCCGAACTCCAATTTCCATTTATCAAACATCAATTTTTATTCTGTTTAGGTCCCAGAAATCAGTGTCAAAGTGACTGATCAACAAGGACATTCATAACAGTTAGTTAGTTTTCCAGATTTGGGGTCCTTTACGGAAACACTCATATCTCGAGATCTATATCTCGGATTTAGGTCCATTTGATATCGTTGGATTTGTATTTTCCCGAACTACATTTTTCACATATCAAACACCAAATTTGAGTTTGTTTTGGTTACCGAAAATAGTCCAAAAGTGACTAATCTGTAGCATGTTCTCAACAGTTGGGTAATTTGGGATTTAATTCATAACTTGCTCATTTTAACACATATTTGAGTGATTCCAAAGGGGTTTTTCCCTTAACTCATGCATCTAGCATACCAAGAAAGAAAACCTCAAATATCACTTGTAGATTTCAACATGCACATGTTATAGCATACTAGTTAAATAAAAATTTCTTCAAAAATCCATCTAACATCCATTTTACAAATCTCATCACATGAACTCATATAAATCCACAAGTCTCATTTGTTAAACACAAGATCTAACACTCTAATCATGATATTAACCATATTCAACATGCATCACAAGAATCTAACATAAAATTACCTAGTGCATGCATGCATGTGTCTTTCTCTACCCATTTGGTATAAATCTCTCTTTTGATCTTACTTTCAACTTCAAAAATGTTTTGATCATCATATAAAATATTTATACACATATAGATAAATGGTTTTCAAAGATCAAACTTAAGACTCTTTGTTTCATCAAAATCCAACAAATAAGAAATCAAAACTTGACAATGAAGAGAATCAATACGTAGTTCTTCTTGCTATCTTCCTTATCTTCCCAAAGTAGCTTAGATACTTAGCATGCATGAAGATCAAGACCCTCTTCTCCCTCTTGAAGTGGCCGAACCTCTCTCTCTCTCTTTCTCTCCCTATATTTTCTTTTTCTTTCTCTAGCTAAGGAACTTGGAAGTATAATGAATAAAATCAAGTTAATGGAGTGGGTATAATTGAAAGTGTAAGCATTCTTCCACTAACTGTCTTTCCTAATCATTACTTGGTTGCTTAGTCACTAAACACAAGTGTTGGACATGCTAGGAGAGTGACACATGTCATGAGTGTTGGTTTCAAAAGATTATAACCAAGATTTTGGGCAAGCTTGATAAAATTTCAAATCTTCCCCATATTACCCCTTAGCGGCCAGCCATGCACCCCTTTTTCTCCCATTATTGATTTATTTTTATTGTGTTATATACTCACTTTAATGATTAAAAGTTCTTTCTTTCATGAACCAAGGTTTGGGCCTCCTTAAGTAATGTTTGGTCTCACAATTAATTAATTTGGGCCACTAGTAGGCAAGTTTTTTTTTTCTAAAATTAGACTATATTAAAATAAAATGAAGATACAAAACCTCATGGGGAGCCCCAATCAGAATATAGCATAGACCTCATAGGACATGCCCTATGATGTCAAGACAATATAGGATAACAAGGCAAACGCCCAACAAATCTGACAAAAGACTGTTTAGGCCAAAATAAGAACAACAACAGAAGAACAGCAATGGTACAACAACAAGCATAAGACTCGCAGCTGCAAACTAGAACCAGCAACAACCAAGTTGCAAAGCAGCAGACCACAACAACAAGGCATATAGTAGCTACAAGGTGCAGCAGAAAGACCCCGTAGCAACAAAAGACCGTGTAGACCATTGCAGCAAACTTGACAAAACACAGCAACAGAAAACCAGCATGATCAAGGACCATAGCAGCAGCAGCACAAAGCAGGCCACCAAAGTAGCAGACCAGAAAAGAAAACGGAATAGCAGAGACAAGTAAACAAAGTCGAAACGCAAATTGCAAGTACACATCAGCAAAAGGAGAGCAGACCACTGCAGCCAATTAATAACATAAAAAGCAGACCACTACAGCAGCATAAGGAGCAAAGGAGAAAGCAAGAAAAACCCAAAGGCAGCAACCCTATTCCAGTAGTAACAAGTCAAAACTAGCAACAGGCTTCTTAAAAATAACTTGCAGAAAACACAAGAAGCAGCAGACAAAAATCCAGAGCCAGCTGTAGAAAGCAGAGTCTACAAAAGCAACCATCATCAAAATGGTAACCAAAACCAGTAGCATAGCACATAGCATCAGCAGCAGATCATAAAACCAGAGGTGACATCAGCAGCAGCAAATCAGGAGACATCAAGGGACAACAGCAACATAACATCAGCCCAAGAAAAAGGGGATACACCAGAAATAAAAAAAATAAGGGAACTGCAGTCACAACAGCAGACCACAAGAAACCAGCATAACCGGTAGCAGCAGCAGCAGAAATTATAGGAAAAAGATAGACCAGTAGCAGCATAAAAACCCCAGCAGAACCCCAGCAAACCAAGCAGCCAAGCAACCAGAAACTAGCAGAAAAGCACAGCAGAAACTGGCAGAAAAGCTAACATCAAAGTAGTGAATCATGCTGAGGAAAAATGAACAAATCCAGCAAGCCAAATTCCTGTAATTTGTCAGAAAACCAAACCTGCAGACCACTACAGCAGCCAAAAGCCAAAGCAAAACCAAAACCAATCAACAGCAGACAATTACAGTAAAAACAGGAGAGACCAGCATGCTACAGAAGCTAGCATACCCAGCCCCCACCCCACAAGAACAGAATCAAACACTGTTTAAACTAAGTTGTCTATAACCAGATCTAGCTTTAAGTTTCTAAAATTTAGAATTAGTGTGAAGTCGATATTTAAGCATTTGAAAAATGTAAGAAATAAGGTTTCGAACAGGGCAAGATTTATGACTAAAGATTCTAGCATTCCGCTCATTCCAAACACGATAGACAACAGCAGCAAACCCCAAGTGAAGTAGGCTATGATGAAACTTAGGACAAGAGTAGTGAATGAGATAGCCCGTAATAGAACACCAGCTCCTACTAAAGCCCCTCCACCCACAATGTTTAAGAACAGATATAAGGACCCTAAAGGAGTAATCACATTGAAAAAATAAGTGATCAAAAGTTTTCGCATGAGTTGAACAAAGTACATAGGTAGAGTTAACATCCATCCCAAAGCTGAGCAACTTATCCATTGTACGCAACCCACAGTGGAAAGCCAACCATAGAATAAAGGAATACCTTGGGATCAAGATCTTATGCCACACTAGCTTGCCCCAAGGAACAACAACACCCACTTGTCTAATCGAGCGCCATAAAGTAGAGGTGTTAACATCTTTAGATTTAGTAGTGTCCCAAAGAATCTCATCAGACCTAGAAGAGTCACAATGCCTATTAAGATCAAAAGCATCCCTAAAGATAATAAAGTCATTATGGTTTGAGGAAGGAAGATGCCAAGAGGAATTACGAATAATATCTCCCACAGTAGCATTAGGGCCTAGACCACAATTGATAATCAAGGAAGAGTGGGGACTAGACGCAAGAGGCGAAGCATTAGGCCAAGGATCAAACCACAAGCTAGTACTCTCCCCATTACCAAAGTGATACCTAATGAACTTGATAGCAAGAGGCCTCAACTGCAGGACCTTTCTCCATATTCAGGAATAGTCTCAAGGGATCTTCAAAAGCTAAAAGTGATTAGATTTAAAGTGATAGGCTCTAACCCAAGAAGCCCATAAAGACTGAGATGTAGGATTGACAACCCTCCAGAGATGTAACAGAATCAAAGCTTTATTCCAATCCTCCAAATGCTTGATAGCCAAGCCTCCTTCAGAATATGGAAAAGTAATTTTGCTCCATGCAACTTTTGCCCCATACCAAAGCAGAGAAGAGCCCTTCCATAAGAACCTACTCATAGAGGACTTGAGATCTTTAAGCACAACCGCAGGGAGGATAAAGTGGGCAGACCAATACCATTGAATAGAAAAGATAACCGACTTAATAAGTTGTAATCTTGGAGCATAAGAAAGAAACTTGTTGGTCCACGAAACAATTCTGGTTTTAACCTTTTCAAGAAGAGGACGACAATCAACAAGGATAAGCTTAGAGGTGATCAAAGGGACCCCCAGGAATTTAGCAGGAAACTTTCCCAATTGAAAACCCAACAAATTGATAATGACCTCAGTAAGAGGAGGAGAAACATTGGAGAGAAAACACATGCTCTTTAACCCATTAATATGTAAACCAGAGATGGACGAAAATTGATCTAAGCAGTTTTTTATAACCTTGATCGAAGCAACATCACCATGACAAAAAATAAGCAAATCATCAGCAAAGCACAGATGTGATAATGAAAGAGACTTTGTTTTCCAATAATGCTTGAAGGAAGGAGCCCTTGTTTCCATTGACAGAATAAGAGAGAGCACTTCTATAGCAATAACAAAAAGATAAGGAGAAAGAGGGTCACCTTGACGTAACCCCTTCATCCCCTTAAAATAACCACAGAGGGCACCATTCACCCTAACAGAGAAGAAGGAAGAAGTGATACAATCCTTGATCCAGAAAATAAACTTGGGAGGGAATTTGAAAAGCCGGAGAGCAGAAAGCATGAATTCCCAAGAGACAGAATCAAAAGCTTTACTAAGATCAATCTTCAAAGCACACCTAGGTTGATCAGAGGGTCTATGATAGTTCCTAAAAAGCTCTTGAGCAAGTAAGATATTATCACCAATCCTCCTTTCCGGAACAAAAGCAGACTGAGTAGAAGAGATTAAAGAAGGAAGAACACCCTTTAGCCTGACCGCAATGATCTTAGAAATGCACTTATATGTTGTGTTACAACAAGAAATAGGCCTATAGTCAGTCATAGATGAAGGATTAGGAACCTTAGGGACAAGAGCAATGGCAGTAGAGTTAGATCCCCGAAGGAGACAACCATGTTTGAAAAAGGACTGAATAGCCAAGGTAAAGTCTTTGCCAACAATGTCCCAAGCAAGGAGGAAGAAATTAACATTGAATCCATCAGGACATGGACTCTTATTTTTCTTCATAGCCTTCAAGGTGCACAGAATTTCAAGATCAGTGATTTCTCTGTCAAGCATAGAAGCTTGAGAATCAGAGACAAAATGAGGAACAAAAGGGGCAAGATCTGGAAGACTGGAATCCCCCACCAGGGTAGGAGAACTAAGCAAGGAATGAAAATGGTCAACCGCAATACTCTGGATATCCTTTTGACCATAACAGAGAATATCAGCCTCATTTTCGATAGTAAGAATCTTATTCTGATTCCACCTGTTCTTAATTTGATTGAAAAAATAGCCAGAGTTTTTATCCCCTTCCTTAAGCCATTGGATTCTAGATTTTTTCTTAAGGAGTTTCTCTTCACAGCAAAGAGCATGCCTAAGATTATCAGAATGGAGACGTTGAGCCTTCAACAGAGAAAGATCAGAGGGGTTGGAAGAGACAGCATTTTGAGTATCATGAAGGATGATTCTAGCCTGTTCCACATTAGATGTAAGATTACCATTTTCTTTGCTCAGAGTGGAGAGAGCACCTTTGACTAAGCTTACCAGCTAAAACCTGAAGAGGGTCCCCAGGAACAAACAAATTCCAAGTAGAGTTAACAACCTTATGAAAGTTTCCAAGCTCACCCAAAAAATTGAAGAATTGGAAAGGTTTAGGAGCTCTAGGCATGGACAGACCAGTTTGAACCACAGCTAGACAATGGTGAAAAAGATCGCGAGGAGTGAACAAAACCTGAGAATCATGAAACTGATGCAACCAGTCACAGTTAACTAAAACTCTATCCATCTTTTTGAACTGGGGCTTCGTGTCACTAGAATTCTACCAAGTGTGAAGGGGGGCAAATGCACGAAGATCAGACATGAGCAGATTGGTAGAGCAGTCTAAGAAGCCCTGCATTCCCCCATTCCAGGATTCATCCCCTCCCAAAATTTCAGTAAGAGAGATAACTTCATTAAAGTCACCAAGCAAACACCAAGGCAAATTAACATTTTGAGAAAGGAAACGAAGGTCTCTCCAAAGAGCCTTCCTTTCAGAAGGAGTATTGAAACCATAAATAAAAGTGAAAAAAAACTGCACAGAGGAGGCAGCAGATAAAACTAAACAATGGATAAACTGAGACGACTTAGAAATAATATTTACAGTCCAAAGCGAAGGGTCCCAACCGACCCAGATTCTCCTATTCACATTATGCTCATAATTAAACTGCCAATTCCATTTACTACATATGGCTTTAAAGATAATATTGGCTTTGGGGCTTTTGACTCTAGTCTCAACTAGGCCAACAAAAGATATCCTATGCTTGTACAAAAGAGCAAGGACACTATCCTGCTTGGACTTCATATTTACACCTCTAATATTCATAGAGCAAAAATTAACCATAAAAGAAAAAGAAGTTAAGTTTGGGCAGGCCTCCCCCCCTCCTTTGATCTTTTTCTTAGAAGACTGGCCAAGTTCAAAACCCACACGGGCCTTGGCCTTAAGATCACGACCAGCCTTTTCATCAATAATCTTTAGCTTTCCCACAAGGGGATTTGGAGAAGGGGAACAATCTGTATCAGAACCCTCCAGAGACCCACCAGCAGCAACAAAAGGCTGGAAAGGATTAGAGTCACCAACCAAGGAGGGAAGAGAGGGATCACAAAAAGGGGTTTGCTGTTTAGGACCTTTTGCCACTAGCGTCCATTTGTCAGAGTCAGCAACCGGATCAGGAACAGAAAGTGGGACAGCAGGATAATTCGAGGGAGCTACAGAGGCAGCAGCTGCAGGATTAACAGAAGCATTTTGGACCTTAGGCAACCATTTATAGTTTGCTCTAGGAAAACGAACAAGGGAGTGCCCAAAGGACTTACAATGAGAACAAGCTTGAGGTCTATTTTGATACTCCACTCTAACAGTCAAAACCTTTTCAGAATTAGCCTCCTCATCAAGAACCACCACATCAAGAGAACTAGGCAAAGCCGAGGATGGAGTTATTTCAACACAAATCCTATCAAAGTTCATAGGTTCAAGTTTTTCTGTGATTTTATCCACAAAAAGTGGAACACCAACCCCACTCGCAAGATAATTAAGACTAGCCGAAGACCAATAAGACATGGGAATATTGTGGAATTTCACCCAGACAGGGGCCTTAGCACAGGAGTCAAACTGAAAGTCCATACCTTCCTTCCAAGGTTTGAGACAGAGCTACTTATTAGAAACATACCAAGGACCAAGCGCAAGCACATTCTCACGTTCCTCAGGTCTGGCAAATTTAAAGACAAAGAACCCCCCTTCTTGCAAGAACACACTCTGCAGACCATACCTCCCACAGTTTATGGACATTCTCTTCCACAAGTTTGAACGGCAACTTAGAATGCAGGAACCCACCCACAAGACAGGAGTTCCATAGGTTATTACCTTGAAGCAGAATTTCAGCGAGAGGTCTAATAAGGATTGGCCCATTATCTGAGCTTGGGGGAGAAGGAGGGAAAAAAGCAAGCTTCAGAGAGGGGGCATCTTGAGCAACGACCTTGCTCCAAGATTTCACAGTAGGATTACCCTCCTCAGCACGAACTAAGGCAACACCAACCAACCACATGGAACCCACTACAAGAGGAGAGCCCTGACATTCCCCCTCTTCAGGAACAGACCCAGAACCGGTCAAGTTTGGTTTTAGAACATCCCCACTCAGACCCAAAATAGGAACAGTCATCCCACTCGGACCCCCACACTGACCCACGGATGGGAAAAATGACTTTGCCAAAACCGATTTCAGGGGACTTTTATCGAACATGTCAAGGTCATTGACATACCGAACTAATTTACCTTTGGAGGAGAAATCATTCACATTTTGCATAGAAAACCCTTGAGCTTTGATAAAGTCCAGTAGCATGGAGCACTTCCTCCTCTCATCTGCTGCATCAATATTACCCTGCTGCGAAAGAGCTTGAGCTACTTTAAAGATTTTCTTCATAGAAAAACCATCTTGTAGCCCTAGACTGGCTTCCGCCACGCTATTAGCTTAAGAAGAAACTGAGCTATCAGAAATTATAGCCACAGCAGTAGGAGCAGGGGCGGATTCTGCCATTACTGAATCGTTAATGACAGGGGAGTTAGGGCACGAAACCCCAAACTCGACAAAAAGGTCCCGAGAGGGACTACTGACCGAATTACCAGCAGAAAGATGGGAGAAGCTAACCATTAGAGAATGAAAACAGAAAAAAAAAAAAAAAAAAAAAAAGAAGAGAAGAAACAAGAACCAAAACCGAAGACCAAAACCAAGGAAATCAAGAGAGAAGGCAGAGCGAAAAAATGACATTCAAGTCCACCTCCACTAAAATAAGTGGGCTTGATTATTAATCCAATTGGGCTAGTCCACTAGTATTATTTACTTCTTGGAATATTACACATTTATCAGAGGACTAACAAGTCTCCTCACTTAATGGACCAAGGTTTGGGCCATTTAATATAATATTTTGGGAAATCCAACATTAATTACTTGGGCTTGATTTCTAATTAGCTTAACTACTAACTACAATCAACTAGGGCTCCCTTAGTTTATTTATTTGGGATACTAACATACTTGATAATTTAATATTGGGCTAACTAATAATTTAGTTACCCTTAATTAAACTATCTACAAGTACAATGCTTAATTAAACTAATGGGCTTGTTTAAACTATTTATTCTCCTTAGTCCTAGAAAATAAATTATCATCTTATACATTATTATTAATATAAACACATTCTAATATATCAATTAACTTACATAACCCAATTAGACTTGCTATAATTAGGTTTCAGAATAAATATTAACTTGAGATTATAAAATAAATCCCTTACATTGGTATATATATATATATATATATATATATTCAGTACGACACATATTCCACTTCTAACTCCAATTTTGACTTTTTTCCATAAAACTCAAATGTTAGCTTTGACCAAAAAGTCAGCCCTTACATATTTTTGTGATTACTGTCCTTTTTGACAAAACTTAACGTTCCGGATGCAACCGAGTAGTCCGTTATTCAAAATTTTATCTAACTCAAATTTTGAGTTTTAACTTACTCCATTTTTATTGCTAATCATATTAGCTAATAGCTCTATGCTTATTCATCTTCTTATTTGCCAGTCAAGGCCAACATTCAAGCTATGCTAATTACTAACATAGTCTTCACTTTATTCTCATATCCTTAACTTAATTCATCATTCCTCTTGCTAAAATATATAGCACCTTACTAAGTATATATATATTTCTATACATATACTCATCTTCGATTAACCTCATAGTATCTCTTCATGTGAATTTTTATTCCCTTAATAAAATTTTCACATGCATCATTATAACATTTCTTTGGACCATTCAGTTCACATCGAATTTATAGGTATCGTAATACCTTATCCTTGAAATTTATTTCTTCAAGTACATATTAATTCATTTCTAGGGTTTTAGAATTTTGTAACCCATATTTTCTTTATAACCTAAGAATAGCAAACCATATAGGTTTTACTTAACATTTTTTAAATAAATGCTCAAATTCTCACCTAAGTTTTATTCTTTAACTGTTATTCTAATCATTCAAGATTTATAAATTTTCGGATTATCACAAAGAAAGAAGTGATTAAGAGTCCTATGAATTCAAAAGAAGCAATCTTATCACTAATGCCTTCAAAACGATTCGTACATCTCACATAAGTCTTCATTTAGTGAGACCTTCTTAATGTTTCATTAGTTCTCTCAAATTGTTAAAATATAGATGATTATGAGTCCTATTACTTTGTTCTAGTTGAAATTTGCATCAACAGGAGCAATCCCATCACTATCGCGTCCAAAATAATTCGTAGATCTCATATAAGTCTTCATTTAAGGAGACCTTCATATTGTTTCATTGGTTGTTTGAAGTTTACAAAGAAATAGGTGATGAAGAGTTGTATTACTTCGTTCTAGCTTGATTAACGTCAAAAGGAGAAACACATGACAATCGGGTTCAAAATCAAGCGTACATCTCACACAAGTCTTCATTTAGGAAGACCTTCTTATTGTTTCATTGGTGAACTAAAATTGTCAAAGAAAGAGGTGATTAGGAGTCCTATAACTTCGTTCTAGTTTGATTAGCATCAAAATGAGTAATCCCATGACTATCGCGTTAAAAACGGTGCATACATCTCACACAATTCTTCATTTAAAGAGACATTCTTATTATTTCATTGGTTCTCTAAAATTGTGAAAGAAAGAGGTGATTAGGAGTCGTGTTACTTCATTCTAATTTGACTAGCATCAAAATGAGCAATTCCATTACTATGCGTACATTTCGCACAAGTCTTCATTTAGGGAGATCTTCTTATTGTTTCATTGGTGCTTTAAAATTGTCAAAGAAATAGGTGATTAGGAGTCCTATAATTTCGCTCTAGTTTGATTAGCATCAAAAGGAGCAATCCCATGACTATCGCGTTAAAAACGATGCGTACATCCCACACAAGTCTTCATTTAAGGAGACCTTCTTATTGTTTCATTGGTTTGCTAAAATTATGAAAGAAAGAGGTGATTAAGAGTCCTATTACTTCGTTCTAATTCGATTACCATCAAAAGGAGTAATCCCATGACTATCGCATTAAAAACGATGCGTACATCTCACACAAGTCTTGATTTAGGGAGACCTTCTTATTATTTCAATGGTTCTCTTAAATTGGCAAAGAAAGAGGTGATTATGAGTCCTATGAATTCGTTCTAGTTTGATTAGCATCAAAAGGAGTAATCCTATCACTAGTGCCTTCAAAATGATCCGTACATCTCACATAAGTGAGGGAGACCTTCTAAATATTTCATTAGTTCTCTCAAATTGTTAAAATATAGGTGATTATTAGTCCTACTACTTCGTTCTAGTTGAAATTAGCATCAAAAGGAGCAATCCCATCACTATAGCATTCAAAACGATGCGTAGATCTCACACAAGTCTTCATTTAGGGAGACCTTCATATTGTTTCATTGGTTGTTTCAAATTTACAAAGAAAAAGGTGATTAAAAGTTGTATTACTTCGTTCTAGTTTGATTAGCGTCAAAACGAGAAACCCATGACTATCGGGTTCAAAATCATGCGTACATCTCACACAAGTCTTTATTTAAGGAGACCTTCTTATTGTTTATTTGGTGTTATAAATTGTCAAAGAAAGAGGTGCTTAGGAGTCCTATAACTTCGTTAGAGGTGATTAGGAGTCCTATAACTTCGTTCTAGTTTTATTAGCATCAAAAGGAGCAATCCCATGACTATTGCGTTAAAAACGATGCGTACATATCACACAAGTCTTAATTTAAGGAGACCTTCTTATTATTTCATTGGTACTCTAAAATTGTGAAAAAAAGAGGTGATTAAGAGTCTTATTACTTCGTTCTAATTTGATTAGCATCAAAAGGAGCAATCCCATGACTATCGCGTTAAAAATGATGCGTACATCTCACACAAGTTATGATTTAGGGAGACCTTCTGATTGTTTCATTGGTTCTCTCAAATTATCTAAGAAAGAGATGATTATGAGTCCTATAACTTCGTTCTAGTTTGATTAGCATCAAAAGGAGAAATCCTATCACTAGTGCCTTTAAAATAATCCGTACATCTCACACAAGTATACATTTAGGGAGTCCTTCTTATTGTTTCATTGGTTCTCTCTCAAATTGTTAAAACATAGATGATTATGAGTCCTATTACTTTATTCTAGTTTAAATTAGCATCAAAAAGAGCAATCCCATCACTATCGCGTCCAAAACGATGAGTAAATCTCACACAAGTCTACATTTAGGGAGATCTTAATATTATTTCATTGGTTGTTTCAAATTTACAAAAAAAAGGTGATTAAGAGTTATATTACTTCTTTCTAGTTTAATTAGCGTCAAAAGGAGCAACCCATGACTATCGGGTTCAAAATCAAGCGTACATCTCACGAAAGTATTCATTTTGGGAGACCTTCTTATTGTTTCATTGGTGCACTAAAATTATCAAAGAAAGAAGTGATTAGAAGTCCTATAACTTCGTTCTAGTTTGATTAGCATCAAAAGGAGCAATTCCATGACAATCCCGTTAAAAATGATGTGTACATCTCCCACATGTATTCATTTAAGAAGACCTTCTTATTATTTATTGGTTCTCTAAAATTGTGAAAGAAGGAGGTGATTAGGAGTCTTATTACTTCGTTCTAATTTGATTACCATCAAAAGGAGCAATCATATGACTATAGCGTTAAAAACGATGCGTACATCTCGCACAAGTCTTATTGTTTTATTGGGTCTCTCAAATTGTCAAAGAAAGAGGTGATTATGAGTCTTATGAATTCGTTCTAGTTTGATTAGCATCAAAAGGAGAAATCCTATCACTAGTGCCTTCAAAACGATCCGTACATCTCACTCAAGTCTTCATTTAGGGAGACCTTCTTAATGTTTCATTAGTTCTCTCAAACTGTCAAAATATAGATGATTATGAGTCCTATTAGTTCGTTTCAGTTGAAATTAGCATCAAAAGGAGCAATCCCATCACTATCGCGTTCAAAATGATGCGTAGATCTCACATAAGTCTTCATTTAGGGAGACCTTTATATTGTTTCATTGGTTGTTTCAAATTTACAAAGAAAGATGTGATTAAGAGTTGTATTACTTCGTTCTAGTTTGATTAGCGTCAAAACGAGAAACATGACTATCGCGTTCAAAATCATGCGTACATCTCACACAAGTCTTCATTTAGGGAGATCTTCTTAATGTTTCATTCGGTGCTCTAATATTGTCAAAGAAAGAGGTGATTAGGAGTCCTATAACTTTGTTCTAGTTTGATTAGCATCAAAAGGAGCAATCCCATGACTATAGCGTTAAAAACGATGCGTACATCTCATACAAGTCTTAATTTAAGGAGACCTTCTTATTGTTTCGTAGGTTCTCTAAAATTGTGAAAGAAAGAGGTGATTAGGAGTCTTATTACTTCGTTCTAATTTGATTTGCATCAAAAGAAGCAATCCCATGACTATAGCATTAAAAACGATGCGTCCATCTCACACAAGTCATGATTTAGGGAGACCTTCTTACTGTTTCAATGGTTCTCTCAAATTGTCAAAGAAAGAGGTGATTATGAGCCCTATGAATTCGTTCTAGTTTGATTAGCGTCAGAATGAGAAACCCATGACTATCGCGTTCCAAACCATGCGTACATCTCACACAAGTCTTCATTTAGCGGGACCTTGTTATTGTTTCATTAGTTCTCTCAAATTGTCAAAATATATGTGATTATGAGTCCTATTACTTTGTTCTAGTTGAAATTAGCATCAAAAGGAGCAATCTCATCACAATCGCGTCTAAAACGATGCATAGATCTCGCACAAGTCTTCATTTAAGGAGACCTTTATATTGTTTCAAATTTACAAAGAAAGAGGTGATTAAGAGTTGTATTACTTCATTCTATTTTGATTAGCATCAAAATAAGAAACCCACGACTATCGCATTCAAAACCATGCGTACATCTCACACAAGTCTTTATTTAGGGAGACCTTCTTATTGTTTAATTGGTGCTCTAAAATTGTCAAAGAAGGAGGTGATTAGGAGTCCTATAACTTCGTTCAAGTTTGATTATCATCAAAAGGAGCAATCCCATGACTATCGCGTTTAAAACGATGCGTACATCTCACACAAGTCATCATTTAACGAGACCTTCATATTATTTCATTGGTTCTCTAAAATTGTCAAAGAAAGAGGTGATTAGGAGTCCTATTACTTCGTTCTAATTTGATTAGCATCAAAAGGAGCAATCCTATGACTATAGCGTTAAAAACGATGCGTACATCTCACACAAGTCTTAATTTAAGGAGACCTTCTTATTGTTTCGTTGGTTCTCTAAAATTGTGAAAGAAAGAGATGATTAGGAGTCTTATTACTTCGTTCTAATTTGATTAGCATCAAAAGAAGCAATACCATGACTATAGCATTAAAAATGATGCGTCCATCTCACACAAGTCATGATTTAGGGAGACCTTTTTATTGTTTCAATGGTTCTCTCAAATTGTCAAAAAAAGAGGTGATTATGAGTCCTATGAATTCGTTGTAGTTTGATTAGCGTCAGAATGAGAAACCCATGACTATCGCATTCAAAACCATGCGTACATCTCACACAAGTCTTCATTTAGCGGGACCTTCTTATTGTTTCATTAGTTATCTCAAATTGACAAAATATAGGTGATTATGAGTCCTATTACTTTGTTCTAGTTGAAATTAGCATCAAATGGAGCAATCCCATCACTATCGCGTCCAAAACGATGCGTAGATCTCGCACAAGTCTTCATTTAAGGAGACCTTTATATTGTTTCAAATTTACAAAGAAAGAGGTGATTAATAGTTGTATTACTTTGTTCTATTTTGATTAGCGTCAGAACGAGAAACCCATGACTATCGCGTTCAAAACTATGCGTACATCTCACACAAGTCTTCATTTAGGGAGACCTTTTTATTGTTTCATTGGTGCTCTAAAATTGTCAAAGAAAGAGGTGATCAGGAGTCGTATAACTTCGTTCTAGTTTGATTAGCATCAAAAGAAGCAATCCCATGACTATCGTGTTAAATACGATGCATTCATCTCACACATGTCTTGATTTAGGAAGGCCTTCTTATTATTTCATTGGTTTTCTCAAATTATCAAAGAAAGAGGTAATTATGAGTCATATGACTTTGTTCTAGTTTAATTAGAATCAAAAGGAGCAATCCTATCACTAGTGCCTTCAAAACGATCCGTACATCTCACACAAGTCTACATTTAGGGAGACATTCTTACTGTTTCTTTGGTTCTCTCTCAATTGTCAAAACATAGATGATTATGAGTCCTATTATTTTGTTTTTGTTTAAATTACCATCCAAAGGAGCAATCCCATCACTATCGCGTCCAAAACGATGAGTAGATCTCACACAAGTCTACATTTAAGGAGACTTTCATATTGTTTCATTTGTTGTTTCAAATTTACAAAGAATGTGACGCCCCCAAATTCGGGTACCTTTTACCTCGGACCTGGTACGTTACGGTGCTTCATCTTCATACACATTCTATCATCTAATGCGGAATAATAAACGTATATTATTTATTTCACATGATTCTATAACATTTTCCCAGGTCTATTAACCTTAATTGATATCATACCTTTAAAATTACAAAAGGTTTACAAAAGATAACGAAGTAGTTATTCGTGCATAACAATATATTATTGTACTTTGCTCTTGTCTATGTCCTTCTTCAAACCTTCGCCTTAATCTAAAATTGGTTATCATGATATAGCAAGGGTAAGCAACAAGTTTGCCCAGCAAGTTTAAGTTCAAATAAAGATATATCATGATTGAAAAGAATAGTAAGTTGACAAACTTTGAACAATATGATAGTTGTGAGAGAATATAAATCAATATTTTTCATAACTGAATGACCGAGTCAATAATGATGAATGGCCAACAATGAATATGAACAAATTCAACTGAACCCTATGGTAATGAATGTGATCAGCCTTTCATATCTGATAAGCATAAGCAACATGCACTAAGTCTTCAAAACGAATTTGAGTTAACAAATTTTAAACATGCTTGATCTAGCTGACATAACTAGCATAGATCCATCTCATAAGTAGTTCATGAATAAAAAAACTTTAATCCATTCGCAGTTCAATAAATAGTAGAACAGGAATTCAATTGCACAAAGTGCGATTCACAATAATTCATCAAGATGTGGAATAATCAACAATATTTATCCACCAACATGCTTGAAAAATAATAACTCAAGTTTGAGTTAGAAAACTTGCCTGTTTGACGAGCTACAGCTTACTAGCTTTAATTAACACTCTTTGAATAACCTAACATTGATAATGTAGATCTATCAATTAGTACTGCGTATAATTATTCATTAATACGCTTACTCGTATTATTATCTAACCAATAATACAATCACAAGGTACATACATCTAATGTACTATCATTAATCCTATAAGATATTTAATTGATCTAAGGTTAATGATTTAATATTTAATAAGGTTTTTCTTAAGTGATAAGCACTTATTAGATCTTTAAATAATTTATTATAATTGTTTAATTAAAGAATTATTTAATTTCCTTCAATTGTTAACTCCATCTTTCTTCGATTACTATTTAATATTTGTTAAATAGTAATTAACTATTTACCTTTAGTTATTACTTACTAATAACCAATTATAACTTCTCATTATTTAATTGACATAATGAAAAATTAAATTATTATTTGTCTTTAAATAATAATTAATACATCCCTCATCCTTGAATAAATAATAATTGATTTATTCACTTCATTCTTCTTTAATCATTCATTATTATTATTAAAAGAATAATTAATTAGCATTCGTCCTTATTTATTATTTAAATAATAGATAATTAATTCTATAAACTTTCATGTCAAAGTAAGTAAGTAATTACTTCATTATTACTTAATCTTACTTAAATACTCTTTAATCATTATTTAATATTAATTAAATAATAATTAATTAATTGATTAACTCAATTTATTATTTAATCTTAATTAAATAATAAGTAGTTATTTTATTAACACTAACTCATTTTAATTATTACTTAACATCATTTAAATAATAATTAAATAATTAATTACATTTCATTTTATGAGTAATTAACTTACTAGCCCATTAGTGGCTTTAAAGTTATTTATTATAATAACTCACTTTCCTTTCACTTCATATTGTTACTCAAATTTTCGCCCAAATTACCAAGTCTCTCTTGGCTCAATGGTAAAACAACTACTCATAAGGCTTTGAGTCCAAGAGGTCTTGGGATCCATTCCTGCCCAAGGCAAGAATGTTAAGATTTCAGCTTGAATTAACAAAAAAACAAACAAAAACAAAACCAAAAAAATTTCGCCCAAAATTTTCAGATTTGGGGTCCTTCACGGAAACGCTTGTAAAACAAAGTCTACAACTCGGATTTTGGTTCCGTCAGACGCGTTGGATTCGTATCTTCTCGAACTCCAATTTCCATTTATCAAACATCAATTTCTATTCTGTTTAGGTCCAAGAAATCAGTGTCAAAGTAACTGATCAACAAGGACATTCATAACAGTTAGCTCGTTTTCCAGATTTGGGGTCCTTTACGGAAACGCTCATATCTCGAGATCCTACATCTCAGATTTAGGTTCATTTGATATCGTTGGATTAGTATTTTCACAAAATACAATTTTCATATTTCAAACACCAAATTTGAGTTTGTTTTGGATATCGAAAATAGTTCAAAATTGACTAATCAGTAGCATGTTCTCAACAGTTGGGTAATTTGGGATTTAATTCATAACTTGCTCATTTTAACACATATTTGAGTGATTCCAAAGGGGTTTTGCCCATAACTCATGCATCTAGTATACCAAGAAAGAAAACCTCAAATATCACTTATAAAGTTCAACATGGACATGTTATAGCATACTAGTTAAATAAAATTTTCTTCAAAAATCCATCTAACATCCTTTTTACAAATCTCATCACATGAACTCATATAAATCCACAAGTCTCATTTGTTAAACTCAAGATCTAACACTCTAATCATGATATTAATCATATTCAACATGCATCACAAGAATCAAACATAAAATTACCTAGTGTATGCATGCATGTGTCTTTCTCTACCCATTTGGTACAAATCTCTCTTTTGATCTTACTTTCAACTTCAAAAATGTTTTGATCATCATATAAAATATTTATACACATATAGATGAAGGGTTTTCAAAGATCAAACTTAAGACTCTTTGTTTCATCAAAATCCAACAAATAAGAAATCAAAACTTGACAATGAAGAGAATCAATACGTAGTTCTTCTTGCTATCTTCCTTATATTCCCAAAGTGGCCGAACCTCTCTCTCTCTCTCTTTCTCTCTCTATATTTTCTTTTTCTTTCTCTAGCTAAGGAACTTGGAAGTATAATGAAATGAAATCAAGTTAATAGAGTGGGTATAATTGAAAGTGTAAGCATTCTTCCACTAACTCTCTTTCCTAATCATTACTTGGTTGCTTAGTCACTAAACACAAGTGTTGGACATGCTAAGAGAGTGACACATGTCATGAGTGTTGGTTTCAAAAGATTATAACCAAGATTTTGGGCAAGCTTAATAAAATTTCAAATCCTCCGGCCATGCACCCCTTTTTCTCCCATTATTGATTTATTTTTATTGTGTTATATACTCACTTTAATGATTAAAAGTTCTTTCTTTCATGGACCAAGGTTTGGGTCTCCTTAAGTAATGTTTGGTCTCATAATTATTTAATTTGGGCCACTAGTAGGCAAGTTTTTTTTTTCTAAAATTAGACTGTATTAAAATAAAATGAAGATACAAAACCTCATGGGGAGCCCCAATCAGAATATAGCATAGACCTCATAGGACATGCCCTATGATGTCAAGACGATATAGGATAACAAGGCAAACGCCTAACAAATCTGACAAAAGACTGTTTAGGCCAAAATAAGAACAACAACAGAAGAACAGCAATGGTACAACAACAAGCATAAGACTCGCAGCTGCAAACCAGAACCAGCAACAACCAAGTTGTAAAGCAGCAGACCACAACAACAAGGCACATAGTAGCTACGAGGTGCAGCAGAAAGACCCCGTAGCAACAAAAGACCGTGTAGACCACTACAGCAAACTTGACAAAACACAGCAACAGAAAGCCAGCATGATCAAGGACTATAGCAGTAGCAGCACAAAGCAGGCCACCAAACTAGCAGACCAGAAAAGAAAACGGAACAGCAGAGACAAGTAAAAAAAGCCGAAACGCAAATTGCAAGTACACATCAACAAAAGGAGAGCAGACCACTGCAGCCAATCAACAGCATAAAAAGCAGACCACTACAGCAGCATAAGGAGTAAAGGAGAAAGCAAGAAAAACCCAAAGGCAGCAACCCTATTCCAGTAGTAGCAAGTCAAGACCAGCAACAGGCTTCTTAAAAACAACTTGCAGAAAACACAAGAAGCAGCAGACAAAAATCCAGAGCCAGCTGTAGAAAGCAGAGTCTACAAAAGCAGCCATCATCAACATGGTAACCAAAACCAGTAGCATAGCACATAGCATCAGCAGCAGATCATAAAACCAGAGGTGACATCAGCAGTAGCAAATCAGGAGACATCAGGGGACAACAGCAGCACAACATCAACCCAAGAAAAAGGGGATACACCAGAAACAGAAAAAAAATAAGGGAACTGCAGTCACAGCAGCAGACCACAAGAAGCCAGCATAACCGGTAGCAGCAACAGCAGAAATTGCAGGAAAAAGACAGACCAGTAGTAGCATAAAAACCCCAGCTGAACCCCAGCAAACCAAGCAGCCAAACAACCAGAAACTAGCAGAAAAACATAGCAAAAACTGGCAGAAAAGCTAACATCAAAGAAGTGAATCATGCTGAGGAAAAGTGAACAAATCCAACAAGCCAAATTCCTATAATTTGTCAGAAACCAAACTTGCAGACCACTGCAGCAGCCAAAAGCCAAAGCAAAACCAAAACCTAAAACCAATCAACAGTAGACAATTGCAGCAAAAACAGGAGAGACCAGCAGGCTACAGAAGCCAGCATACCTCGCCCCCACCCCACAGGAATAGAATCAAACACTGTTTAAACTAAGTTGTCTATGACCAGATCTAGCTTTAAGTTTTTGAAATTTAGAATTAGTGTGAAGTTGGCATTTTAGCATTTGAAAAATGTAAGAAATAAGGTACCAAACAGGGCAAGATTTATGACTAAAGATTCTCGCATTCCGCTCATTCCAAACACGATAGACAACAGCAGTAAACCCCAAGTGAAGTAGGCTATGATGAAACTTAGGACAAGAGTAGTGAATGAGATAGCCCGTAATAAAACACCAGCTCCTACTAAAGCCCCTCCACCCACAATGTTTAAGAACAGAGATAAGGACCCTAAAGGAGTAATCACATTGAAAAAATAAGTGATCAAAAGTTTTCGCATGAGTTGAACAAAGCACATAGGTAGAGTTAACATCCATCCCAAAGCTGAGCAACCTATCCATTATACGCAACCCACGGTGGAAAGCCAACCATAGAATAAAGGAATACCTTGGGATCAAGATCTTATGCCACACTAGCTTGCCCCAAGGAACAACAACACCCACCTGTCTAATCGAGCGCCATAAAGTAGAGGTGTTAACATCTTTAGATTTAGTAGTGTCCCAAAGAATCTCATCAGACCTAGAAGAGTCACAATGCCTATTAAGATCAAAAGCATCCCTAAAGATAATAAAATCATTATGGTTTGAGGAAGGAAGATGCCAAGAGGAATTACAAATAATATCTCCCACAGTAGCATTAGGGCCCAGACCAGAATTGATAATCAAGGAAGAGTGGGGACTGGACGCAAGAGGAGAAGCATTAAGCCAAGGATCAAACCACAAGCTAGTACTCTCCCATTACCAAAGTGATACCTAATGAACTTGATAGCAAGAGGCCTCAACTACAGAACCTTTCTCCATATTCAGGAACAGTCGCAAGGGATCTTCAAAAGCCAAAAGTGATTAGATTTAAAGTGATAAGCTTTAACCCAAGAAGCCCATAGAGACTGAGATGTAGGATTGACAACCCTCCAGAGATGTAACAGAATCAAAGCTTTATTCCAGTCCTCCAAATGCTTGATAGCCAAGCCTCCTTCAGAATATGGAAGAGTAATTTTGCTCCATGCAACTTTCGCCCCATACTTAAGCAGAGAAGAGCCCTTCCATAAGAACCTACTAATAGAGGACTTGAGATCTTTAAGCACAGCCGCAGGGAGGATAAAGTGGGCAGACCAATACGATTGAATTACAAAGATAATTGACTTAATAAGTTGCAATCTTGGGGCATAAGAAAGAAACTTGTTGGTCCACAAAATAATTCTGGTTTTAACCTTTTCAAGAAGAGGATGACAATCAACAAGGCTAAGCTTAGAGGTGATCAAAGGGACCCCCAAGAATTTAGCAGGAAACTTTCCCAATTGAAAACCCAACAAATTGATAATGACCTTAGTAAGAGGAGGAGAAACATTGGAGAGAAAACACATTCTCTTTAACCCATTAATATGTAAAGCCGAGATAGACGATAATTGATCTAAGCAGTTTTTTATAACCTTGACCGAAGCAACATCACCATGACAAAAAATAAGCAAATCATCAGCAAAGCACAGATGTGATAATGAAAGAGACTTTGTTTTCCAATGATGCTTGAAGGAAGGAGCCCTTGTTTCCATTGACAGAATAAAAGAGAGCACTTTCATAGCAATAACAAAAAGATAAGGAGAAAGAGGGTCACCTTGACGTAACCCCTTCATCCCCTTAAAATAACCACAGAGGGCACCATTCACCCTAACAGAGAATAAGGAAGAAGTGATACAAGCCTTGATCCAGAAAATAAACTTGGGAGGGAATTTGAAAAGCTGGAGAGTAGAAAGCATGAATTCCCAAGAGACGGAATCAAAAGCTTTACTCAGATCAATCTTCAAAGCACACCTAGGTTGACTAGAGGGTCTATGATAGTTCCTAAAAAGCTCTTGAGCAAGTAAGATATTATCACCAATCCTCCTTCCCGGAACAAAAGCAGACTGAGTAAAAGAGATTAAAGAAGGAAGAACACCCTTTAGCCTGACCGCAATGATCTTAGAAATGCACTTATATGTTGTGTTACAACAAGAGATAGGCCTATAGTCAGTCATAGATGAAGGATTAGGAACCTTAGGGACAAGAGCAATGGCAGTAGAGTTAGATCCCCGAAGGAGACAACCATGTTTGAAAAAGGACTGAATAGCCAAGGTAAAGTCTTTGCCAACAATGTCCCAAGCAAGGAGGAAGAAATTAACATTGAATCCATCAGGACCTGGACTCTTATTTTTCTTTATAGCCTTCAAGATGGACATAATTTCAAGATCAGTGATTTCTCTGTCAAGCATAGAAGCTTGAGAATCAGAGACAAAATGAGGAACAAAAGGGGCAAGATCCGGAAGACTGGAATCCCCCACCAGGGTAGGAGAACCAAGCAAGGAACGAAAATGGTTAACCGCAATACTCTGGAAATCCTTTTGCCCAGAACAGAGAATACCAGCCACATTTTCGATAGCAAGAATCTTATTCTGATTCCACCTGTTCTTAATTTGATTGAAAAAATAGCTAGAGTTTTTATCCCCTTCCTTAAGCCATTGGATTCTAGATTTTTTCTTAAGGAGTTTCTCTTCACAGCAAAGAGCATGCCAAAGATTATCAGAATGGAGCCGTTGAGCCTTCAAGAGAGAAAGATCAGAGGGGTTGGAAGAAATAGCATTCTGAGTATCATGAAGGATGATTCTAGCCTGTTCCACATTAGATGTAAGATTACCATTTTCTTTACTCAGAGTGGAGAGAGCACCTTTGACTAAGCTTACCAGCTAAAACCTGAAGAAGGTCCCCAGGAACAAACAAATTCCAAGTAGAGTTAACAACCTTATGAAAGTTTCCAAGCTCACCCAAAAAATTGAAGAATTGGAAAGGTTTAGGAGCTCTAGGCATGGACAGACCAGTTTGAACCACAGCTGGACAATGGTGAAAAAGATCGCGAGGAGTGAACAAAACCTGAGAATCATGAAACTGATGCAACCAGTCACAGTTAACTAAAACTCTATCCATCTTTTTGAATTGGGGCTTCGTGTCACTAGAATTCTACCAAGTGTGAAGGGGGGCAAATGCATGAAGATCAGACATGAGCAGATTGGTAGAGCAGTCTAAGAAGCCCTGCATTCCCCCATTCCAGGATTCATCCCCTCCCAAAATTTCAGTAAGAGAGATAACTTCATTAAAGTCACCAAGCAAACACCAAGGCAAATTAACATTTTGAGAAAGGAAACGAAGGTCTCTCCAAAGAGCCTTCCTTTCAGAAGGAGTATTGAACCCATAAATAAAAGTGAAAAAAAACTGCACAGAGGAGGCAGCAGATAAAACTAAACAATGGATAAACTGAGACGACTTAGAAATAATATTTACAGTCCAAAGCGAAGGGTCCCAACCAACCCAGATTCTCCTATTCACATTATGCTCATAATTAAACTGCCAATTCCATTTACTACATATGGCTTTAAAGATAATATTGGCTTTGGGGCTTTTGACTCTAGTCTCAACTAGGCCAACAAAAGATATCCTATGCTTGTACAAAAGAGCAAGGACACTATCCTGCTTGGACTTCATATTTACACCTCTAATATTCATAGAGCTAAAATTAACCATAAAAGAAAAAGAAGTTAAGTTTGGGCCGGCCTCCCCCCTCCTTTGATCTTTTTCTTAGAAGACTGGCCAAGTTCCAAACCCACACGGGCTTTGGTCTTAAGATCACGACCAGCCTTTTCATCAATAATCTTTAGCTTTCCCACAAAGGGATTTGGAGAAGGGGAACAATCTGTATCAGAACCCTCCAGAGACCCACCAGCAGCAACAAAAGGCTGGAAAGGATTAGAGTTACCAACCAAAGAGGGAATAGAGGGATCATAAAAAGGGGTTCGCTGTTTAGGACCTTTTGCCACTAGCGTCCATTTGTCAGAGTCAGCAACCGGATCAGGAACAGAAAGTGGGACAGCAGAATAATTCGAGGGAGCTACAGAGGCAGCAGCTGCAGGATTAACATAAGCATTTTGGACCTTAGGCAACCATTTATAGTTTGCTCTAGGACAACGAACAAGGGAGTGCCCAAAGGACTTACAATGAGAACAAACTTGAGGTCTATTTTGATACTCCACTCTAACAGTCACAACCTTTTCAGAATTAGCCTCCTCATCAAGAACCACCACATCAAGAGAACTAGGCAAAGCCAAGGATAGATTTATTTCAACACAAATCCTAGCAAAGTTCATAGGTTCAAGTTTTTCTGTGATTTTATCCACAAAAAGTGGAACACCAACCCCACTTGCAAGATAACTGAGACCAACCGAAGACCAATAAGACATGGGAATATTGTGGAATTTCACCCAGACAGGGGCCTTAGCACAGGAGTCAAACTGAAAGTCCATACCTTCCTTCCAAGGTTTGAGACAGAGCTGCTTATTAGAAACATACCAAGGACCAAATGCAAGCACATTCTCACGTTCCTCAGGTCTGGCAAATTTAAAGATAAAGAACCCCCCCTTCTTGTAAGAACACAATCTGCAGACCATTCCTCCCACAATTTATGGACATTCTCTTCCACAAGTTTGAACGGCAACTTAGAATGCATGAACCCACCCACAAGACAGGAGTTCCATAGTTTATTACCTTGAAGCAGAATTTCAGCGGGAGGTCTAATAAGGATTGGCCCATTATCTGAGCTTGGGGGAGAAGGAGTGAAAAAAATCAGCTTCAGAGAGGGGGTATCTTGAGCAACGACCTTGCTCCAAGATTTCACAGCAGGATTACCCTCCTCAGCACGATCTAAGGCAACACCAACCAACCCAGAGGAACCCACTACAAGAGGAGAGCCCTAACATTCCCCTTCTTCAAGAACAGACCCAGAACCGGTCAAGTTTGGTTTTAGAACATCCCCACTCTGACCCAAAACGGGAACAGTCATCCCACTCGGACCCCCACACTGACCCACGGACGGGAAAAACGACTTTGCCAAAACCGGTTTTAGGGGACTTTTATTGAACATGTCAAGGTCATTGACGTACCGAACTGATTTACCTTTGGAGGAGAAATCATTAACATTTTGCATAGAAAACCCTTGAGCTTTGATAAAGTCCAGTAGCATGGAGCACTTCCTCCTCTCATCTGCTGCATCAATATTACCCGGCTGCGAAAGAGCTTGAGCTGCTTTAAAGATTTTCTTCATAGAAGAACCATCTTGTAGCCCTAGACTGGCTTCTGCCACGCTATTAGCTTCAGAAGAAACTGAGCTATCAGAAATTATAGCCACATCAGTAGGAGCAGGGGTGGATTCTGCCATAACTGAATCGTTAATGACAGGGGAGTTAGGGCACGAAATCCCAAACTCGGCAAAAAGGTCCCGAGAGGGACTACTGACCGAATTACCAACCGAAAGATGGGAGAAGCTAACCATTAGAGAATGAAAACAAAAAAAAAAGAAGAAACAAGATCCAAAACCGAAGACCAGAACCAAGGAAATCAAGAGAGAATGCAGAGCGAAAAAATGACATTCAAGTCCACCTCCACAAAAATAAGTGGGCTTGATTATTAATCCAATTGGGCTAGTCCACTAGTATTATTTACTTCTTGGACTATTACACATTTATCAGAGGACTAACAAGTCTCCTCACTTAATGGACCAAGGTTTGGGCCATTTAATATAATGTTTTGGGCAATCCATCATTAATTACTTGGGCTTGATTTTTAATTAGCTTAACTACTAACTACAATTAACTTGGGCTCCCTTAGTTTATTTATTTGGGATACTAACATACTTGATAATTTAATATTGGGCTAACTAATAATTTAGTTACCCTTAATTAAACTATCTACAAGTACAATGCTTAATTAAACTAATGGGCTTGTTTAAACTATTTATTCTCCTTAGTCCATAAAATAAATTATCATTTGGACTCTTATACATTATTATTAATATAAACACATTCTCATATATCAATAATAACAATTAACTTACATAACCCAATTAGGCTTGCTATAATTAGGTTTCAGAATAAATAGTAACTTGAGATTATAAAATAAATCCCTTACATTGGTATATATATATATTTATTCAGTACGACACATATTCCACTTCTAACTCCAATTTTGACTTTTTTCCATAAAACTCAAATGTTGGCTTTGACCAAAAAGTCAGCCCTTACATATTTTTGTACTTACTGTCTTTTTTGACTAAACTTAACGTTCCGGACGCAACCGAGCAGTCCGTGATTCAAAATTCCATATCTAACTCAAATTTTGAGTTTTAACTTACTCCATTTTTATTGCTAATTATATTAGCTAATAGCTCTATGCTTATTCATCTTCTTATTTGCCAGTCAAGGCCAACATTCAAGCTATGCAAATTACTAACATAGTCTTCACTTTATTCTCATATCCTTAACTTAATTCATCATTCCTCTTGCTAAAATATATAGCACCTTACTAAGTATATATATATTTCTATACATATACTCATCTTCGTTTAACCTCATAGTATCTCTTCATGTGAATTTTTATTCCCCTAATAAAATTTCCACATGCATCATTATAACATTTCTTTGGACAATTCAGTTCACATCGAATTTATAGGTATCGTAATACCTTATCCTTGATATTTATTTCTTCAAGTACATATTAGTTCATTTCTAGGGTTTTGGAATTTTGTAACCCATATTTTCTTTATAACCTAAGAATAGCAAACCATATAGGTTTTACTTAAATTTTTTTAAATAAATCCTCAAATTCTCACCTAGGTTTTATTCTTTAACTTTTATTCTAATCATTCAAGATTTTATAAATTTTTTGGGTTATCACAAAGAAAGAGGTGATTAAGAGTCCTATGAATTCGTTCTAGTTTGATTAGCATCAAAAGAAGCAATCTTATCACTAATGCCTTCAAAACGATTCGTACATCTCACAGAAGTTTTCATTTAGGAAGACCTTCTTAATGTTTCATTAGTTCTCTCAAATTGTTAAAGTATAGATGATTATGAGTCCTATTACTTTGTTCTAGTTGAAATTAGCATCAACAAGAGCAATCCCATCACTATCGCGTCCAAAACGGTTCGTAGATCTCATATAAGTCTTCATTTAGGGAGACCTTCATATTGTTTCATTGGTTGTTTGAAGTTTACAAAGAAAGAGGTAATTAAGAGTTGTATTACTTCGTTCTAGCTTGATTAGCGTCAAAAGGAGAAACACATGACTATCGGGTTCAAAATCAAGTGTACATCTCACATAAGTCTTCATTTAGGAAGACCTTCTTATTGTTTCATTGGTGAACTAAAATTGTCAAAGAAAGAGGTGATTAGGAGTCCTATAACTTCGTTCTAGTTTGATTAGCATCAAAATGAGCAATCCCATGACTATTACGTTAAAAACGGTGTGTACATCTCACACAATTCTTCATTTAAAGAGACATTCTTATTGTTTCATTGGTTCTCTAAAATTGGGAAAGAAAGAGGTGATTAGGAGTCGGGTTACTTCATTCTAATTTGACTAGCCTCAAAAGGAGCAATTCCATTACTATCGCGTTAAAAATGATGCGTACATCTCACACAAGTCTTGATTTAGGGAGACCTTCTTATTGGTTCAATGGTTCTCTCAAATTGGCAAAGAAAGAGATGATTATGAGTCCTATGAATTCGTTCTAGTTTGATTAGCATCGAAAGGAGCAATCCTATCACTAGTGCCTTCAAAACGATCCGTACATCTCACACAAGTGAGGGAGACCTTCTAAATGTTTCATTAGTTCTCTCAAATTGTTAAAATATAGGTGATTATTAGTCCTACTACTTCGTTCTAGTTAAAATTAGCATCAAAAGGAGCAATCCCATCACTATCGCGTTCAAAACGATGCGTAGATCTCACACAAGTCTTCATTTAGGGAGACCTTCATATTTTTTCATTGGTTGTTTCAAATTTACAAAGAAAATGGTGATTAAGAGTTGTATTACTTCGTTATAGTTTGATTAGCGTTAAAATGAGAAACCCATGACTATCGGGTTCAAAATCATGCGTACATCTCACACAAGTCTTCATTTAAGGAGACCTTCTTATTGTTTCATTTGTATTCTAAAATTGTCAAAGAAAGAGGTGATTAGGAGTCCTATAACTTCGTTCTAGTTTTATTAGCATCAAAAGGAGCAATCCCATGACTATTGCGTTAAAAACGATGCGTACATATCACACATATCTTAATTTAAGGAGACCTTCTTATTATTTCATTGGTACTCTAAAATTGTGAAAGAAAGTGGGGATTAAGAGTCTTATTACTTTGTTCTAATTTGATTAGCATCAAAAGGAGAAATCCCATGACTATCGCGTTAAAAATGATGCGTACATCTCACACAAGTCTTGATTTAGGAAGACCATCTTATTATTTCATTGGTTCTATCAAATTGTCAACGAAAGAGGTGATTATGAGTCCTATGACTTCGTTCTAGTTTGATTAGCATCAAAAGGAGCAATCCTATCACTAGTGCCTTCAAAATGATCCGTACATCACACACAAGTATACATTTAGGGAGTCCTTATAATTGTTTCATTGGTTCTCTCTCAAATTGTCAAAACATAGATGATTATGAGTCCTATTACTTTGTTCTAGTTTAAATTAGCATTAAAAGTAGCAATCCCATCACTATCACGTCCAAAACGATGAGTAAACCTCACACAAGTCTACATTTAGGGAGATCTTAATATTGTTTCATTGGTTGTTTCAAATTTACAAAAAAAGAGCTGATTAAGAGTTGTATTACTTCTTTCGAGTTTAATTAGCGTTAAAAGGAGCAACCCATAACTATCGGGTTCAAAATCAAGTGTACATCTCACAAAAGTATTCATTTTGGGAGACCTTCTTATTGTTTCATTGGTGCACTAAAATTATCAAAGAAAGAAGTGATTAGGAGTCCTATAACTTCGTTCTAGTTTGATTAGCATCAAAAGGAGCAATTCCATGACAATCGCGTTAAAGACGATGCGTACATCTCCCACATGTATTCATTTAAGGAGACCTTCTTATTATTTATTGGTTCTCTAAAATTATGAAAGAAGGAGTTGATTAGGTGTCTTATTACTTCATTCTAATTTGATTAGCATCAAAAGGAGCAATCCTATAACTATTGCGTTAAAAAAGAGTCTTAATTTAGAGAGACGTTCTTATTGTTTTATTGGGTCTCTCAAATTGTCAAAGAAAGAGGTGATTATGAGTCTTATGAATTCGTTCTAGTTTGATTAGCATCAAAAGGAGAAATCCTATCACTAGTGCCTTCAAAACGATCCGTACATCTCACACAAGTCTTTATTTAGGGAGACTTTCCTAATGTTTCATTAGTTCTCTCAAACTGTCAAAATATAGGTGATTATGAGTCCTATTAGTTCGTTTAAGTTGAAATTAGCATCAAAAGGAGCAATCCCATCACTATCGCGTTCAAAATGATGCGTAAATCTCACACAAGTCTTCATTTAGGGAGACCTTCATATTGTTTCATTGGTTGTTTCAAATTTACAAAGAAAAATGTGATTAAGAGTTGTATTACTTCGTTCTAGTTTGATTAGCGTCAAAACGAGAAACATGACTATCACATTCAAAATCATGCGTACATCTCACACAAGTCTTCATTTAAGGAGACCTTCTTATTGTCTCATTGGTGCTCTAAAATTGTCAAAGAAAGAGGTGATTAGGAGTCTTATAACTTTGTTCTAGTTTGATTAGCATCAAAAGGAGCAATCCCATGACTGTAGCGTTAAAAACGTTGCGTACATCTTACACAAGTCTTAATTTAAGGAGACCTTATTGTTTCGTTGGTTCTCTAAAATTGTGAAAGAAAGAGGTGATTAGGAGTCTTATTACTTCGTTCTAATTTGATTAGCATCAAAAGAAGCAATCCCATGACTATCGCATTAAAAACGATGCGTCCATCTCACACAAGTCATGATTTAGGGAGACCTTCTTATTGTTTCAATGGTTCTCTCAAATTGTCAAAGAAAGAGGTGATTATGAGTCCTATGAATTCGTTCTAGTTTAATTAGCGTCAGAATGAGAAACCCATGACTATCGCGTTCAAAACCATGCGTACATCTCACACAAGTCTTCATTTAGCGGGACCTTGTTATTGTTTCATTAGTTCTCTCAAATTGTCAAAATATAAGTGATTATGAGTCCTATTACTTTGTTCTGGTTGAAATTAGCATCAAAAGGAGCAATCCCATCACTATCGCGTCCAAAACGATGCGTAGATCTCGCACAAGTCTTCATTTAAGGAGACCTTTATATTGTTTCAAATTTATAAAGAAAGAGATGATTAAGAGTTGTATTACTTCGTTCTATTTTGATTAGAGTCAAAATGAGAAACCCATGACTATCGCGTTCAAAATCATGCGTACATGTCACACAAGTCTTCATTTAGGGAGACCTTCTTATTATTTCTTTGGTGCCCTAAAATTGTCAAAGAAAGAGGTGATTAGGAGTCCTATAACTTCGTTTTAGTTTGATTACCATCAAAAGAAGCAATCACATGACTATCGTGTTAAATACGATGCGTACATCTCACACATGTCTTGATTTAGGGAGACCTTCTTATTATTTCATTGGTTTTCTCAAATTGTCAAAAAAAGAGGTGATTATGAGTCCTATGACTTTGTTCTAGTTTGATTAGCATCAAAAGGAGCAATCCCATCACTAGTGCCTTCAAAACGATCCGTACATCTCACACAAGTCTACATTTAGGGAGACATTCTTACTGTTTCTTTGGTTCTCTCTCAATTGTCAAAACATAGATGATTATGAGTCCTTTTATTTCGTTTTTGTTTAAATTACCATCAAAAGGAGCAATCCCATCACTATCACGTCCAAAACGATGAGTAGATCTCACACAAGTCTACATTTAAGGAGACTTTCGTATTGTTTCATTGGTTGTTTCAAATTTACAAAGAATGTGACGCCCCCAAATTTGATTACCTTTTACCTCGGACCTAGTACGTTACGGTACTTCATCTTCATACACATTCTATCATCTAATGCGGAATAATAAACATATATTATTTATTTCACATGATTCTATAACATTTTCCCAAGTCTATTAACCTTAACTGATATCATACCTTTAAAATTACAAAAGGTTTGCAAAAGATAACGAAATAGTTATTCGTGCATAACAATATATTATTGTACTTTGCTCTTGTCTTTGTCCTTCTTCAAACCTTCGCCTTAATCTGAAATTGGTTATCATGATATAGCAAGGGTAAGCAACAAGTTTGCCCAGCAAGTTTAAGTTCAAATAAAGATATATCATGATTGAAAAGAATAGTAAGCTGACAAACTTTCAGCAATATGATAGTTGTGAAAGAATATAAATCAATTTTTTTTCATAACTGAATGACCGAGTCAATAATGATAAATGGCCAACAATGAATATGAACAAATTCAACTGAACCCTATGGTAATGAATGTGATCATCCTTTCATATCTGATAAACATACGCAACATGCACTAAGTCTTCAAAACGAATTTGAGTTAACAAATTTTAAACATGCTTGATCTAGCTGACATAACTAGCATAGATCCATCTCATAAGCAGTTCATGAATAAAAGAACTTTAATCCATTCGCAGTTCAATAAATAGTAGAATAGGAATTCAATTGCACAAAGTGCGATTCACAATAATTCATCAGGATGTGGAATAATCAACAATATTTATCCACCAACATACTTGAAAAATAATAACTCAAGTTTGAGTTAGGAAACTTGCCTGTTTGACGAGCTACAGCTTACTAGCTTTAATTAACACTCTTTGAATAACCTAACATTGATAATGTAGATCTATCAATTAGTGCTGCGTATAATTGTTCATTAATACACTTACTCGTATTATTATCTAACCAATAATACAATCACAAGGTACATACATCTAATGTACTATCATTAATCCTATAAGATATTTAATTGATCTTAGGTTAATGATTTAATATTTAATAAGGTTTTTCTTAAGTGATAAGCACTTATTAGATCTTTAAACAATTTATTATAATTGTTTAATTAAGGAATTATTTAATTTCCTTCAATTGTTAACTCCCTCTTCCTTCGATTATTATTTAATATTTGTTAAATAGTAATTAACTATTTACCTTTAGTTATTACTTACTAATAACCAATTATAACTTCTCATTATTTAATGTCAATTAAATAATGGACAATTAAATTATCATTTGTCTTTAAATAATAATTAATACATCCCTCATCCTTGAATAAATAATAATTGATTTATTCACTTCATTCTTCTTTAATCATTCCTTATTATTATTAAAAAAATAATTAATTAACATTCGTCTTTATTTATTATTTAAATAATAGATAATTAATTCTATAAACTTTCATGTCAAAGTAAGTAAGTAATTACTTCATTATTACTTAATCATACTTAAATACTCTTTAATCATTATTTAATATTAATTAAATAATAATTAATTAATTGATTAACTCAATTTATTATTTAATCTTAATTAAATAATAAGTAGTTATTTTATTAACACTAACTTATTTTAATTATTACCTAACATCATTTAAATAATAATTAAATAATTAATTACATTTCATTTTATGTGTAATTAACTTACTAGGCCATTAGTGGCTTTAAAGTTATTTATTATAATAACTCACTTTCCTTTCACTTCATATTGTTACTCAAATTTTCGCCCAAATTTTCAGATTTGGGGTCCTTCACGAAAACGCTTGTAGAACGAAGCGTACAACTCGGATTTTGGTTCCGTCGGACGCGTTGGATTTGTATCTTCCCCAAATCCAATTTTCATTTATCAAACATCAATTTCTAATCTGTTTAGGTCCCGGAAATCAGTGTCAAAGTGACTGATCGGCAAGGACATTCATAACAGTTAGTTCGTTTTCCAGATTTGGCTGTTTACGGAAACGCTCATATCTCGAGATCTACATCTCGGATTTAGGTCCATTTGATATCGTTGGATTCGTATTTTCCCGAACTTCATTTTCCATATATCAAACACCAAATTTGAATTTGTTTTAGTTACCGAAAATAGTCCAAAAGTGACTAATCAGTAGCATGTTCTCAACAGTTGGGTAATTTGGGATTTAATTCATAACTTGCTCATTTTAACACATATTTGAGTGATTCTATAGGGGCTTTGCCCTTAACTCATACATCTAGCATACCAAGAAAGAAAACCTCAAATATCACTTGTAGATTTCAACATGCACATGTTATAGCATACTAGTTAAATAAAAATTTCTTCAAAAATCCGTCTAACATCCTTTTTCCAAATCTCATCACAAGAACTCATATAAATCCACAAGTCTCATTTGTTAAACTCGAGATCTAACACTCTAATCATGATATTAAATATTCAACATGCATCACAAGAATCTAACATAAAATTACCTAGTGCATGCATGCGTGTGTCTTTCTCTATCTATTTGGTACAAATCTCTCTTTTGATCTTACTTTCAACTTCAAAAATGTTTTGATCATCATATAAAATATTTATACACATATAGATGAAGGGTTTTCAAAGATCAAACTTAAGACTCTTTGTTTCATCAAAATCCAACAAATAAGAAATCAAAACTAGACAATGAAGAGAATCAATATCTAGTTCTTCTTGCTATCTTCCTTATATTCCCAAAGTAGCTTAGATACTTAGCATGCATGAAGATCAAGACCCACTTCTCCCTCTTGAAGTGGCCGAACCTCTCTTTCTCTCTCTATATTTTCTTTTTCTTTCTCTAGCTAAGGAACTTGGAAGTATAATGAAATGAAATCAAGTTAATAGAGTGGGTATAATTGAAAGTGTAAGCATTTTTCCACTAACTCTCTTTCCTAATCATTACTTGGTTGCTTAGTCACTAAACACAAGTGTTGGACATGCTAGGAGAGTGACACATGTCATGAGTGTTGGTTTCAAAAAATTATAACCAAGATTTTGGGCAAGCTTAATAAAATTTCAAATCCTCCGGCCATGCACCCCTTTTTCTCCCATTATTGATTTATTTTTATTGTGTTATATACTCACTTTAATGATTAAAAGTTCTTTCTTTCATGGACCAAGGTTTGGGTCTCCTTAAGTAATGTTTGGTCTCATAATTATTTAATTTGGGCCACTAGTAGGCAAGTTTATTTATACACTACTTGGGCTACTATTTATTAATTCCACATGTTGGGCTTAGTTAATTAATTTAACTAATGACATTCAAGTCCACCTCCAGTAAAATAAGTGGGCTTGATTATTAATCCAATTGGGCTAGTCCACTAGTATTATTTACTTCTTGGACTATTACACATTTATCAGAGGACTAACAAGTCTCCTCACTTAATGGACCAAGGTTTGGGCCATTTAATATAATGTTTTGGGCAATCCAACATTAATTACTTGGGCTTGATTTCTAATTAGCTTAACTACTACCTACAATTAACTTGGGCTCTCTTAGTTTATTTATTTGGGATACTAACATACATGATAATTTAATATTGGGCTAACTAATAATTTAGTTACTCTTAATTAAACTATCTACAAGTACAATGCTTAATTAAACTAATGGGCTTGTTTAAACTATTTATTCTCCTTAGTCCATAAAATAAATTATCATTTGGACTCTTATACATTATTATTAATATAAACACATTCTCATATATCAATAATATCAATTAACTTACATAACCCAATTAGACTTGCTATAAATAGGTTTCAGAATAAATATTAACTTGAGATTATAAAATATATCCCTTACATTGGTGTATATATATATATATATATATATATATATATATATATATTTGTTCAATACGACACATATTTCACTTCTAACTCCAATTTTGACTTTTCTCCGTAAAAGTCAAATGTTGGCTTTGACCAAAAAGTCAGTCCTTACATATTTTTGTGTTTTTTTTGCTAAATTTAGACTGAATTAAATAAAAGGTGTTACAAGACCACATGGGAAGACCCCAAACCAACTATAGCATAGACATCATAGGACAAGCCCTATGATGTCATGACTATAGAGGAGACAAACGGCCAAACAGCCAAAACAAAGAGGCCAAAAGCCTACCAACTCAAAACAGAAACCAAACATTTAGAGAACCAAAAATAGCAACCAAATAGAAAAGGAAAACAAACCAGCAAGCACATAATAACTATGTCAACTACATAACCAAGTCAATCCATGCAATCGACCCATCACACAACAGCTGCAAATCATGAAAAGACAACAACCCACAAACAGCTCATTGCCTTTAGTAGTAGCACACAAGCACAGCAGCCCAACGCAAAACCCAGCAGCACAGGCAAACATACCAGCGAAACAGCAATAAAAAACAAGACCAACAGCATCAGTAGCATTTAGAGAGGACAACAGCAGAAATGAAAACAGTTGTGCACCAGGGATGACAACAGCTTAGCAGTAGGACCAAAAACCATGCTACAGCAGAAAAGAGCAGCAGAGGAACCAAAACTGAAAATTCCACCGCAGCAAAACAAACCTGCCCCAAACAGACCCATCAGCAGCAAACCTACAACTGCCCCACAGCCCGCACCATGCAACCGACCCATCACAGAAAGCAGCAAACCAGCTAAAAATTGCTGCAGCAAATGCAGGGCGCAGTCGGAAAGCTGCAGCACATCAGGAACACAAGAACAACTGTAGTAGCATGCTTTTACAATCAGACGCACAAGCAACAATATAGTCCAGCCACAGCAGCAAAAGAACAGAAACGGCAGCAAACTGAGCAACAGCAGCCAACAATGAAACCATGAAGCACGGGAACTAGCTGGAACTATTTTCGTATCTGGAACTGTTTCCGCAGCTACCGACCAGACCATGAAATACGGGAACCTGAACCAAGAAGACCAGAAACCAGGCTAGCATCAACCTTAGACCCGACCAAAACAGGCAGCCAAACCAGAAAGCCAACCACAGCTTCTGTAGAGCAGCAGCAACCTTAGACCAAAAGTAGCACTCCAAGGAAGGAGCAAAACAGCAGCTAAACCAAAAAGCCCAATAGCAATTGCAGGCCATAGAAGCAAACCCAAACCAGCAGAAATTTGCAACCCCTGCAAGCTACAGAGCAAGATGCCTAAAACATGAAAAGTTCCTAACTTTGTGTTTACTGTCATTTCTGACTAAACATAATGTTCCGGACGCAACCGAGCAGTCCGTGATTCAAAATTCTATCTCTAACTCAAATTTTGAGTTTTAACTTACTCTATATTTATTGCTAATCATATTAGCTAATAGCTCTATGCTTATTCGTCTTCTTATTTGCCAGTCAAGGCCAACATTCAAGCTATGCTAATTACTAACATAGTCTTCACTTGATTCTCATATCCTTAACTTAATTCATCATTTCTCTTGCTAAAATATATAGCACCTTACTAAGTATATATATATATATATATATATATATATATATATATATATATATATATATTTCTATACATATACTCATCTTCGTTTAACCTCATAGTATCTCTTCATGTGAATTTTTATTCCTTTAATAAAATTTCCACATGCATCATTATAACATTTCTTTGGACCATTCAGTTCACATCGAATTTATAGGTATCGTAATACCTTATCCTTGATATTTTTCCAAGTACATATTAATTTATTTCTAGGGTTTTGGAATTTTGTAACCCATATTTTCTTTATAACCTAAGAATAGCAAACCATATAAGTTTTACTTAAATTTTTTTAAATAAATCCTCAAATTCTCACCTAGGTTTTATCTTTAACCTTTATTCTAATTATTCAAGGTTTTATAAATTTTAGGGTTATCACAAAGAAAGAGGTGATTAAGAGTCTTATGAATTCGTTCTAGTTTGATTAGCATCAAAAGAAGCAATCTTATCACTAATGCCTTCAAAACGATTCGTATATCTCACACAAGTCTTCATTTAGGGAGACCTTCTTAATGTTTTATTAGTTCTCGCAAATTGTTAAAATATAGATGATTATGAGTCCTATTACTTCGTTCTAGTTGAAATTAGCATCAACAAGAGCAATTCCATCACTATCGCGTCCAAAAAGATGCGTAGATCTCACATAAGTCTTCATTTAGAGAGACCTTCATATTATTTCATTGGTTGTTTCAAGTTTACAAAGAAAGAGGTGATTAAGAGTTGTATTACTTCGTTCTAGCTTGATTAGCATCAAAAGGAGAAACCCATGACTATCGGGTTCAAAATCAAGCGTACATCTCACACAAGTCTTCATTTAGGGAGACTTTCTTATTGTTTCATTGGTGCACTAAAATTGTCAAAGAAAGAGGTGATTAGGAGTCCTATAACTTCGTTCTAGTTTGATTAGCATCAAAAGGAGTAATCCCATGACTATCGCGTTAAAAACGATGCGTACATCTCACACAAATCTTCATTTAAGGAAACCTTCTTATTGTTTCATTGGTACTCTAAAATTGTGAAAGAAAGAGGTGATTAGGAGTTTTATTTCTTCGTTTTAATTTGATTAGCATCAAAAGGAGCAATTCTATGACTATCACGTTAAAAACGATGCGTACATCTCACACAAGTCTTGATTTAGGGAGACCTTCTTATTGTTTCATTGGTTCTCTCAAATTGTCAAAGAAAGAGGTGATTATGAGTCCTGTGAATTCGTTCTAGTTTGATTAGCATCAAAAGGAGCAATCCTATCACTAGTGCCTTCAAAACGATCCGTACATCTCACACAAGTGAGGGAGACCTTCTTAATGTTTCATTAGTTCTCTCAAATTGTCAAAATATAGGTGATTATGAGTCCTATTACTTCGTTTTAGTTGAAATTAGCATTAAAAGGACCAATCCCATCACTATCGCGTCCAAAACGATGCGTAGATCTCACACAAGTCTTCATTTAAGGAGACCTTCATATTATTTCATTGGTTATTTCAAATTTACTAAGAAAGAGGTGATTAAGAGTTGTATTACTTCGTTCTAGTTTGATTAGCATCAAAACGAGAAACCCAAGACTATCGCGTTCAAAACCATGCGTACATCTCACACAAGTCTTCATTTAAGAAGATTTTCTTATTATTTCATTGGTGTTCTAAAATTATCAAAGAAAGAGGTGATTAGGAGTCCTATAACTTTGTTCTAGTGTTATTAGCATTAAAAGGAGCAATGCTATGACTATCGCATTAAAAACGATGCGTACATCTCACACAAGTCTTAATTTAAGGAGACCTTCTTATTGTTTCATTGGTTCTCTAAAATTGTGAAAGAAAGAGGTGATTAGGAGTCTTATTACTTCGTTCTAATTTGATTAGCATCAAAAGTAGCAATCCTATGACTATCGCATTAAAAACGATGCGTCCATCTCACACAAGTCTTGATTTAGGGTGACCTTCTTATTGTTTCATTGGTTCTCTCAAATTGTCAAAGAAAGAGGTGATTATGAGTCCTACGAATTCGTTCTAGTTTGATTAGCATCAAAATGAGAAACCCATGACTATCGCGTTCAAAGCCATGCATACATCTCACACAAGTCTTCATTTGGCGAGACCTTCTTATTGTTTCATTAGTTCTCTCAAATTATCAAAATATAGGTGATTATGAGTCATATTACTTCGTTCTAGTTGAAATTAGCATCAACGGTAGCAATCCCATCACTATCGCGTCCAAAAGGATGCGTAGATCTCACACAAGTCTTCATTCAAGGAGACCTTCATATTGTTTCATTGGTTGTTTCAAATTTACAAAGAAAGAGGTGATTAAGAGTTGTATTACTTTGTTCTAGTTTAATTAGAGTCAAAACGAGAAACCCATGACTATCGCATTCAAAACCATGCATACATCTCACACAAGTCTTCATTTAGGGAGACCTTCTTATAGTTTCATTGGTCCTCTAAAATTGTCAATGAAAAAGGTAACTAGGAGTCCTATAATTTTGTTTTAGTTTGATTAGCATCAAAATGAGCAATCCCATGACTATCGCGTTAAAAATGATGCGTACATCTCACACAAGTCTTGATTTAGGGAGACCTGCTTATTGTTTCATTGGTTCTCTCAAATTGTCAAAGAAAGAGTTGATTATGAGTCCTATGACTTCGTTCTAGTTTGATTAGCATCAAAAGGAGCAATCCTATCACTAGTGCCTTCAAAACGATCAATACATCTCACACAAGTGAGGGAGACCTTCTTATTATTTTATTGGTTCTCTCTTAAATTATCAAAATATAGATGATTATGAGTCCTATTACTTCGTTCTAGTTGAAATTAGCATCAACAGGAGTAATCCCATCACTATCGCGTCCAAAACGATTAGTAGATCTCAAACGATTGGTTGTTTCAAATTTACAAAGAAAGAGGTGATGAAGAGTTGTATTACTTCGTTCTAGTTTGATTAGCGTCAAAAGGAGAAACCCATGACTATTGGGTTCAAATCAAGTGTACATCTCACAAAAGTATTCATTTAGGGAGATCTTCTTATTGTTTCATTGGTGCACTAAAATGTAGGGTTTTCGGCACATAAACGCAGCGGAAATTAAAAAAATTTTGAAACCCTAAATTAGGATCCATGCGAAAAACATATTAATTCAGAGGTTTAGATTTGTTTAACCGATTATTCAAGCCTGAACGGAGACGATGGAGATTCTGGAACAGCTTTGAATCTTTAACTCAATCCAAAGGAATTGCGCTCTACGGTATCCACACGAATGTCCCCCGAATCGTCACACGATCTGCAGCAAGGAAAGCTGCGGTACTAGCCGCCAAGGATCTGGACTTTCAAAAATTTTCTCTCTAGTCTCTCTCTAAGAGCGGCTAGGGTTTTGATATCGATAATATCCTAAACGGCTGATATATCATATATATAGCAGTTAAAGGAATTAACCAAAATCTAATCCAATTAGAAAAATAAAATCATAATATATATATATATATATATATATATATATATTATATCTTAATTAAGTCTTACTTAATTAATATACATATATATAAAATTTATCCTATTAATTTAAATACTATCAATCATATTGATATATTTAAATCCATACAATTTAAATTAATTCTCTTTTAATTACGTTCTAAATGTGTGACCCTATAGGTTATTATTATTATGTTGGCAATAATTTTAAAATCATATTATAAAATTATAAACAGTGAGCGGCATCTAATAATGCATCACTGCTACCCAAATAATAATAAGATCGGTGATTCGATACAACCTTTTTGTGACCAATGTTTCAATGTAATTTAATCCTTTTAACCTTGACATCCTAGATTAAACTCGAGGCATGAAATGTGTCATCCTCTTCATAATTTAATCTAAGTTTTCTTGATCGATGAGTAGACTATATGAAACAAATCACTATTTGAGCATGGCTATGCATTTCATAGTCCTACTCAATCAAGAGGCCTATGGATATCACCCCTAATATATAGGAGGGTTAAATTCCATTTAGATCACTCATATTCCCCACACGATTCATGATGTACCCAATAATCACCTTTATCGTCCACCCTATTAAAGGTGGCCTTTGATGATATCAAAGTACACAAATTCTCGTGTAGTAATATAGTAATTTCATGTCGGAGGATCATTACATCATTGTCACTATGAGAATTGCTTATGACACTTTGTATAATGCTCCACGTATAATTCTCATGGTTGGTCTATCCAGTACATTGTTCTCTAACATGTACCTATGCATTGACTCAATATCTCATATATTTATGACCAATGAGATTTGGCCATCAGTCAATCCACATACTAGTTTCAATGTATCATTGTTGTCCCATTAACAATGACACTCGACTAGGGACATTTAAGAGTAATGATACTAATTTTAATTATATGATCTCATGTTCAAGTCACATACTTGAAGCCATATAATTTGTATCACTATTCTAAGGACTTTTATTATGTTAACTTTTATGTAACGCAGTAAATAAAACCATAATAAAATAATTTATTTATTCAATCAAATATAATATCAAAAATGTTAAGCAATTACATCAAAGAATTAGCCTCTAGGGCATAAACTCTAACATAAAATTGTCAAAGAAAGAAGTGATTAGGAGTCCTATAACTTCGTTCTAGTTTGATTAGCATCAAAAAGAGCAATCCCATGACTATCGCGTTAAAAACAATGCGTACATCTCAAACATGTCTTCATTTAAGGAGACCTTTTTAATGTTTTATTGGTTCTCTAAAATTGTGAAAGAAGGAGGTGATTAAGAGTCTTATTATTTCGTTCTAATTTGATTAGCATCAAAAGGAGCAATCCCATGACTATCGCGTTAAAAACGATGAGTACATCTCACACAACTATTGATTTAGGGAGACCTTCTTATTGTTTCATTGGTTCTCTCAAATTATCAAAGAAAGAGGTGATTATGAGTCCTATGAATTCGTTCTAGCTTTATTAGCGTCAAAATGAGAAACCCATGACTATCGCGTTCAAAACCATGCATACATCTCACACAAGTCTTCATTTAGCGAGACCTTCTTATTGTTTCATTAGTTCTCTCAAATTATAAAAATATAGGTGATTATGAGTCCTATTACTTCGTTCTAGTTGAAATTAGCATCAAAGGGAGCAATATCATCACTATTGCGTCCAAAACGATGCGTAGATCTCACACAAGTCTTCATTTAAGGAGACCTTCATATTGTTTCATTGGTTGTTTCAAATTTACAAAGAAAGAGGTGATTAAAAGTTGTATTACTTCGTTCTAGTTTGATTAGCATCAAAACAAGAAACCCATGACTATCGCGTTCAAAACCATGCGTACATCTCACACAAATCTTTATTTAGGGAGACCTTCTTATTGTTTCAGTGGTGCTCTAAAATTGTCAAAGGAAGAGGTGATTAGGAGTCCTATAACTTCGTTCTGGTTTGATTAGCATCAAAAGGAGCAATCCCATGACTATCGCGTTAAAAACGATGCGTACATCTCACACAAGTCTAAATTTAAGGAGACATTCTTATTGTTTCATTGGTTCTCTAAAATTGTGAAAGAAAGAGGTGATTAGGAGTCTTTTTACTTCGTTCTAATTTGATTAACATCAAAAGGAGCAATCCCATGACTATTGCGTTAAAAACAATGCGTCCATCTCACACAAGTCTTGATTTAGGGAGACTTTCTTATTGTTTCATTGGTTCTCTCAAATTGTCAAAGAAAGAGGTGATTATGAGTCCTATGAATTCGTTCTAGTTTGATTAGCGTCAAAATGAGAAAGGATAGGATTGCTCCTTTTGCTGCTAATCAAACTAGAACAAAGCCATAGGACTCATAATCACCTCTTTCTTTGACAATTTGAGAGAACCAATGAAACAACAATAAGAAGGTCTCCCTAAATCAGAACTTGTGTTTGATGTACGCATCAGTTTTTAATGCGATATTCATGGGATTGCTTGTTTTGATGCTAATCAAACTTGAACTAAGTTATAGGACTCCTAATCACCTTTTTCTTTGACAATTTTAGAGCACCAATGAATCAATAAGAAGGTCTCTCTAAATGAAGACTTGTGTGAGATGTACGTATGGTTTTGAACGCGATAGTCATACGTTTCTTCTTTTGACCCTAATCAAACTAGAACGAAGTAATACAACTCTTAATCACCCCTTTCTTTGTAAATTTGAAACAACCAATAAAACAATATGAAGGTCTCCCTAAATGAAAACTTGTGAGAGATACTCATCGTTTTGGACGCGATAGTGATGAGATTGCTCCTTTTGATACTAATTTCAACTAGAACGAAGTAATTGAACTCATAATCACCTATATTTTGATAATTTGAGAGAACTAATAAAATAATAAGATGGGATGAAGACTCCATCTTCATTAACTCGGCTTGGGTTCTTCCTCCATGTAATCACCATGAAATTATTATGCTTAGAAGACAACTCTCCTCCTTTCCTCCTCCTAACAGCAGCAGGACAGACTCCATTTTGTGGGGAACTTGGAACATTTCTTTCGTCAAAGCTAAACATGTTTGGGGGTGCATTCGGTCTAGGCTCCCAACTGTGACTTGGCACAACATTATCTGGAATCTCCTGCATGTCCCTCGGTACTCCTTTATCATGTGGCTCAGTATTCTCAAGAGGCTGCCAACTAATGATAGAACGAGCAATTACTCTGGGCATTTCTGGGACTTCCCTCTTTGCCTTCAACATGGTGAAACTTTTGATCATCTCTTCTTCACCTACCGGTTTTCTTCTACAGTCCTGCAGCATGTCTTAAGCTTGGGAAATTTTAGGAAAGTCCCCCTCTTATGGGATGACCTTATTGCCTATCTAAGCTCCTTCCAAGGTTCAAAACTTACCCGGAACATCCTTTTCCTCTCCGTTGCGATCTCCTTCTACAAAGTGTGGGAAGTCAGGAATGCCAGACTTCACAGACTTTCCTCTACTCCTGCTTCCCACATTGCTGCAGATATTATTCAGCTAATTCAGGCCCGTCTCTCCACGTGCAAAACTTTTTTTAGAGCCACTAACTTGAGCCAATATTATTGTAATTGGCTTATGCACTGATTATATTATGTTGGTTACTTCTGTTGGTGGGATTTCACTCCCTTTGTAGTATTCTCATCTGCTGGCTTGTCTTTAGATGAATCTACTATACCCTAGGGTATGCCCCTTAGCCATTATATAGTGTTTCTCTTCTTTATACAAACCAAACTTAGCTCCTTTTGATGCTAATCAGACTAGAACAAAGTCATAGGACTCATAATCACCTTTTTCTTTGACAATTTGAGAGAACCAATGAAACAATAAGAAGGTCTCCCTAAATCAGAACTTGTGTGAGATGTACTCATTGTTTTTAACGCGATAGTCATTGGATTTCTCCTTTTGATGCTACTCAAACTAGAACTAAGTTATAGGACTCCAAATCACCTCAATATTTTACAATTTTAGAGCACCAATGAATCAATAAGAAGGTCTCTCTAAATGAAGACTTATGTGAGATGTACGCATGGTTTTGAACGCACTAATCAAACTTGAACGAAGTAATACAACTCTTAATCACCTATTTCTTTGTAAATTTAAAACAATCAGTGAAACAATATGAAGGTCTCCCTAAATGAAGACTTGTGAGAGATCTACTCATCGTTTTGGACGCGATAGTGATGGGATTACTCCTTTTGATACTAAATTCAACTAGAACGAAGTAATAGGACTCATAATCACCTATATTTTGATAATTTGAGAGAACTAATGAAACAATAAGAAGGTCTCCCTAAATGAAGACTTGTGTGAGATGTACGGATCGTTTTGAAGGCACTAGTGATAGGATTGGCCCTTTTGATGCTAAAAAAACTAGAACGAAGTCATAGGACTTATAATCACCTCTTTTTCTTTGACAATTTGAGAGAACCAATGAAACAATAAGAAGGTATCTCTAAATCAAGACTTGTGTAAGGTGTACGCATCGTTTTTAACGCGATAGTAATGGGATTGCTCCTTTTGATGCTAATCAAACTAGAACGAAGTAATAGGACTCCTAATCACCTCTTTGTTTGACAATTTTACAAAACCAATGAAACAATAAGGTCTCCTTAAATGAATACTAGTGTGAGATGTACGCATCGTTTTGAATTTGATAGTAATGAGATTACTCCTTTTGATGCTAATCAAACTAGAACGAAGTTTAAGGACTCCTAATAACCTTTTTCATTAACAATTTTAGAGAACCAATGAAATAATAGGAAGGTTACCCTAAATGAAGACTTGTGTGAGATGTACGCATGGTTTTAAACGCGATAGTCATAGGTTTCTCGTTTTGACGCTAATCAAAATAGAACGAAGTAATACAACTCTAATCACTTCTTTCTTTGTAAATTTGAAACAACCAATGAAACAATATGAAGGTCTTCCTAAATGTAGACTTGTGTGAGATCTACGCATCGTTTTGGACACGATAGTGATGAGATTGCTCCTTTTGATGCTAATTTCAACTAGAAAGAAGTAATAGGACTAATAATCACCTATGTTTTGACAATTTGAGAGAACTAATGAAACAATAAGAAGGTCTCCCTAAGTGAAGTGTGTGAGATGTACGGATCGTTTTGAAGGCACTAGTGATAGGATTGCTCCTTTTGATGCTAATCAAACTAGAACAAAGTCATAGGACTCATAATCACCCCTTTCTTTGACAATTTGAGAGAACCAATGACACAATAAGAAGGTCTCCCTAAATCAAGACTTGTGTGAGATGTCTGCATCGTTTTTAACGTGATAGTCATGTGATTGCTCCTTTTGATGCTAATCAAATTAGAATGAAGTAATAGGACTCCTAATCACCTCTTTCTTTAACAATTTTAGAGAACCAATGAAACAATAAAGACTTGTGTGAGATGTACGCATCGTTTTAAACGCGATAGTCATGGGATTGCTCCTTCTGATGCTAATAAAACTAGAAAAAAGTTATAGGACTCCTAATCACCTCTTTCTTTGACAATTTTAGAGCACCAATGAAACAATAAGAAGTTCTCTCTAAATGAAGACTTGTGTGAGATGTACGCATGGTTTTGAACGCGATAGTCATGGGTTTCTCCTTTTGACGCTAATCAAACTAGAACGATGTAATACAACTCTTAATCACCTCTTTCTTAGAAAATTTGAAATAACCAATGAAACAATATGAAGGTCTCCCTAAATGAAGACTTGTGTGAGATCTACTCATCATTTTGGGCACGATGTTGATGGGATTGCTCATTTTGATACTAATTTCAACTAGAACGCAGTAATAGGACTCATAATCACCTATATTTTTACAATTTGAGAGAACTAATGAAACAATAAGAAGGTCTCCTAAATTAAGACTTGTGTGAGATGTACGGATCGTTTTGAAGTCACTAGTGATATATGATTGCTCCTTTTGATGCTAATCAAACTAGAACAAAGTCATAAGACTCATAATCACCTCTTTCTTTGATAATTAGGGAGAACCAATAAAACAATAAGAAGGTCTCCCTAAATCAAGACTTGTGTGAGATGTATGCATCGTTTTTAATGCGATAGTCATGGGATTGCGACTTTTGATGCTAATCAAATTTGAACGAAGTAATAGGACTCCTAATCACCTTTTTCTTTGACAATTTTAGAGAACCAATGAAATAAAAAGAAGGTCTCCTTAAATGAAGATTTGTGTGAGATGTACGCATCGTTTTAAACGCGATAGTCATAGAATTGCACTTTTTGATGCTAATAATACTAGAACAAAGTTATAGAACTCCTAATCACCTCTTTCTTTGACAATTTGAGAGAACCAATGAAACAATAAGAAGGTCTCCCTAAATCAAGACTTGTGTGTGATGTACGCATCGTTTTTAACGCTATAGTCATGGGATTGCTCCTTTTGATGCTAATCAAATTAGTACGAAGTAATAGGACTTCGAATCACCTCTTTCTTTGATAATTTTAGAGAACCAATGAAACAATAAGAAGGTCTCTTGAAATGAAGATTTGTGTGAGATGTACGCATCGTTTTAAACGCGATAGTCATAGGATTGCTCCTTTTGATGCTAATCAAACTAGAACGAAGTTATAGGACTCCTAATCACTTCTTTCTTTGATAATTTTAGAGCACCAATGAAACAATAAGAAGGTCTCCGTAAATAAAGACTTGTGTGTGATGTACGCAAGGTTTTGAACGCAATAGTCATGGGTTTCTCCTTTTGACGCTAATCAAATTATAACAAAGTAATACAACTCTTAATCACCACTTTGTTTGTAAATTTGAAACAACCAATGAAACAATATGAAGGCCTCCCTAAATGAAGGCTTTTATGAGATCTACGAATCGTTTTGGGCGCGATTATGATGATATTGCTCTTTTTGATGCTATTTTAATCTAAAACAAAGTAATAGGACTCATAATCACCTATATTTTGACAATTTGAGAGAACTAATAAAACAATAAGGTCTCTGTAAATAAAGACTTGTGTGAAATGTACGGATCATTTTGAAGGCACTAGTGATAGGATTGCTACTTTTGATCCTAATCAAACTAGAACAACGCCATAGGACTCATAATCACCTCTTTCTTTGACAATTTGAGAGAACCAATGAAACAATAAGAAAGTCTCCCTAAATTAGAACTTGTATTAGTTGTACGCATTATTTTTAATGCGATAGTCATGGGATTGCTCCTTTTGATGCTAATCAAATTATAACGAAGTAGTAGAACTTTTAATCACCTCTTTCTCTGACAATTTTAGAGAACCAATGTAAAATAAGAAGGTCTCCTTAAATGAAGACTTGTGTGAGATGTACGCGTCGTTTTAAACGCGGTAGTCATGAGATTGCTTCTGTTGATGCTAATCAAACTAGAACGAAGTTATAGGACGACTCCTAATCACTTCTTTCTGTGACAATTTTAGAGCACAAATGAAACAATAAGAAGGTCTCCCTAAATAAAGACTTGTGTGAGATGTACGCATGGTTTTGAACGCGATAGTCATGGGTTTCTCCTTTTGACGCTAATCAAACTAGAACGAAGTAATACAACTCTTAATCACCTTTTTTTTATAAATTCGAAACAACAAATGAAACAATATGAAGGTCTCCCTAAATAAACACTTGTGTCAGATCTACTCATCGTTTTGGACTCGATAGTGATGTGATTGCTCCTTTTGATACTAATTTCACCTATATTTTGACAATTTGAGAGAACTAATGAAACAATAAGAAGGTCTCCCTAAATGAAGACTTGTGTGAGATGTACTGATCATTTTGAAGGCATTAGTGATAGGATTGCTCCTTCTGATGCTAATCAAACTAGAACGAAGTCATAGGACTCATAATCACCTCTTTCTTTGACAATTTGAGAAAACCAATGAATCAATAAGAAGATCTCCCTAAATCAAGACTTGTGTGAGATGTACGCATCGTTTTTAACGCGATAGTAATGGGATTGCTCCTTTTGATGCTAATCAAATTAGAACTAAGTAATAGGACTCCTAATCACCTCTCTCTTTGACAATTTTAGAGAACCAATGAATTAATAAGAAAGTCTCCTTAACCACAACACTTGGCATAGCGGTAAGGATTGCCCTGGGATGAGCCGTATGTAACGCCCCCAAATTCGGACCGCCACAAAGTCTTGAATTCGGTTCGTCACGATCTATAGTTTAATATAATAATATGACTAAATGTCATATCGCACAGCGGAATAACACATAACATACGAATAGATTACATTTATTTAATATAACTATTCATGTCCCAAGGTCTCGTAACTTAAATATTGATTACATAGCTTAAACATATATAAACTTAACTAATACGTAATAAAATATAGTCTTATTACAACGTTATAAAATTCCTCATAATAAAAGCTACTCCGTAGCCTTTCCCTTGCCCTTGTCAGTGCCCGAAGGTCGCCCTGCTCTGCCTTAACAGAAATGTTTTTAGGGAAAGCAAGAATAAGGAACAAGTTTGCTCAGCAAGTAATATAGCAATAAAGGGTGAATAATATAGTTTTTGACTTTTCGAAGGATATAACAAGATATGATAGTTCAAGGATAGTAAGGAATATCAACAGCTCCCAATAACAGTCACTAAGGACAGAAAGATATCAATAAGATTCAATGCTAAATCAATTCAAGATTTTAAGATAATTGAATACTGGGCAGTCACTAAGGACTATGAACTTCTACTAGAATTAACAAAAATATACTGATAAATCCAATAAAAACAAGTACAACAGGTGATCAGCCTAAAGTATCCTATATTATGCACAACATTCAATCGTACTCAAGTGCGCACGTCGGTCTCCCGACAAATATAGTTTCCCCTTTAAAAAGGGTTGTTCATCTCAGTCAATATTAGACTCCGCACCAATCAATTGGTTTGGATCGCTTTTCAAATTCATAATATAGGTCTAGCATAATCAAATGACATAGACTGCTCTTTCAAGGTATATAAGAACAATTATAAGTTCAAAACTCAAGATTTAAAGTTCGTAGAATATAAATCGACTTTATCTTATTCACGAAGTATTTAAGTTATAAAACATGAATCGAAATTCCAATAGCTTACTTGTACGAAAATAATAGCACAAGCTTAATAAATACTCAACAAGAATAAAGTTCGAGTACTTGCTTACAATATTCATGGAATAAAGTAATGCAAGGGTTTAGGATACTTTCCTTAAGCGTGGTTTACAAAGTATAGCTTATCAACACTTTTTGAACCCTATTATAACATAGTTATGTATATAGGACATTCATTAGCTATGTTCATTTGATATACAAACTCGATATGTGAGTTAAACATACACATGCGATTCTTTACTTAGTCGTATAGTACTATACGTACGTCATTATGTACTAACACGCATATAGCACAAAAATCTGTTTGTAAGACACTATAAATTCAAATAACATAGTTCGCAACTCTCGCTTGACTTATCATATGAAGTTTTTAAACTCTTTATCAAATCTATGATTATACGTTAGCATACTTATTGACACTTTAAATAATGTTCTAGACATGTATTAAAGATTAGGTTAACCATTCAAGTATGCATTCAGATTGCAATTAAACAACTCCGTCTATTCTACATATTGGCGCGGCCGCGCTTGGTTTGCACTAAGGAGTGGCGCGGTCGCACTGCTCCTGGTTTAAACCAAGACATGGCTGTTCCTGTCGAATCCCAGCGTATCCCGACTCGCACATATATGAAGAATTATGCAAACACACATGTCAGGAAGTTGATAACTAAGTTTGATTCTTATATCATGCTTTCAACATCATCTTATCGATTTCCGACTAACGAGGCTTAACGTGGTTGATTACAATGTTTCTTACGCCTACTCATTATACACATGCAATGAGGTCACTAAGTATCATTTATATATGTTCAAGTTATTTTAGTCATGCACTTCATGTTCTATGGTTCCACTTCTTTGAAACTTGTTCTAAACCATGCTCAACTAGTCTATCATATATAAGACTAGCTAGGCATGCATGGCAATCATGTTTAGAGGCATATAATATCTTATCAAGATGGTCATAATTTTCAGAATACATGCAAGGTGTTTATCAACCAACTAGCTTCATGAACTTTTAAGGTTTCTTTTGAAAACCTCATGTTAACCAAGCATGCAAAACTATTTCACTTACTATACATCATGCTTGCATATACACATGTCAAGAATACGTAAGCTTGTTCACAAGTTCCTAACTCAAAAGTGTATATGGTTTATCAAGTCCATATTGGAAACTCTAAGTCTTTCCTTAGAGGGTTCTCAAAGCCACTCAAGCATGCAAAGTAAATCCACATGTCTTATATCATGCTTTCATATACACATAAATGGACCGCATAAGCATGCTTGAAATCTCAAAACTTAAAGTGTTCTAGTTTGACAAGTTCGTTTTTGAAAACTTTAAGATCCCTTTGGAAAACCAAACTTTGGTAAGTGATATTATGAAAGGTTACCTCTGTCAGTATGTCATGGACAAAAATAGGCATATTTGAGTTAAGGTAACATGCTTCATCATTTCAGAAGACATAAAAATTGTCATTCAGTTCTGCAGAAGGGCGCGACCACGCCCTGTTTGTACTAGGCGTGCCACTCCGGTTCCAGCCCAGACAGTTTTCTGCTAGAACAGAGCTTCAACAAATTCCTTCAACATAATTCAGTTAGCAAGCTTGCATACTACTACTTTGCATACCTAACATATATATATATACACTCTACAATTCATACTAGCATTTCCCACACATTAATTCCAACTACATTATACAATTTCAATTGATTGAATTTCAAAGTGGGTAAGTATTATACCTCTTGAGCTTTAAATTTGGACAGAGCTTTGCTTGAATTCTCAGCTTATGCCCTCAACTCACTCTTGCAACATTTAGCAAATAATTTGGCAACTAGATTATGGGAAGAGGAGGTCTCCATTTATAGAGATTTGAAGGACCATGTCTATGCTTATAGAATTAAACTAAGAGATGGAAGGAGAGTTCATTGGGTATTGGATAGTTGGTGGAATAGTGGCCATCAACTACTCCAACCCACTCCCTTGCCATCATTGTTGCTAATTTGCTGAATTTTAGAGATGAAGGGATTAGACTAGGCTATAAGCTACTCACGTGAAGAAGAAATGAAGGAAATGACTCTCAATTTAGGACTAGCTAATACTCAGCATTTGCAAGAATGAAATAACACTAATACTTAGGTTATTATACATACACTCATATATGCTTAGGTCTAAGTTCAATTGGGTGCATACTTAGATTTTAATGACATTACAATATTACATGGTAGCAAATTGGGGTACATGTACACACATCAATAAATAATCCATGTACATTTTGATAATGCCAAGTTATGATTTAATTGAGTAGTGACACACCACATTATCATAAACCTTATTATTTCAATTAATCATTAATAGTGATTATTTATATAGTCAAATTTAATATTTCATAAAGTACACACTAAAGCACTACACATAACACATGGTCACATAGACATCATTTGTATAACTTACACATTCCATTAATCTTACTATATAGTTTTCATATTATATAGTCTCACTAAAGTGTCACACTACACTTTATAATATAGTTTGGTTCAACATTGCACAATGTACACATAGCATGTATTCTCTTTTCTTTTTTCTTTTCTTTTTTGCTAATTCAAGCTGAAATCTTAACATTACTGCCTTGGGCAGGAATGGATCCCAAGACCTCTTGGACTCAAAGCCTTATGAGTAGTTGTTTTACCATTGAGCCAAGAGGGACTTGGTCATAGCATGTATTCTCATGGGTCCATTTATGTATTTCATGTGACTTACTTCCATTTACCATATAGTTCCTATATTACATAGTCATATCAAAATGTCACATTATACTTTATATCATGTAGTTACTATATAATATGTGATTACCTATCGTTACACTTAGAAATTAATTGAACAAACCTTAATCTTATAATATTAATCAATTATTTATTCATTAATATGCTATTACTCATAATAAAAATTAATTAACAATATATTATTAATTAATCATTCACTTATTAATTCTTCTTTAATTAATTAAATCATCATACTTCTCATTATCGTGCCACACAAGGCATTTTACGAGCTTATCACAAACTCCACATTTTTCTCTCAATTATTATAAATTCAATTTGAATTAATTCAATTACTCATCTCATAACACGTAAACATTTATATTTAAATAAATATTCATTTTCTTATTAATATCAAAATTAATATTTATTCCTGAAATTCACAGTTCTTACATCCTGCCCTTATAAAAATTTTGTCCTCGGAATTGTTACAAGGTTACACAAATAGATGGGGATAGTCCCTCATCATCCTATCTTCTAACTCCCACGTAGCCTCTTCGACATCGTGGTTTCGCCAAAGTACTTTCACAGAAGATATAACTTTATTTCTTAAGGCTTGCTATTTCCTATCTAATATTTGGACAGGAATTTCTTCATATGCCAGGTTCTTCTCCACTTGAATGGGCTCGTAAGAAATCACGTGCTTGTAGTCGGCCTTGTACGGACGCAACACAGAAATATGAAACACATTGTGGATGTGCTCCAACTCAGGTGGTAGTGCTACTTTGTATGCCACTTTGCCCACTCGCTTCAATATCTCGAACGGTCCTATGAATCTTGGACTCAATTTTTCCTTCTTGCCGAATTGTATCTTTCCTTTCCATGGAGATACTTTCAAGAAAACGTAACTACCGACTTTAAAGTCTCGATCTTGTCGATGCAAGTCTGCGTACTTTTTCTGGCGATCTTGAGCTGCTACCAACCGGTCTGGCTCTTATCACTGTCACCACGTCTGCGGTTTGTTGTACTAACTCGGGTCCTAAAATTCGTCGTTCTCCAACTTCGTCCCAATATAATGGCGTTCTGCACTTTCTTTCGTAAAGAGCTTCGTACGGTGGCATGCCGATACTCGCATGATAACTATTGTTATACGTGAATTCTACTAAGGGTAGGTGGTCTTCCCAATTTCCCTTGAAGTCTATCACGCAAGTCCTAAGCATGTCCTCCAGCGTTTGTATTATTCGCTCACTTTGTCTGTAATAGACGAAAATGTTTATGTGTGATTCTGGAGACAGAATCCTTTTAAGAATGGAAGATTGTAACGATTGAGATTTTATATTTATTGAGTTAAATAAATATTTTATGTGATTTATTTATTGAGTTAAATAAATAAATTATGTGATTTAATTAAGTGCTATATACTAATTAAATGAATGTGTAATAATTATTTAATTAATGTATATTAATTTTATATTATAATTCTAATTTAATTGAGATAATTAAAGATGAGATATGTGATGAAGTGTTACATGAATTATAATTAGCGAGTAATTATAATTATGTAGGTAATTTTATGTGATTAATTGATGTTAGATTTTAATTGATTAAATTAGATAATTAATATTTAATTAATTAAAATGTGACATTAAAGTATGTGTTAAATAATTTGTTAAAATAAAGAAAAGGATTTTTAAATCTGTTTTGCTAAACAAGGCCCTTGTATTTGTTTTAAACCCATTTCTACCAAACATGGCCTTAGTGACTAAAATCTATTTTTAAATAAAAGGTTTGTCAAACATGACCTTATGGCTTTTAAAATTCAAAACAAATTATAACTGCTAATTATTTAATTTAGACATTATGTATTTGTCAGTTACGTTGCATGTTATTATGTCTATTATATACGTATATTATCATTGAACAGTTATATTTTCCTAAACTACGTTAGTTTTTCCTAAGTCTAAACTAAGAAAAGAGAAGAAGAGAAGACAGAGAGGAAAAGAGAGGAAACACTGTGAATTTCTTACAAAGAAGGTGGAGAAGAGTTGGAATTCTGAGAATTAAAGTAGGATTATCAGAGCTATTCTTACCCTCTATCAAAGCTTAATCAAGAATTAAGGTAACAAGTCACCTCTTGTTTTTAGTTCTTGTATTCTTGAGTTTTTGGTAAATAATTGAGATTGTAATTGATAAATTTGTTATTACATGTTATATGAATTGAGGGATGTTGTAATCCATTACATGTATGCTATTAATGATTGTTTTCAAAATCAAAATACTGTAAAAAAAACAAGTTTTATGTGTGAAAATAGTGTTCATATGTAGTTCATGTATTTAGTTGAGTTTTAGAGTAAAAGTTATGATTTAATTGTTTTTAATTTGCCTATTGGAATTGTTAGGATGTTATATCCTCAATCATGAAAAGAATACATGTGTTATAAGTTGAAATTGATTGAGAATTGGATTTACTGACTTATTTTGTTAAAGTATGAGTTTATATGAAAATATCAAAAATTGAGTTTTTAAAACACTGATTCTTGTTACTTAGGTGATTTTTGTGTTTAAGTACATATTGTACATATGTATTGTTGCATGTATGTGTCCTATGTTATTTGTATTGCTTGGTATTGCCGGTTGTTGGATTGTATGGGTTGTTCGGTAAAGCAGAGAGTCGTGGCTGTCTTCGTCTGGCCAAGTTGCTGAGCAGCTGCGCCGGCAGCAAGGCCAGAAGCTGCGCGCCGCTTGCCCATCTCTGATCCGACCCCTGCGCAGCTGCGCCGGTGCCCAGGCTGCTGGCTGCGCAGATGCGCCGTGCACAGTGCTTGGGCAGTGGTTTTAGTTTATTTGTGCAGATTACTTTTGAGCCTTAGTTTAATTATTCATTGATAGTGGACATATATTTAAATGATATAACATGTTGTTATATGATTGTGATAAATTCATATTTGAGAAAGAAAAAAAAAAGAAACCTAATATAGTATTTAAATTATAAACTATAATTGTTTAATTGTAAAATAAGTTACTTAATTATAATTTGATTAATTATAATTAAGAGTAAATGTTTAATTTAAATTATAATTCTGTGAAATTATAATGTATAGAAGTTGATTTATTTTAATCAATAAGATGTTAATTTAAATTATAATTTCAGTAATTTTAATTTAATAAATGCATGTTTAATTGTGGATTTTAAATTGATAATTATATGATTAATTATAAATTGTGTAATTATAATACATGTTATAGTTTAATTAATTATTGATTATAATTGATAAATACATGATTAATTATAAATTGTGTAATTATAAATGCATGATGTAGTTTAATTGATTTTAAATTATAATTATTTATAATTTAAATGATAATTATAATTTAAGTAATTATAATTGGATTAAGTGTTTGAATTATAATTTAGTTAAATACATAATTAATTTAATTATGTGAATATGTAAGTGATGTAATTAACTATGTGATAGTTAATTATTATTATTTATTTAATTAGAGTGAGTTAACCATGAGGGTTAACCACTTATGTGAATTAGTTATGTATTAACTAATTTAGATTATTATAATTGAATGTGTATAGGAAGTGTTTAAGTACGTGGTTGAGTTAAGTAGCTTGCGCTTAAGGCAAGTTTTCTAAACCCTGATCTTGTATTAATTTTTATGCAAGTCTTCTAAACCCTAAACTTGTTATTTCTACGCAAGTTTCTTGAGTTCATATATTCATTGTTGAGAATGTCCTTTCCATTTCTGTATTGGACAATTGTTTATTTATATGAAAAGATCTTAACTTATTGTTCAAGTAAGATCCAGTTTATTATTTTAAATACTTTAAGTTTATTTCTAAAGCATATGTTAATTCATAATTCTTTTATTTACGAATTATTGAAAGTCGATTCAACTAATCCTTAGTTGATGAACGTGAATTCTAAATTACCCTTGTAAGCTTATTCAAACCAAACTTTCTTTGGTGCGGACTTGAATTCAAATTACTGAGTTGAACAACCCTATTTACTAGGGAAGGTTACTAGGCATAGCGTTAAGATATTTATGCACAATACATGGTACAAAGGGCTGATCCCCCTAAGTACGAGTTAAGGTCCATAGTCTTATCGACTGTTAAAGGTTTAAATAGAAATATTTATAACCTAGGACAAGAGTTCAAAGGTCTTATGACCCTCAGATAAATTCTATATTCGAATTTTAATGTTGATAGAGAATTATTATTCAATTATTTATTATTGAAGCAAGCTAAGTTGTTCAGATTCTTTTTAAAGATATCCTTTCATGTCTATATTATTGTTAAACTCCAGTGAACTGTGGTTTGCTCACTCTTGCATTAAATAACAATTTCAGTAAAGGTTGATAACGCTGATGCTCCGTCTACGAGTAAGGGCAAGGGAAAGCAAAGCAAGTGAAGAATTGTTTAATTATTTTGAAATGATTGTAATAAGACTTGAATATTATGTTTTTATTTCCGCACTTGATTATATTCATGTCAGGGTTAGAGTAACCCGGGATTTATTTTACAAAGGTTGTAACCCTTGTTGTAAGGGAGATTTATTTATTTTAATTTAAGTTGTAGTTACTTTGCATTATTCATTGGGTAGATGTATGTTATATTAGAAAGTGAACACCAAATCATGTGAAAACGAAGTACCCGGATTTGGGGGTGTCACATTGTTCGTCTGTCTGTGGATGATACGCAGTACTCAATCTCAATTGTGTTCCCATCCTCTCTTGCAAGCTTCTCTAGAAGTTTGACGTGAAGCTCGGATCTCGATCAGAGACAATTGACATCGGCACTCCATGTCGTGAAATAATCTCCTTTACGTACAGACTCGCTAACTGATTCAAACTGTATTGGATCTTAATCGGTAGAAAATGTGCGGTCTTCGTTAGTCAATCCACGATAACCCAAATGGCATCAAATCCCCTCTGTGTGACTGGAAGTCCCACCACGAAGTCCATTGTGATGTACTCCCATTTCCACTCCGGTATTTCCAACGGTTGTAGTAAACCACTCTGCCTCTGATGCTCAGCTTTAACGAGTTGGCAAGTCAGACATCTACTAATGCACTCTGCGACTTCCCGTTTCAGATTGGGCCACCAAAAGTGTTGCCTCATATCTCAGTACCTCTTTGTGCCTCCCAGATGAACGGAATACGTTGTATTGTGTGCCTCGTGCGAAATTTCTTCTCTCAACTCAGTTACCGCTGGCACCCACACTCTTTCTTCGAATCTCAAGATACCGTATTTATCCATTCTGAATCTTTCCTCATCATTCTCTACGATCCTCTTTCAAATTTTCTTGCACTCCTCATCTTTCTCTTGTGATTCCTTCACTCTATCCAACAAGGTTGGACGAGCTTTCATTACGAATAACTTTTCTTCGGACCTCTCCGGTACCTTTACCTCTATCTCCAACTTCTCCATTTCTCTTATTAACTCCTCCTGAGTCGTCAAGTAAAATAATTTCTCCCTTCCTTTCCTGCTCAGAGATTCGACAACTATGTTTGCCTTTCTCGGGTGATAAAGAATATCACAGTCATAATCCTTGATCAATTCTAACCACCTCCTCTGACGTATATTCAACTCCTTCTGTGTGAAGATATATCTCAGACTTTTGTGGTCTGTGTATATCTCACATTTCTCTCCGTACAAATAATGCCTCCAAATCTTTAACGCAAAAACTACTGCTGCTAACTCTAAGTCGTGAGTAGGGTATCGTTTTTCGTAGTCCTTTAATTGTCGTGATGCATACGCAATGACCTTGCCATGTTGCATGAGCACACAACCAAGTCCCTTGTGTGATGCATCACTATACACCACAAAATCTCCCGCATCGTCTGGTAGTGACAACACAGGCGCCTCCTTTAATCTTTTCTTCAATTCTTGAAAACTTTCTTCACATTTGTCTGTCCATACAAACTTTACCGTTTTCCTCGTCAGATTGGTCAACGGGGTCGCTATCTTAGAAAAATCTTGGATAAATCTTCGATAATACCCAGCTAATCCTAAGAAACTTCTTATCTCCGTTGGTGTTCTCGGCTACTCCCAATTACTTACTACTTCTACCTTCGTAGGGTCTACTGAGATTCCATTCTTATCCACCACGTGTCCTAAGAATTGAACCTTCTCCATCCAAAATTCACACTTTGAAAACTTCGCATACATCTTCTCCTTCCTTAGTGCCTCCAAAACAATCCTCAGATGTTCGGCGTGCTCTTCCTCTGTCTTTGAGTGGATCAAGATGTCGTCGATGAAAACTACCACAAACTTATCCAAGTAGGGCTTGAAAACTCGGTTCATCAAGTCCATGAATGTTGCCAGAGCATTAGTCAATTTGAATGACATTACCAAAAACTCGTAATGTCCATAACGGGTTCGAAATGCAGTCTTTCGTATGTCTTCCTCCCGTACTTTCAGTTGGTGATAACCTGTCCGTAGGTCTATCTTCGAGAAACACTTTGCTCCCTTCAGTTGATCAAAAAGGTCATCTAACCTCGGTAACGGATATCTGTTCTTGATCGTTACTTTGTTCAATTCTCGATAATCGATACAGAGCCTCATCGATCCGTCCTTCTTTTTAACAAACAACACTAGTGCTCCCCAAGGAGACAAACTCGGTCGTATGTAACCCTTATCCAATAACTCTTGCAGTTGTATCATCAATTCTTTCATTTCTACTGGCGCCATACGATATGGAGCTTTCGAAATCGGTGCCATTCCCTGTGCTAAGTCTATTACAAATTCGATTTCTCTGTTTGACAGAAGATCAGGCAGATCGTCCAGAAGTACATCTTGGAATTCATTCACTACGGATATATCATTAATTTCTACTCCCTTTTTCGGAGTATCTATAATGTAAGCTAAATAAACTACACATCCTTTCCTTAACAATTTTTTGGCCTGCATCATCGCAAGACAACACGATTGCTTAAGCAATGAGCTACCATAAAACACTACCTTAGACCTACTCGGAGTCTGAAGGTTCACCCTTTTATTCTAACAGTCAATTATCGTAGCATGGTTATACAACCAATCTATTCCCAGTATTACGTCAAATTCTCCCAATCTAATTGGAATCAAGTCTACGTTCATGATCTCTAATGTTTGCGCGACAATCTCGGTAAACGTATTCTACAGGGATTACTACCTTATTCGCAACTTCTATGTCTAAAGGATTTCCTAATCGTTCTTGGGGTGAATTAAGTTGACTAGCAAATTCTTCAGATACAAAAGAATAGGTGGCTCCTGAATCAAACAATACATATGCATTTATATCATTGATTGGGATTATACCTGAAAACACGTCCTTCGCAGCTACTGTGTCTTGGACGGTCATGTTAAAGGTTCTGGCGGTTGGGCGGTTGGATTTTGTCGGTCCACCAATCATTAGTTTGTTGCCTCCCCCTTGTTGGTTGTTGCCTCCGCCACTTCCCTTCTTCGGGCAATCCTTGATCCGGTGTTCAGTTGAACCGCAAGCGAAACACCCTTGGATCTTCTTTGGCTTCGGGCAGTTGGGTGAAATGTGCCCCTCCTGATCGCAGTTGTAGAAAGTACTGCGCCCCTTCCAGCACTCGTCCCGGTGATTCTTCCCACACTTCGGGCATCCTTCTGCCCTCTACTTGAAACCTCAACAAAAATTCCCCGATTGATTATTTTTGTTGTTGTTGTTGTTGTTCTCCCACTTCCTTTTTCCTAAGTTACTTCCTCCACTGCTGCTTCCTCCAACACGGCTTTCTCCTCCCATATTCTCCTTTCTTCTCTTTGTTATACAAGCTCAAGGCTTCACTTCCTCCTTCGGACAATAATCGCCTTCTCCAGCAATGTTGTAAAAGAATCGATCTGAAGAACTGACACCTTATTAAACAACCAAGGCTTCAGTCCTTGCTCAAAATGTCTCGCCTTCCTCTCTTCATCTCCTACTTGGTGTTCTGCAAATCGCGCTAGTTCATTGAACTTAGCCGCGTACTGCGCCACCGTCATATCACCTTGCTTAAGTTTCAAAAACTTGACCTCCATTCTGTTCTTCATGCTTTTCGGGAAGTAGTTCTAGAAAAAACTGAGCTTTGAATCTCTCCCATGCTATTATCCCTTCTCCTGCTCTTTGTTGATTAGCCTCCCACCAGTAGTTGGCTTCGCCCCTCATCATGTACATAGCAAATATTGTCTCCTAGTCTTCACCCACACGAGCGATGGTGAAAGCCTTCTCTATTTCCTTTATCCAGGTCTGCGCAATGTTTGGATCGGTAGTACCTTCAAACTCTGGAGATCCTACGCTCCTAAAATCTTTGAAATTCGTGACTGGGGCAGCTTAAGGATTGGGGCGAACGGGTTCGTTGTTCCTTCCCCTAAGAGCCTCTCCTAACAAATCCACTAACATCTGGATCGGGTCTGTGACGAACGAGATTTTGTAATTTATTTAAATATTTATTGAATTAAATAAATATTTTTCAATGATTTAATTATTGAATTAAATATTTAATTGATGAATTCGTGGTAGATTAATTTAATTATATGTATTACATTAGTTAAATTAATGTGGAGAATTTTTATATTATATTCAAAGTATGTATTTAATTGAGCTTATTTGATTAAATTAATTAATTGGTAAGCATAATGTTATTGTAATTAATTAGAGATTTAATGATTTGGCATAATTAATAAATAAGAATTTTAATTATGTGACTATGTGATTTAATGTGAAACTATTCTACTTTATTTAATTGATTTAAATAAAATTAATTGATTAATTAAAAGTGTGACGATTAACTATATAATAGTGTAAGTTTATTAAAATAAAGAAAAAAGGAGAATAAAGGAATAGCCAAACAAGGCCCTAAGGGGAGTTGCACTAGTTAACCCATTACGGATTAACTGACGCCATTAACTCACCATTATGTACAAGTTATATACGTATATCTTATTAGCCTATATCTATATCAGACATATATCGTATATTCATATTAGAGTAATTGAGAGGGAATAGAAAGATTAAGAGAGAGAAGTTGGAGAATTTAAGTTTATGTCATCTTCACATAGATTGTAAGGGTAAGCCCTTCATCTCAATTTCATTTCACGTACTATGTTTTCTCCATTAACATATATTCTGAGTTCTCTATGAATGGGAAATTTGGCAATTGTTGATCATATGGCCTTATGTGTGTTACTATATGTTCATAAAATATTTTAAACCATATACACATAATTTATAGTGACTAAAACTACGTAATTATGTTTAATTGGGTTTTCAAAAGTTATAGAGTTTTCATTTACGTCTTTTCAAAAATTCTCTGTCAAAGAACTATTTTGATAATTAAAGTAAGATATGATCATATAAATATCGGTATATGTTAATATCATGTGTTATATCATGTATACATGAATTTACAGTGATCATACCATGGAATTTTGATTAAATTGGGATTTCATGGATTACAGAGTATAAATGTTGTATGAATAACCCATATGGGTAAATTAAATGCTTTAATCATATGTTTGAATTAAAATTTACACTTGAATATGATTATGTATGTTGAAACGAACAAAACAGAATTTAAACGGATGGATTCGATGAATTAACGAATCTGTAACGTTAAAATTCATATTTTTCCTCAAAGTTTTACAAAATATGAAAAACAGTGAAATTAAATGCTGTAATTTGTGGAATTACGTGATTTAAAGTGTTAGAAGCATGCTAGAATCGATTTATGATGTTCCTATGAAGTTTACACTTCATGGGTAACATTACAAATCGTTATAATTGTATAAATTGGAGTTAATTGGGCTGTTTTGTGTGTTCTTCGCGAACTGCAGAATCTGGGTCTGCGTCGCAGCGCGACCGCGCCGCTCCAAGGAACAAATAAGTGTTCAAGTTTCAAAGATGTGTTTTAAAACCTAATGTAATCAACATGAAGACATGTTAAGCATATAATAAGATGGTAATAACTTACATTATATGAATAATTAGTAAGTTAATTTCATAACTTAAACCGTTAATTGTAAAGTCTAATAACGTGTTTAAAGACCAATGTTGTGATTCAATGAGTATATCGAACTTATGATTAATGGGTGTTATGAATGTATTGATATGTAGGATTTAAAAATGAACGTGAATTAGTTGTAGCTTGTGTAAGAGGCAAGTTTCTAAACCTTATTTTTACATTGAGCAAATATTCTATTCCCAAATTATTATTGTTAAGCAAGTTCCTTAAATTCTAAATTATTCATTGATCAAGTCTTAGACTTGTATTCTGTATCGAGTAAGTTCTTGTTCTTAATTGTTCAAGTTTAAGATTTCATATTAGATGTTATAATTCTTTTAAAGCAAGATTTCAGTTATACAATACTTATTCGATTGTATATCTCTTGAGATTCATTATTCAATTTGGTTATCAATTTATTGTTGAACCTTGTAAGACTAGTGAACCCTTGTTGATTTGACTAGTCCATAGTTGATGAGCATTCTAAATTCTAGAACTTTTATTGAGCTTATCCAAACCAAACTTCCTTTGGTGCAGACTTTGATGTCAAACTGAGATGAATAACTCCGTAATCGGGGATTATTTACGCTTTAGCGTTGAGATATTGTGCACAGTATGGTACTAAGGGTTGATCCCCCTAAGTACGAGAAGTAGAGTCCATAGTCTTATGACTGTTAAAGGTTTAATGTAACGACCAGGAATTTTAAGCTTCTTATTAATTTTATCTGTGATTTAAAATTTTTGAGAGTTAATTTTTCAAACTTATTTAAACCTTATGTGGTTATGTGCTTATGTGAATTTAACCTATGCAAATAAATGCTAGGATTTTTATTACAGGGAATCACTAATGGTTATTTAAATTAGTAGATTAACCCTGAGACTTTTATATCAGAATATTGATAAAAGTGTTAGTAATTATATATTCAAATTTCTTGAGTATAGTGTAGAGAGTTAATCGTGATTAATTAATTATTTGAGAGTAATTAATTGATAACGTATGAAATTATTATTGTTGTTGATTAATAATTATTATGGATAAATAATAATGAGTAATTAATTGGGAGTATGTTGATTAATTATTTTGAATAACTAATAATTAATGAGTAAGAGATTAATAAATATATTTACGTCATTTATTATTTTTTATACAAGCATGTGTTATATTAAACCTTTAATATATGATAGTTAACTATATATTATATATAGTATAAGGTGACCTTTGATAAGGCTATTATATATAGACTATATAGTAACCGTAATTGTATTATGTGAGATTGATAAGTGTAATGTGTACTTAGAGCATGTGACATGATGTGGGTAGGAAAACTTTTATGAATACCCTATCACCTTACCTTATATCAATAAACATTATTAATTGATAATACTTTCAATAAGTTATTATAATTATAATAACAGTTATTATTATAATAATACCCACTTGCTTTATATTCGGTGTTAAAATAATGTATATGGATTATATGTATGTGCACTACTTGATACCTTGTAATTAGGAATTATATTGTATGCCCTTTAAATTATTGTGACCTGTGTTATATGAAATGAATTGTGTCTACAAATTTAATAACCAAGTGTTAGCATACACTATACACCCACTTGCTAGATTTCTGGAATTACTTTGTCCCATAATATGAGCCCAATTTCTCTCTTCACGTGAAAGCAAGAAGCTAGCCTACTCTATCTCTTCTTAATTTCCTCATAGCTATAGCAATGATCATGGGGGAGTGGAGATTATGATGAGTTATACCAACTCCTCACCCACTATTTGATAACCATTAGCTAATTGCATCTCCCATTAGTTTGATTTGAGGAACAATGTCTAGAACCGGATATTGAAATTTCCTATAAATTAACTCTCTTCCTTCTCTATTACAATTGCTGAGATTTCCATACAAGTATAGAATTAGTAGAGTTGCTAGTGAGAGTCTGTGAATTGAGAGAGTGAGAGATAGCAGCAAGTCCCTAATAACAGAGGTATAACTCCATCTTTTCAATTCCTGTAAATTTCTATTCTTGTTCTTCATTAGCACAGTTCTTGATTTTTGCAAGTTAGATGTTAATTGAGCTATGAAGTATGCTTGTAAGTTAGTAAGCATGTTAGTTATATACTGTGACTGGTTTGGAATGAATGCGTAAGAGTTTCTGAGTTGGGATTTTCAGGAACTGCCGAAGCAGTTCAGTCTGGGTTGGAGCAGGAGCCGGCGCAGCTGCGCCGGGTTTATGCCTGGTTGCAGCGCAGCTGCGCAGGCCCTGCAATTCAGATTTTTATTTTCTGCATCAGTGCTGTTGTGTGATAGTTTTCTTGCATTGATTTAAACAAACATGTTAACATGGGTAATACGTATATATGGGTACATAAACCTAACATAAACATGTTCAAGCTAAGATGGTATACATTTCGACGAAACAACTCATGGTTTTCGAAATGAATGTTGAGTTTTAAAAGGGGACTTTGGTATAGAAATGTCACAGATATATTCTGACTTTTGAGACGTGTTAGTATGACCTAGGAAGGCATGAAATGCATGTATTGATGTATATATGTTTTATGTTGTAAAGAGAACGTACGAACCTAACTAGTACACATTCCTAACAAAAATAAAAGTTTTGAAAACAAACTTTGACATGTCTACATTCTGATTTTTCAGACATGATATTATAATGTAGAGATGCATGAGAGATGTATTACATTGTGTATATAGGTATCATAATATAACTTGAACATGTGGACCTTAATATTGAACGTTACTAACATCAACATAAGCTTTGAATATGAACTTTGGCGTATACGTAGTATGTATGAATTTTGATTTCATGATCATGATCATGTGTTCTATATAAACATGAGAACTAAGACTAATGTGATAGAACATACTAGTATACTTGACCGTAAGTTAAGACGTTTTCAAAAGTGAAACTTAAGAACTTTGAAAAGAGAACTTAACCAAGACTTGTGTCTTTTAGATTGTGACCACTTAAATACATGTATGTAACTTATTGTATGCATTCTAATACATGTGAGTAACGGTTACGAGATACTTTACATGTACCGTGTTATCTTTTTGACTTAGTGTACTTTGCAAATGGAAACTTAGAATGTGGAAGCTAATTAGCATTGATTACCATGTGAATTGTATTATGATCATGCAAGCATGTTTACTAGGATGTCATTATGCCTATAGACATATTAACATGAACCGCACTTGATTAAACACAGATTTCAACTATGTATGTACTCATAGAAAGTGGATTCCTAAGGCATGAGTTATGACGATTAAAGTATACACTTGTAGTATACGCACAAGCATAACTACTTAAGTATTGTTTGACCTTGTTATGAGATAACATGACTTTAGTAACCAAATCTTGAAGCATGAACTTATATTGTTTAAAGTATGTGAATGCCCGACATAAAAACATGTGGTCTTGAGGTAGACATAGAATGAACATGTTAGCTTTCGAACTTGAGTTAGATAAAAACTTGATAAGCATGTGTATTGGTTTAATGGCAATAGTTGCATGCTAGGGTTACGCCGGGACACTTTCACACCCGAACAATTTGCTTAAGTCGGATTTTAACAGTTAACATATTATGATGCTATAAATGGTATATTTGATATTGAAACATGATCTTATGTGATAGATTTATATAACAACTAGAGTCTTGTATGTGTGAACTTATATTAGTTTATATATACTAATTAGAGAGATCGACTTGTTATTATTAGGTCTTTCCAATGCCATTTAAATTAAAGCTAGAATTAATTGTAGCTGAGCAAACAGGCAAGTTTTCTAACTTCATTTAATTGTGATATTGAATGCAAATACCCTAGACCCTTGTATTACTTTATTCAACGGATATTGTAAGCTAGTATCCGAACCCTACTTTTATTGTACAAATATTTTAAATCCTTGCACTACTTTATTCAATTACTCGAGTAAGCGAGATTCTAAACTTCACCTTATTTGTGCAAGTTCCTATCCTTCTCATATTGTTTTGAGCAGGTTATTATTGTATTGTGAAAGTTCCCCGAACTTCACATTTTGAGTATTGTGAAAGTTCTCCGAACTTCACATTTTGAGTATTGTGAAAGTTCCCCGAACTTCACACTTTGGTTATTGTGAAAGTTCCCCGAACTTCACACTTTGGTTATTTTGCAAATTCTCGAACTTCATTTCTTTAATTATGAAAGTTCTCTAAACTTATACAAACTCGTAAATTGTGCAAGTATCTTATCTTTGTGTTTACTTTACTCAAAGAACGTTGTAAGCAAATGTCCTACCCTATGCATTTACTTTATGCAAGGGATCTATTATAGTGAAATTCCCCGAATTTCACTCTTTGATGTTGTAAGTGTCTAAGCCTATGCATTTATTTTATGCAAGGAATCTATTATCGTGCAAGTTCCCCGAACTTCACACGTTGAATATTTTGCAAGTTCCCCGAACTTCACACATTGAGTATTGTGCAAGTTCCCCGAACTTACACAAATTCCTATATTGTGCAAATTCTAAACTTCACTTTGTGCAAGTTCTCTATCCTTCTCATATTGTATTGAGTAGGTTATTGTTGAATCAAAAGTTGTTTACTTAATTGCTTGAACTTTATTTTCAAGCATGTTATTTAGTGGTTTAATTACTTATCAATTATTCCACATCGATATTATTGATATCCGCACTTAGTGCGTTTGAGCTCGTATAGTCTTGGACTTGTACATTATTCAAGGTTCTAAATTTCTTGAACCGTGTCAGTAAGAGTCTGAACCTTTGCTCGGTCAGACTAGTATATAAAATTTTCTTTGAAGCTATCCAAACTAATTGATGGTAAGGATTCTTAGATGGAACAGAACACCCCTCATATGTAGGAGTGTGCCCAGGTATCTAATATATATGATACGAGTAAGCAGATTTAAGTGTTATGCATATTCATGTTGTGCCCGAGGCTGATCTCCTTGAGGTACTAAGTTTCTGTAGCCAGAAGCCAGTAATTCTAAAAAGGGTCAATTAGCTATTGAACCCATTGGAAAGTTATAGTTCATAGTCTACTCGACTATCAGTCATTCTAAAGGCAATTATTATCTTTGCTTTTAATATTCATATTGTTGAATTATTCAGATGTTCATAGTGTTAAATCATGCAGGTTGTTGAACCTTACAAATATTCATATTATTGAATCATTCTATTATTCGTATTGATTCGTTCAGATATTCATATTATTGAATCGTTCTAATATTTATATTGTTGAATCTTTAAGATATTTATTTTGTTGAAATCGTTGTCAGATATTTTTCCATTCATCATGATATATCCTTTATTATTGTATTTAAACTTGCTGAGCAAACTTGTTGCTCATTCTTGCTATATCATGACTTATATTGCAGTTAAGCCCGAGCCCTCAGGGAAGGACAAGGGTAAAGGAAAGATTTAGGATGATTTGCAAGGAGCAGACTTTATCTTTATGTCTAGTTTAATTACTGTTAATGTAATATGAACCCTAATGTTTATTCTAGGGTATGTTTGTATTGATGTATTAAGGTTATCGAATCTTGGGACTAGTAACACCTTTTGAATGAACGACGTACGTTTATTATATTCCGCATTTTTAGTTATCGTATGTTGTTAGAGGTGGATGTTAGTATTGTATCGTGGCGACCGGACCAGGGTCAGAGGACCCGGATTCGGGGGTGTCACATTTAAAGTATAAACATCTTACAACCTAGGACATAGTTCGAGGTCTTATGACCCTCAGATGTTCTTTTGATTCTTGTTATTCATTCTTGATTCAAAAGTCGAGTTTTCTTATTCAGAAGTCTTTGATTCACTCGCATGTTATTATATTGGTGTCATATTGTTACACTTGTGGGCAATCGTGCTCACTCTTACGTAATAATAACATTTCAGTTAAGAACGAAAGATCTGACGAGCCTTCCACTAGCAAACGTAAGGGGAAAGTTAACAAGTGTTGAAGACTTGTTATTTAATTTAAGAATGTTTATTGTTTAGACTTGATGTTGTGTAAGACTTATTTATTTGTTTATGTTTTCGCACAGATGTTTAAGGTTAGTTTGACCTGAGATTGTATTTATTATTCAGAAGTTGTAACCCCATAAGGGAAGGATTTATTTCTATCTATTGCATGGTTTGTATTTATTATGGGTAGATAGATAGATAATATTTGTACAGTGAATCACAAATCCCGTGGAATTGAAGTACCCGGATTTGGGGGTGTCATAGGGTCTACTTGCTCTCTCTCATTGGTCACTGATTCCTCAGGTGCAGTTAATCTACGTCTGGGCGGCATTTTCTGCATCACAAAATTTTCACTTTTATTATTCAATTATATTACTTAAGTATTTCTTTAATGCTAAAAGAATAGAATTTACAACACGTTTCTGAAATAAGATCATTTATATTCATATGCCAAATCATTACATCATATGATTATCCCTAGCATACTGCTATAAATGTCATCACATATCCCCTCATATCACAAAAGGTGGGGAAATTATTAACATACTAACCCTCTAACATAAGCCTACTCGGGGTTTACTTCACTATCCCATACCATACACAAAAGATTGGGATTACATCACTATATACATCACATAAAATAACTACTAAAGCTACTACTAGACTAACTAAGGTCTCATCCCAACATTCCACGCTCCACAGCGCTCTTGTACTCATTCTGCGCTATGTATGCCATCAACTCTCTGCTCAAAGTGTGTCGGGTCTGTCCCTGCTCCGCTGGGTAGTGGTATACACCATCGATCACCCTCTCAATGGCTGATTGAAACACGTAACCCATCTTGTTCACCTTCCTCTTCTTACATCTGACTTCATCCTCTAAGTCGTCTGCCCTCTCATTAGCCGCTTCCCACTTCTCCTCGAAGTGGATCCTATCGCACCTCTAACTGTAGCTGAGTACGGAGTGCCTCTTTCTACTCTTCTCACTTAACTCTCTCTGCTCCACCTCTTCCAGCTTTCCTGCCAAGTCAACATTCCTAGCCACCGACCTGTGAAGCAAGGTCCCCATCTGGATCCCTGCCTCCTTGCGGTATGCAATCTCCACCTCTAACTCCTGCATTGCTAGATTCCTCTGATGGTCCTCGTCCCTCAGCTTTTGGAATTCGGACTCTCTCTCCTGGGACTCTGCCTCCAGCTCCTGCACTCTACAGTCTAGCTCTAGAATACACTCCTCGTACTCCCTTAGTATCTGTTCATCTACAGTAGCCTCATCAGAGTCCTCCACGGGCTCATCCTCCATCGGCTCCTCCTCTAGATCGGACTCTACCTCGATCTCGTCCTCATCGTCAGACTCGAATGGTGCAATTGCCTGCACAGGCACAGCCTCTAGAGGTGCCTCATATGCGACGTGTATATCTCTGGGCTCCTCCTCTTCCACTCTACTAGGTACTCCCATGTCTGTCATCCTATAATCACAAACACAAGACAAGCAAACAACAACTCCATTAGAATGTTACATAAAACATAAGTTCATTATATAGAATGAAGTTACATTTCATAACACACTAAGTCTCTCTAAGAAAACTCTACATGAGTTTTATCTCATTCTAACTTTTATTTTCCCCTAAGTTATAATCTAAGGACTCGCTCCTAAGGTTTATAATTACAGCTCTGATACCAACTTGTAACGCCCCCAAATTTGAACCGCCACAAAGTCTCGAATTCGGTTCGTCATGTTCTACAGTCTAATATAATAATATGACTAAATGTTATATCGTACAGCGGAATAACACATAACATACGAATAGATTACATTTATTTAATATAACTATTCATGTCCCAAGGTCTCGTAACTTAAATATTGATTACATAGCTTAAATATATATAAACTTAACTAATACATAATAAAATAAAGTCTTATTACAACGTTATAAAATTCTACATAATAAAAGCACAAAAATCAGTTTGTAAGACAATATGAATTCAAATAACATAGTTCGCAACTCTCACTTGACTTCATTTGAAGTTTATAAACTCTTAATCAAATCTATGATTCTACGTTAGCATACTTATTGACACTTTAAATAATGTTCTAGACATGTATTACAGATTAGGTTAACCATTCAAGTATGCATCAAGTTCTGATTGCAATTAAACAACTCTCTGTCTATTCTGCATATTGGCGCGGCCACGCTTGGTTTTCCCTAAGGAGTGGCGTGGCCGCGCTGCTCCTGGTTCAAACCAAGATATGGTTATTCATGCAGAATCCCAGCGTATCCTGACTCGCACATATATGAAGAATTTATGCAAACACATATGTCAGGAAGTTGATAACTAAGTTTGATTCTTATATATATATATATATATATATATATATATTGCTAGTTTTTAGCCGAAATCTTAACATTCCTGCCAAAGGCAGGAATGGATCCCAAGACCTCTTGCACCCAAAGCCTTATGAGTAGTTGTTTTACCATTGAGCCAAGAGGGCTTGGTGTTTGATTCTTATATCATGCTTTCAACATCGTCTTATCGATTTCCGACTAACGAGGCTTAATGTGACACCCCCGAATTCGGGTCCTCTGACCCCGGTCCGTTCGTCACGAAATAATACTAAACATCCACCTCTAAATAACATACGATAACTAAAATGCGGAATATAATAAACGTACGTCGTTAATTCAAAAGGTGTTACTAGTCCCAAGATTCGATAACCTTAAATACAAACATACAAACATACCCTAGAATAGTCATTAGGGTTCATATTTCATAACAATAATTAATTAAACATAAAAATAAAGTCTGCTCCTTGCAAACTAATCCTACATCTTCCCTTTACCCTTGTCCTTCCCTGAAGTCTCGGGCTTAACTGCAATATAAGTCATGATATAGCAAGAATGAGCAACAAGTTTGCTCAGCAAGTTTAAGTACAACAATAAAGGATATATCATGATGAATTCAATAATATGAATATCGAAAGCAAGAATAATGATTACTTTTAGAATAACTGATAGTCAAGTAGACTTTTAAACTATAAAACTCCAACAGAATCAATAGCTGATTGACCCTTTGGTTACTGGCTACAGAATAAGTACTTGAGGGGATCAGCCTCGCGTACGCCATGTATATGCATAACATTCAACTCTGCTGTTTGTATCTTTATACTAGATACCTGGGGTACTCCCCTATATATACAAGGGGTGTTCTTTCAGTCTAAGAATCCTTACCATCAATTGGTTTGGGTAGCTTTTATAAAAATTTTATACAATTGTCTGACCGAACAAGGGTTCAGACTCTATCTGACGCAGTTCAAGAATTATAGAACTTTAAATAATGTACAAGTCCAAGACTGTACGAAATCAAGTGCACCAAGTGCGAATAACAATAATATCGATGTGGAATAATTGTAAAGTAGTTAAACCACCTATTAGCATGCTTGGAAATAAAGTTCAAGCTTTAAATAATTAACTGTTAATACGATAATAACCTGCTCAATACAATATGAGAAGGATAGGAACTTGTACAAATAAGAATTAAAGAACTTGCACAACCAAATAGTGAAGTTCGGAGACTTGCTTACACGATTCATTGAATAAGGTAGTGCAAGAATTTAGATTACTTGCCTGTTTGCTCAGCTACGATTAAATTCTAGCTTTAATCTACTTGCGTTGAAACGACCTAATATTAACAAGTCGGCCTTTCAATTAGCATCATAAACTAATATAAGTCTATACTTATAATAATCCATTTATCGTATAAGTCTATCACGTAATTCATGTAAGTCAATCTAGAGCATAATCTGATAATTCAAGCAAAGCTCTGTCAAAATTTAAAGCTCAAGAGGTATAATGCTTGAACCCACCTTGAAATTAAATTCATAGAAATTCGCATGAAATAGTTGAAATTGATATATGTGAGGGTACTAGGATGATTAGTAAAGTATATATGTGTGTTGTATGTGTAATATGGTAGTGTGTAAGCTTGTGTCATGAGCAAATTGAGTCATGGTCTGAAGCTCTGCACCAACAGAAAGCATTCTGGTCTGGAACTTGAATGGCGCGGCCGCGTCACTCCCTAGTACAAACAGGGCGCGGCCGCGCCCTTCTACAGAACCAGTTGATGATTTTGTTATACTTTCTGATATAGGGAGCATACTAGTATAACTTCAGTATGACTATTTATGCCCCTGATATGCTGACATAAGTGACCTTGCATATTATCACATTCCATAACTTAATTTTTATAACTTTCTAAAAGAAACTTAAGTTTTCAAAAATAAACTTGACAAACCAAGAATACCCTGGGTTCTGAAAATTGCAAACATGCGTATGTAGTCAAGTATGTGTGTACATAAGCATAATAAAGAATGTGTGGACTTACCTTGTATGCTTGAATGGTTTTGACAACCTTCTAAGAGGAAACGTAGAGTTTCAAATACGAACTTGATAAACTATAGACACTTTGAGTAGGAACTTGTGAGCATGCTTATGTGGTCTAGTTACGCGTATATAAAAGCATGATGTATAATAAGTGAAGTAGCTTTGCATGCTTGGTTGGTTAACATGAGATTTTCAAAATAAACCTTAATAGTTTGGAAACTAGTTTTGTTGATAACTACATTACAAGTATTCTGAAAATTATAACCTACATGATAGATATCATATGCCTCTAGACATGATCAAAATGTATGCTTAACTAGCCTTATGCATGGTAAACTAGTCGAACGTGAATAAAGACAAGTGTTAAAGAAGGTGGAACCTCATAAATTGAAATACATGACTAAACTAACATGAGCATGTATAGTTGAGACGTAGAGACCTCATAATATAAGTATAATGATTAAACGTGAGAAACTTCGCTACTTGACCACTTAATACCTTGATTGAACGAGAATGGATAGCAAACTATATTAAAGACAATATGGGGTCGAACCTTGTTATAAGCATCCCTACATGTGTGTTTGGCATGATCCTTCATATATGTGCAAAGCATAATGAATTGGGATTCTGCAGGAGCAGCCCTGTCTTGGTTTGAACCAGGAGCAGAGCGGCCGCGCCACTCTTTAGTGTAAACCAAGCGCGGCCGCGCCAATGTGCAGAATGATCAGAGCTTGTTTAATTGCAGTCTGAACTTAATGCATGATTGTATTATTATCCTAATCTGAAATACATGTCCAGAACATTATTCAAAGTGTCAATAAGCATGATAAGATGAAACCATATAGAATTGATAAATGTTTATAAAACTTTCAAATGTTAAGTCGGGTGACGATTATGAGTTATGTTAGTTGGTTTCGTAGTATGTGCGCTACGTGTATGTTAAGTGCATAATGACGGGCATAAAGAATTATACGACTAAGTTAGAATTATGCGTGTATGTCTAACTTACATATTAAGTTTGTGTATCGAATGTACATAACTAATAAATATCCTATATACATAACTATGTGATAATAGGATTCGAGAAGTATTAATAAGCTTTACTTTGGTAATCTACGCTTAAGGCAAGTTCCCTGACTTACACTCTTTTATTGTGCAAGTTTCCTTGAACCCGTTCTTGTATTATTAACTACAAGTATCATAAACCCTTGCATTACTTTATTTAATGAATATTGTAAGCAAGTACTCAACTTTACTCTTATTGAGCATTCAATTGAACTTGTGCTATTATTGTGTACAAGTAAGCTATTCGAATTATGATTCGTGTCTTATGACTTGTTGCTTCATAGCTAAGATAAAGTCGATTATATTCTTCAAACTTTAATTGAACTTATAAAGAGTGGTCTATGCTATTTGATTCAGCTAGACTTATATCATGATTAGAAAGCTATCCAAACCAATTGAATGGTGCAGAATTTTATAGTGGCTGAGATGAACAACCTTCTGTGAAGGGAAACTATATATTATCGGGAGACCGACGCGCGCAATTGAGTACGATTAAATGTTATGCATAATATAGGGTACTTTAGGCTGATCACCTGTTGTACTTATTTTTATTGGATTATCAGTATATTTTTGTTAATTCTAGTAGAAGTTCATAGTCCTTAGTGACTGCTCAGTATTCAATTATCTTGAAATCTTGAATTGATTTAGTATTGAATCTTATTGATATATTTCTGTCCTTAGCGACTGTTATTGAGAACTGTTGATATTTCTTGCTATCCTGAACTATCATATCCTGTTATACCCTTTGGGATTCAAAAACTATATTACTCGCCTTTATTGTCATATTACTTGCTGAGCAAACTTGTTGTTCATTCTTGTTTTTCCTTAAAAATATTTCAGTTAAGGCAGAGCAGGGTGGACCTTCGGGCACCGACAAAGGCAAGGGCAAGGCTACCGACTAGCTAGTCCCTTTATGTTTTAGAAATTCTGGTGTTGTATTATGACAACTATGATAATATTTTAAGACTAATTCAGAACTATGTTTAAACTTAAGTAGGGTTATGTAATAAGTCTTTATTTGATATTATTATGTAATCTATTAAGTAATGTAGGTTGCGAGACTTGGGGGAATAAATATAATAAATCATTGTATATTATTCTAGATTATCCGCTGTGATTTTATGATTTTAGTTATTATTGTGAAAACGTGACGAACCGAATTCGAGATCAGTGGCGGTCCGAATTTGGGGACGTCACAGGAATAGTCACAACGATGGCTGGAAGCTCCCTACAGGGAGCATGAGCTGGAACAGGATCCACAAATGGGACATCCTCGTCGTCCGCATCATCCAGCCTCTCAAGCTTGGATCGGATGAATCACAAACTCAGCCAACCTGCAGAGACTCTGCTAGCACTACCTAGTCTATCTGGCTCCATAATCTGGAAAAAGTCTCCAAATCACCTCAGAAAGGGTGAGGTAAGCCTTGAACTTACGGCTTACTAAAATTAAATCATTGCTTCATGCATATTTTAAGTCCTAAAGCATGCATTAGTTAACATACATCTCCAGTATAGTTAAAATTGCATGTTTATTAAATGCTCAGGCTTTTGAAAGAATTTCGCCAGAGTCTCCTTTGTAAAATGGACTATCCGCATGCACATAGGCATGACTAAGTGACCATTCAGTAGTACACCTACCCAAAATCATGAACAGTTCATATATATATATATATATAAATCAAAATCAAACTCCCCATGACAGCTAAATTACCATGTGTATTTTTAGTTGAAAATCCAGGCTCATTTGTCCTTGAATAGGATGAGTAAACTGGCCAAAAAGGGAGCCAAATGACTGTCTCATAAATCAATTTGCTTCACGTCAAAACGTTTAGCATGGTAAAACATATATATTTACTAAGTATGAAAATTTTTATCAAGTCATATAAGCATGTATATTCACTTTATTGTGTTTAGAAGCATTCTATGTGAAATCTAATGTTCTAACGATCAAAACTTGAAAAGAAAGGATGTGAACGTTACCGGAGATGTGAAGAACGATTGTACAGTGACGGAATTTGGAAAAAGTAGCCCAAAGTCAGTAGATCTAAAGAAGAAATCTCGAATTTTCTTTATAGTTTAAACTTAAAAATGACTTATGAAAGCCACGGGGGGCCAAGTTATACTCGAAGGGAGTAGCAACCCTACCTGCGGCACCCTGGGGTAGGTCCCACCCCCTCTGATTCGGTCCAATTGAAGTTAAAGTGGAGTTTACAAAAGCTGAAAAGTCAAATCAGGGGAAAAAAATTGCTACGCGATTGAGTAGAATGGCCTGAAACCCTGATTTCGAGCATCAGGCTCCTGACAAAGAAAAACTTCATGGAAGCCATTGGTAGAGATCTTGATGTGGTTTTCGGTATGCCAATGATGAAAATTGCTGAAAACTACCTCTGTTAGAGCATGGGGAAGGTTCGACGTCGTGAACAGTGGGTTTTGAATGCGTCAAAGTATCCAGATTGGTCCGAGGGTATGACCTATAAGATAGATACCCCCACATCGAGATCAGATAGATCTGACATTGCAAATCATTGGTGATAACTCCGGCGTAGCATCGGGAACGAGCAGGTGATGAAAGCCGTTGATAACTGCTTCAACGAGGGTCAAAGTATCAGACATTGCAAACCGTTGGAGACAGTCCAACGCGGCATCGGGAGAGATTTGATGGTGAGAACTATGGAGAAAATTTTCCCCAGAGAGGACAGATGATGGAATCTGTTATACAAATCCCTAGCTAGAACACCGAGAAGGTTCGGTGGTCCAACCGACCGTTATAAACTATCGTTCAAGTAGGCACCGAGAAGGTTCGGTGATGGTCAAACTTGGCAAACTACCGTTTGAGTAGGCATCAAAAGAGTTCAGTGAAAGCCATCATGTACAACGTCATTCCCAACAGGAGTGGCGGGAATAGTCAGTGATGGAACACTGTGTCAATTAACCCCACAAGTGCATATAGCATGCATGACATAGCATATCGTGCATTGCATTACAATTGCATGTATCATATTTCCAGTGTCTAGCAGTCTTTATCCTTTTCATTCCATTGCATTGCATAAACATGATAAAGAGGGGCATCTGTAGACACTCAAAATTTTATATTCCTGTTACTAACCCTGCAGGAGGGCGAAACCGTCTTTTACCTTCCAGAGACAACCCAGGAAGTCCAGACCAAAACCCCGGCAACAACATCAGGAGACCAAAACCCTGGTGACAACACCGGGAGATCAAGTTAAACCTCGGCAACCACACCGGGGGATCAAGTTAAACCTCGGCGACAACCCCAAGAGATAGAGTTAAACCTCGGCAACAACACTGGGAGGCCAAGCCAACTTTCAGAGATAGCCCTGAAGCATCAAATCATCCCCAGAGACAACCGTGGGAGACCAAGTCAACCTCGGAGACAACCCCGAGGAAGAATAGAGTCGGCTGGGATCAAAACCTCGGAGACGATCCTAAGAAGAAGTCGAAAACCATGTCAATCTTGGAGACAACCCTTGGAAGGGAAAAATGGTCATTTTACATACTTGACATTAAATCAGGTCAAAATCAAGCCAAATTAATGCAATGAGGGTCAGAAAGAACCATAACATCAATCCCAAGTGAAAATAACACACGATAGCTCATGGGACGGACAGCGAAGATTCAAAGATTTGGTTATTGACCCATCTTCTAAGATTTGGAAAAGGTCAAATCCTATGTCATTGTGTAGCTCTTGGAAAGGGCTTTCCGGAAAGGTATAGCACGCCTCAAACGAACTCCCGGATTGAAAGTTATGAAGGTTCGAAGCAGACAGTACATTCATCGGAGTGCACGTACTTCGAGACAATAGGACCCGCGGAAGAGGGGCCCACTCAAGGACCCACACCTCTACCCGTGATTGCCACAAGTAGACTCGCAGCCATCTGGTTTATAAATAAGACCCCCCACCTTAGCAAAAAAGAGAAGAAAAAAAAGGAAAAAGCAAAGAAACTCTGTCCATTTCGACCCTTAGCCCTACCTATAGTGCTCCAAACCTCAATTTAATTCTTCCAATACGTTTGCATACGTATATTCACTAACATATCAAATTTTAACCGATGAAAACAGAGTTTTGAAGCCCTCCGAGTGGTTTAAAGCCCGTAGCGCTACACATTGTAAGTTTTTTTTATGATCAGAAGCTGTTTACTGCTTTATCATATATATATGAGCGTATATATATATATATATATATATATATATATACATTTATAGCTTCTGGTTTCGCATGGATTTTAAATCTGTAGCCTTTCTAGCTTACTTTTAAGTATATATAAGTATATATAGACGTTTTTAATTGTTGTCGCAGCTTGGATTTCTAATCCGTGACTTTTACTCGCTTTTATATATATATATATATAACTATATATATATATTTATACTAACTTGTTTGGCCTAGATTGCTAATCTGTGGCCTTTTCAGCTTTAATATATATATAATTAACTGTATATATACTAACATTCAATTCCGTCAAGCTTGGATTGTAAATCTGTGGCATTTACTGCTTTTGTGTGTGTGTGTGTGTGTGTGTGTGTATATATATATGTATATATATATATATATATATTCTAACTTCGTTAGCCTGGATTGCTAATTCGTGGCTTTTTATCGCTTTTATATATATAATCATATATATACTAACTTGTCTGGCCTGGATTGCTAATATGTGGTCTTTACAGCTTTAATATATATATATAACTAACTGCATATATATATATATATTTACATTTTTCAGTCGAGCCTGGATTGGAAATCTATGGCTCTTTACAGCTTTCATATATATATATATATATATATATATATATATATATATATACACATATATTATTTATTCAATATGATTAAATATTTATTTTAATTATTCATTTGATATGAATCTGTTCTAATGTAGATTTTGTGGACTAGATTCATCTAAATCTAGCCATTTCTAACTTTCAACTGGTTCAAAAAGTGTCAAACTGAAATCATTGACCTAGAATGGCTAAGATTTATTTAAATCTAGCTTTCTTTCTAGTTTTGTAAATATTAAAGCGACTATGCGACCCTAGATCCATATCTAGAGGGAACGGGAAGCTTCGGCTACGCGCATGCAAGGATTTAAACTGATGAATCATTTGTCTTGCAACGTCTAGATTTAAACTCTCATTTTTATGCCAATATCTCTGCTGTGCAGGCTTTTTGATCATATTCTGTGAGCATTGAAATCATGGGATCTATGATCAACCACATGGATCTAGATTCGATTCCCACAATGGACAAATTTGCTCTGTAAATACAACCTGCCTATCTTCTTGTAAATGTAAACCAGATGGACCTTAAAATGGTTATCCGGATTTAAGGTCTCAGCATAGTAAATTATGGTTTGTAGTGCTCGGGTCATTTCGATGGCTTTCATGCCCATAAGGAGCCCGACACTGGTACATACATTCTTTGGTCGAGGATGCCTCGCATCCCGACAATAAAATCAAAATATGCTAAAGGCAAAAAAAAAAATGAAAGTATCAAAAGGCTTCAATTTCTATGCGAGCGAAAGGGTTTGAAAATCGTCTTCCAAAACATCACTTTCATATTTTGTCTAAAAATAGAATTTTCAAACAAATCAAACCCTTCGTATATAGGTCCAACAAAGCACGTCACTACTTCCAATCAAGCACGTAGGCTCAATTACTTTAAGCGCACACATACACATTGCAAATAAAAAAGGCAAAATTGAAAAGACGTGGTAACCGTGTTTCACGGAAGTCGAGGAGTGCATAACACCTTCCCCCGCTTAATCAAGCCCTCGAACTTTATAAATCTCAGTTTCCAAGGCCAAGTTTTGACAGCGTCCAGTAATTGGGCCTACTTGTAAACTTTTTAAATAAAACTCGGTTGAGTTGGTACAACCATTTCAAATATACCAACTAGCAACTCTGTAAATCTTTCAAATCGTCGACATGATACATGTTGGCCTTTTCCTAAAAATTTCACCCTTCATAAAACAGATAAGACAAATAAGGATAAAAAACATCAATTAAGGAAAGGAAGATCTATTTGAAGATTTTTTCCGACGTCGACAGGCTGGTATGAGTGTTTTTTAACACATGAAAAATCTTCAAGTGGTGAGTCACCAAGATTTGGTCTTAACCCCTTATTAAAAGAAAAGAAAAGGGCAATTTGGTCAGTTCACACATGTTAAGGGCAATTTAGTAATTTTATAAATAAATTTAAGAGTAATCTAGTCATTTCACATGATTTTAGAAATTTAAAATTTATCCATTAGGTTTTGTTCGTTAGGGTTTGGTGTAGGGTTTAATAAATAAGAATCAGGGTTTATAAATTAAGGTTATAGTTTCCTAATTAGGGTTTTTCCAAATCTTTAATTAGGGTTTCCTAATTACAATTAGGGTTTTTAAATTATGTTTTTATAACTAGTTTCACAAATGTTACATCTCATTTATTGCTATATAACAATACTTAATCTTAACTACATAATTATAAATACAACTATAATGTATTAATATTTAAAATCTATATTAATAATTCTGATTAGAGTTCGAATTATTACAGTAAAATTCATTAAGAAGTCGTGAAATGGATTTTAAGATACTTGCGAGGTACCTCCGATGTTGGTTTAGAGTTTGGAAGGAATGGCGATACCCTTATAGGGTATGTTGATTCAGACTATGCTGGTGATCTTGATAGTAGGAGATCGTTGACTGGTTATATATTTACCCTTGGAGGTTGTGCAATTGGTTGGAGAGCTACTTTACATCATATTGTTGCTCTCTCTACTACAAAGACAGAGTATGGTTATTACAGAGGCTGTTAAGGAAGCTATTTGGTTGCGAGGCTTGTTTGGAGAGATTAACACGAATCATGGAGTTACTATTGTCCGTTGTGATAGTCAGAGTGTTATACACTTGACCAAAGATCATATTTATCATTAGAGAACGAAGCATATTGATGTTAGGTATCATTCTATTCGAGACATTGTTGAAGATGGTGACGTTAAGATCTTGAAGATTGGTATTGGTTAGTGTTCAATGCACTTGAGTTGTGCATTTGAGAAGAGGAGAAAGTTTACTGTTTGTGCTATATTTGGAGGATTCAAGTCAAGGTGGAGATTTGTTGGGCATAACATTATTCTTATTGGATTTGGATTAAGTATTACCTAGAATCCGTTTTGGTTTAGGAAAGTTATCTTTTCTAATTTAGCAACAAAAAAAAAAAGTTATCTTTTCTCACTATACTCAATTTAGTATTTTTAATTCTATTTGATTATGAAATTTTTCTATGACCTATAAATATAGGTGCTGGGTTTTGGAGTAGAGACATTCAAAAGTATTCTAAAAGTTCTCATAGCTCTCTCTTTATCTTATATTCTTCAAATATTTATTTAATAGATTTCTTTTGCATTCTCTGTAGTTTTTTTTCGATTAAAATTTTCACGTAAAACCTTGTATTATTATCTTTATCTTTATGCATTAATTTATTGTGTTTGCCATAATTTGTCATAACAATTTATCAAACTTCTCAACTGGCTTATTGGTGGTTTATATTATAATGATAATTTTGACTTGTGTTGGCAATTTTTTTTGGTTGCTTTACTCAGTTTGTGCATACTTATGTGTTAATTTTTGAAAAACTTGGAGTTTGAACATACTCTTTATGTTCTAAAATATAAATTAATATTTTTTTTAAAAAAAATAAAATAAAATATTCAAATTCAAATATATATATATATATATATATATAAATTTAATTTTCATCAATACAATTATAGATGGATAAAATGTAATCAACCTTTATTTGAATGAATGGTTGTATATAAGCATCGAGGTCTTCTTTATTTCTGTTTCGGTGAATATGATTAATTTTTCAAATTTTATTTACTATATATATATATATATATATATATATATGGTTATACGTATTATGGTGGACAAAGTGAGTATTAATGATTTTGGAATAGAGTGTATCCATAACTTCTTTTTGACAAATCATGATGTTAAATTATTTTTCTGACAATTAATTATATTAAACATATATTACATTAAACTCTTTTTAGTTATATGAATTAATTAAGTTTAAACATCATGATATAAATAATATAATAAAAATAATTTTCAAACAAGTTCGTGCTTGCACGGATTTTGTACTGGAATTAGTATGTACTAAATCGAGTTACTCTTATCAAGTAGTATGTGTGTCCTAAATGTAATTTAGGGATCCGGTTATAATGAAATTAATTTCATGGTAAATGTTAACGCGTGATTTTGTACGTCTAACGAAATCACTCAAAAAGAACAGGACAAAATAGCGCCAACGGTCGATTGTATGGTTGTGAAATCAAACTCACGAAAATACACTCACATAAACATAAATAAAGGAATATAAAGTATGAACACAAGATTTACGTGGAAACCCAATTGGAAAAAAATCACGGAGAGAAAGAGAAATTCACTATAATGATATTGGGAATACAAGTTGTGTATTTGTGTTGTATCTCTTGTGCCCTGTGGTTCAAACCCTAGTTTATTGCTGTATTTATAGAAGTCACCTCCACCCGAATCCAACTAGGAGAATGACTCCTTATCCCTCCAAATAAAAAAACACAATCCTATTTTAATAAGGATTATCCCACAATCACAATAAATATATATGGGCCAACACCAGATCCGGACCATTAAATAAATTGGACTGCACCATGGCTAGACTCAAATAATCACATCCCAACATTGCCCCCAGTCTCTTATTTATAAGAAACTTATAAATAATAGAGTACAAAAAGTCCTCGAGATTTTTATCCTCGGAATTTTTATCGCCCTAGGATTTTTATCAGCGGGTGGCATGATGATCCAACATTTCAATTATCTATGTGTGGGGGTCAATTCTTCCAATAGCAGAATCATATTTTTGAAGCTTGATGGCCCCCTTCTCTTGTTCTTTCTCATCCAATGTCAAAGTGCCGCTATGATCAACGAGCACGGGTACAACTCCCCATTGCAAATTGAGAGCCATTCGAGTGCTGCTGTCGCTCGTGAATGCAAATATAGGAGAGTTTGGACGGTTGCGAGAGAGGAGAGATTCCATCTGTCCATGCTTTGTTTATACAAATATAGCATCCACGCTAAGGTTGTTTGCCATTTCAACAGACAACATTAGTGCATCAGCATACTGTCGAACTGCTTCAGAAACATCTGCAACCTCGGCCCGTGTTGGTGTAGGATATTCAACCATCGAACTCCAGAAGTTGTGAGGCTACAATCACTGGCTTGTTGAGCTGCCTGCAGACATTAGTGATCCGCTCTTGCACTGTTGGAATCTGTTCAAGTGGGATTTCAACCTCGTGCCACCATGATTCAGTCAAAAGCCGCAACAATCTCTTCCAGTTTCTGGAGGGATTCTAAATTCTCTATCTTCGCTAAAACTCTTATCGATTTGGAAGATTTAGTGGAAAGGTAGTTCTTCAAATCCTTTAATTTCCTTCAGTCTGTGCTTCAGTCTGGTGAAGCACTAATGTTTATAAATGCACGTAAGTAAAGTAAACATCGAAGTCAATGCTACAAATTTGAACATGTCAGATCAATAGCAAAAACCTCACGTGCACATTGAATACATATACATATTGATTTAATAAAAGAGAGCAACCCTTTTCTTTGGGTAGCTAAACACATCCCCTCATATATACATTAACACCCACATGCCGATAAAACTTGTGTACAATATATTTTGTTGGTAATGATATAATGCTATTGCTTAACAATTTTACTGTGCTATCACATGGGAATAAGGTGTCATGTTTTGGTGCAGAGAAGGTGATGAAATATTATTGTCCTATCTCCTTTCAAATTGAGCAGGCATATGTGTATGACATGAATATTATAATTATATTATAGTCATTACATGCATATGTATATGTATTGTTAGAAAATAACTTAGCTTCGTGTATCGGCTATCTTTCTTGACGAATGGATGACTTTAATTTGGCATTAGAACAAGTGCCTTGTTTTTCACAGACGGCGCTAATATTAACGCTTGATTTTGTACGCCTGACGAAATCACCCAAAAGGACAGGCTAAAATAGCGCCAACGGTCGGTTGTATTGTTGTGAAATCAAACTCACGAAAATATACTCACATAAACATAAATAAAGGAATATAAAGTATGAACACAAAATTTACGTGGAAACCCAATTGGAAAAAAATCACGAGGAGAGAGAGAATTCACTATAATGATATTAGGAATACAAGTTGTGTATTTGTGTCGTATTTCTTGTGCCCTGTGGTTCAAACCCTAGCTTATTACTGTATTTATAGAAGTCGCCTCAACCCGAATCCAACTAGGAGAAGGACTCCTTATCCCTCCAAATAAGAAAATACAATCTTATTTTAATAAGAACTCTCACACTGTCACAATAAATACATATGGGCCAACACCAGATCCAGACCATTAAATAGATTGGGCTGCACCATGGCTAGACCCAAATAATCACACCCTAATAGTAAATTTATCAATTGATCAATACAGTGTTAACACATAGAGAGAGAATCACTTCCTGACCTACGTATCGATACTGTATTGGTCAATTGACCAAAATTAACTTCATACTAACGGGAGAGTATGAAGTTAATTTTGATTAATTGACCAATACAGTGTCAACACGTAAACGGAGAGATAATTTATCTCTCTTTTTGTGTCCGTATATATTAGTCAATTGACCAACTTGTCATAAAATTAAGATTATGATAACCGAATTCATAATAACCACTCCTGTAATTTAGACCACCGTCCGTGACATTACGTAACACTCAAAATCTAATACTACTAATGCTGTACCAAAAATCCAACATATATCCAATCTTACTGGGGATGTTGAACAAAATGGTCCAAAATTAGGCTACCCCGCAAAAAAAGCCGTCCTTCGCCCGTCAAAACTGAATTCAAACGGTCCAGCTGAAAACACGTTAAAGAAGAGAGATAGAGTTGACTTCGTCTTTCTCATAATAATAACAATAATAATACTAGTATAATAACAATAATAATAAAACAACTATAATAATAATAATAAACAATAATAATAATAATAATAATAATAATAATGAACAAAAGTACGGATCTAAATAGCATATCTTTAAAATTACGTCATTTTAAAAAAAAATTAAAAAAATATAATAATATTAAAAAAGTGTACAATAATATATATCTAACCACCATAAGTTATTGAAAATTCCTATAAAAGGAACTATACTGTGAAAGGAAAGGAATGGAGTAAAATACTTCCTTTTTTTAGAAGTATTATAGTAATAATTATAGAATTCCAAAGTACATGAAAACAAGTGTATCAACAACACATTCAGATACAATCATTTTTCATATTGGAGTCCCATAAATCTTCTTTCACTCTACAATCTCCTTTTTCATTTCCACCTTCCTGTCAGCAACAACCAAATGAAGACCCCAACCATATTTCACACTAAAACGCCGCCCATTCAGCTGCAGTGCTTTTACTTGATCCTGATCCGGTTGTGGAAGGGGGTAGATTCCTCTGAACATGTTACAAATGGGCAATTAACATCCTTGTTTACTTGCAGACATGAATTTCTAATATGTACTGTTTCATAAAAAATAAAAAAGACCCGGTAACAGAAAACACCGTATCCTTGTAAGAACTAGCATTGGCTGTAATCATTGAACAACCTCTATAATAATCAGTCAAGTTACGTCACAAATTACTTGTGCCAAATAGAATTGCATAAAATCTCATGCACCTACCCACGTGATGTGCAACGGTTTAGTATAAAAGATTTCACACAACTAAAACATACCACTCTTTGCATCCAAAGACTATCTAATATATGAATGCAAACTCTTAAAAAATTATAATCAATAACTCTTAATGTTTATTATATACTCAGAACAGTACAATTCCTACCCAATATCATCATTATATTCATCAATTTATCAATTAGGACAACTTGTACTTACTTCAGAACTTTGCATCCAAAAGACTACAAGTGAGACTCGCCTTATATAAATTCTCAGGATTGCAGGATAAAGATATTTCAATGGACTACTTGCTCTTGGTGCGAAACCAAGACAAGTGCATGAGACATCAGCATAGATAATGTTAAATTATCGGATACTCTCCATAATGACAAGACACGTCATTCTTGACGATTAAGATATTGATATCTAAGAGATCAAAATAGTTAAAATAATGAGACGCTACTGTACTCTGTAGGGTTCTATTGTCTTTCGTCTTTCATTTATTTATTGGTCGAAGATATGTTGAATCATCTTTGTACACGTACCATATTGAATTTCTCAAATACATAAGATTAGTTCAGACTAAGTCCGACAACCGACAATGTCGATCATTCATCTTAACGAGAAAACAGAAGCACACTGTGGATACATTATGCATATGGAGGATGCTAGCAATCTATGGAGGGCCCGAATTCCGATAGCCCATGTCCAATTGTTGGCATTTTTACCAGTTGAGATGACAAAGAACAATATATCTATCTTTGAATTAACTCTATGGTCATTACTAAATTTGTCAAAAAGACTTCTCCCAAAAACAGAAAGAAAAACAATTGTCAAAAAAGAAAGGACAGCTGGGCTATTGTTCGTTTGCAGGTATAATACTTGGGATAGGACTATTAATCCCAAGTGTCTTGTTTGTTTTCAAATTTAGACTTGTGACTATTAGTCTATATGGGTTATAAAATGGCTTAATAGTCTTGAGATCCGGAGTTATAATTCTAGAATTAATAGTCTTGGAATTATAATCATAATCTTTACAAACAAACATAGTTCAAGTGTCCTGACAGAGAGTTATCAAGATATGGGCATTAATTTAGTGAATTTTGACAATTAAAAATTCCAAGGAAGGAAAGATGATTTCAAAATTTTGAAATAGTTATTTTTAATACCAAAAGGGCCTCTCTCTCTCTCTCTACTTATCTGTTTTAATCAATCTCATCCTACCTGATCTACAATCCAATCATATACATGTAATTGGTCAATAAGATCATTACAACTACAATGCCAGGATATATCTCAATTCAAATTCTGCAACCTGCATAGCAATCACACAGAACAAACATAAAAGCCGAGGTTCAGAAAGCTAGAAGAAATTTGAATTTAAATTTTAAGGTATGCAAAACTAACCACCTATTCAAATAGAAGGTACAGAGTACATATTTTCGATATGCGAACACCAACTGAATCAAACAAACACGGTAACGAAAAAAGGAAATAAGCCCGGAGACAAAAGGAACATAACTACCAACAGAAAACCCAAAATTAAACCCTATATATATGAGTTGTATGACAGATCCACCAGAACCCTAAATTTCTTAAAATTACAAAATTAATACCTTCGAAGGGAGAGAGAATTAGGAGCCGGAGAGAGAAGCTTTGGTGGGATTTGATTTTGCCGAATTCAAAACTTTCAATTTGGCCGACTTTAGAGAGAGAAGACTTGAGAGAGGGGAAGCTGTACTATATACGTTCCGTGTCTTTTTTTTTAGTTCGTTTTTAGAGTTTGTTGGAGAGAGGGATTTTATATATATATATATCCATTAAATTAAGATCATCATAACCGAATCCATACTAGCCACTCCGGCAATTTAGACCACCGTCCGTGACATTACGTAACACTCAAAATGTGGTAATGTTGTACCAAAAATCCAAAATATATCCAATCTTACTGGGGATGTTGAACCAAATGGTCCGAAAACCCCACTAAAAAAGCCGTCCTTCGCCCGTCAAAACTGAATTCAAACTTTCCAGCTGAAAACACGTTAAAGTAGAGAGAGAGTTGACTTCGTCTTTCTCATAATAACAACAATAATAATACTAGTAAAATAACAATAATAATAAAACAACTATAATAATAATAAAAACAATAATAATAATAATAATGAACAAAAGTACGGATCTAAATAGCATCTCTCTCCAAATAACATATCTTTATTAAAATTATGTTATTTTAAAAAAAAAATTAAAAAAATATAATAATATTAAAAAAGTGTTGTCCTACTTGCCTTTTTTTATTTACAAAAATGTTAACTACAAAACGACGTAATTTTAATAAATATATATTATTTAAGAGTGATGTTTTAAATTTGTTCTCTAATAAACACTAATAAAATAATAATAATAAATTATTAATAATTATAATAATAAAATTCATGAAAGCTCAAATAATCAATGGAAAACTTAGAACTTCAAGATGAAGATGAATGTGAAGAATATGTCTATCACTTTAACAAGTTAAAATTCTAGAGAGATAAGATAAAAGAAAAAGAGAAGAGAGAGAAATGAAGAAAGACTGAAAGTGACAGCTTTTGATACTTTCTTTGCTACCTTGTATTAACTACCCTCCAATTTCCCCCTCATTTCTCTCATCAAATTATATATCAAACAGACTTTTAAGCAAAATAACAGACGATACACTATTTAACTTTTTAAACTTTTTATTGTTATTAACACTTGATAGTATTTTATTTTTTAAGAAAATTGGATAGACTATTTCTCATATGAATGGTCAAATTTGAGTTTATCTAGTATCATAGCAAAATTTTTATTAATAAAATATTAAAATTATCATTAATAAAAATCATTAAATACCACAACTGTTATTAAAAAAAAATTAAATATTAAGACACCCTATCCAAATACTATATATATATATATATATATATATATATATATATATATTCCTTATATTTCACGTTAAGAAGAAGGAATAAGAAGAGAACAATAAAGTAAATACAAAGAAGTCATTTTCATTAACCGAGTCTTTGTCGTCTTCTTTTTCCTCTAGTTTACACTTGCTTGAAGGTTTTATCTAATTTCTCACTCTGAAACTATATTTATCTCCCAAAGAACAAATACCCAACTCTCAATTTCCTCTCAATCCCATCCTTCTTCTTTTTCTCCTCTGTTTTAGCTTCTATAAGTACTCCTTACGATATTTATCTTGTTTGATAGATTTTAGCAACAAAAATAAATCCCAATATGGTAGCTGAATCAGATTCTAAAAGTTTGTCAGAGCTTGTTTCAGAGCTACAACAATCAGCTGATGAGGTTTCCTCTTTAGCAAAAGACTCTGAGATTTTCAATGATTTCTCAATCTTAATAGAAAAACTAGCTCGAATTCTCACGGGGTTGAAGGCAAACAAGCTCATGGACATACCCCCAATTCTAAAAGCCCTGGAATCTCTAGAAAAAGAGCTCAAACGGGCCAAGGCCTTGTTCAGAAGCCCGAATTACCAATCGATACACGTGAAGCAAATCGAATCAGTGACACAGAATTTGGGAAGGTCTTTAGGCCTTGTTCTGTTTGCTGGTCATGATGTTTTGATTGATGAGAAAGAGAAAATCGAGGCTCTGCGGAAGGAAATGATGAATTTAAGGTTTAGTATTGATGCAGTTAGTTCATATGACTCGAAATCGGAGGAATTTGTCGATGAATTTGGGACAGAGGAGGATACTGAGGAGGAAATAGTACAGGAGGATAGGAGAATAAGTGTTGAGGATATTGTTGTGCAGCTTAAGTATGGTAATGATGATGAGTTTAAGTATGCAATTTTAGGGTTGTATTCATTGATAAGTGAAAATAAGGTTACAGATGAATGGATTAATGATGAAGGAGTAATCCCAGTTTTGTTTAATCGGTTGGGTTCGAGTAAGCCTTACAATCGGTTGACCATAATTCGGATATTAAGAACACTTGTTGCTTACAATGACCAAAATAAGGTATGTATTGAATACTACTTTTATTTATTTTATTTTGTTTTTTTGGTAATTTTAAGAGCCAAGTAGTTTTCTGTGTGTATATGATGTTTTGGATTTGTTCGGTTATTAGAATTTATAGTTTTTTGTAGTTGTTACGTTTGGTTTAACTTTCAAAAGCGTCACACTATTTTTTGGTGGGGTGAGTTAAAATCACAAACTCTACGTTATTAGTTAAATAAGTTGTTTTTGAATGAATTATTTTTAAGAAAATAAAATTTTAAAGGCTTAAATATGATTTATTACTCTAAACTATAGGTCATATTTCATTTCGATAATCACCATTCAATGGTTTGACGAATAGAAAAAAATAATAATTCATTAACAAAATTAAAAGGTGGATCACCGAAGTAGAATATAGTACTACCTTCATTCCATAATAACTGTCTTTTTAGAACAAAAAATTTGTTCCAATTTATTTATCGTTTACAACTTTCTAGGAGAATAAATTATTTATTTTTCTATATCACCCCTAACTTTTCTCATTGTTCCAAGAAATTTTTCTCTTGTATTAATAGTTTTCAATTTCTCATAAAGGGGTAGTGATGGAATTTCTTACAAATTTTAATTCTTAAATGATATTATTAAATGAGTTTTTTAATTCATGTGTTTGAAGCTAAAAAGACAGTTATTATAGAATTAAAATTTAGTTATTATAATTTAGGATAATAAATTATATTTAAGCCAATTTTAAAATGGGTTTGAACTTCCAACGCACCAAACACATTAAACACAGTAAACACTCTATCTGAACAAGCACTTAATGGTGTATGAAAACATCTTACGTTTTCCCCATGTCCGAAAATAAGAGTCCTATATTCTTCGTAATTTCCTTTGGAAATGATGCTTTTTTTTACGGACAGAGAGTACTAAATATACATGTTGATAGAGAATATAAACACAGATTTTTTTAGGCCTAAACGCATAAATTTGCAACAATATGATGTCCTGTGAACGGATTACTAATGTTGTAATGTTGTATATTTTTGTATTACTCTCTATATTTCACAAAAAGAATCTCATTTGCAAAATTTAAAAACATCAGGGATATATTTTTGTTCCATGTTGAACTACTATCAATATTAAAAAGAGAACTCTTTACATGAAATAAAATAAATTGGCAAATGAGACTGTCTTGTGGAATAGAGAGAGTATCTCTATTGTGTTCTTCCTCATCTTTTATTAGTATGCATGCTTGTTTGTTCTAAATTTTTAGTAATCTTTAGGAGAAGATGGCAGAAGTTACATACTTGTCCACGGTGGTGAAATCTTTGACACGTGATATGGAGGAGCAGAAAGAGGCTGTAGGGTTATTGGCAACTCTGTCTGATGTTTCTGCGGTAAGAAGAAGGATTGGAAGAATCCAGGGCTGCATTGTCATGCTGGTGGCCATTTTTAATGGCGACGATCAAGTGGCTTCGCGTGATGCAGGGAAGCTGTTAAGTGCTTTGTCAAACAATACCCAGAATGCTCTTCATATGGCAGAGGCTGGTTACTTCAAGCCACTAGTTCAGTACCTAAAGGAAGGCAAGTAATAAAAAATGCATTTCTTCTAGTACTAGTTGCTCCTTTGTCCCACAAAAAAAGGCTGGTTTTAATAATTGTAAGTGTTACGCATTATTTTTGTTCCACGTTTGCCATACAGCCTCACTCTGGTCCTCAATTATCACGATTCACGAGTCATGATAAATAAAATGATAATGACAACTTGAGAACACTGTGTCCGTTTATACTTGTGTTGGTTACTTTAAGCCACTAGTTTAGGGCATTTTGATAATGTGCAAATGCTAGGAATGTATTTTGATTTCATTTTCGCGCCACAGCCTCATTCTGGTCCTCAATATCACGTGTCATAATAATGAAATTATGATGACATCTTGACAACATTGTGTCAATTATCGATAAACAGAGACTTTTAGTGAAACAATCCGATAGTACATCCCTTGTGGCTTAGATTGTTTACTTTTATAGCAGATTGACTTGACTGAACTCATAGATTCTACGCAGGTTCAGACATGAGTAAGATCCTCATGGCAACTGCGATTTCAAGAATGGAACTCAGAGATCAAACCAGAGCTTCCATAGGAGAAGATGGGGCAATCGAACCCCTTGCCAAAATGTTCAAAGAGGGGAAACTTGAAGCAAAATTATCTGCTTTAAGTGCACTGCAAAATTTGTCCAGCTTGAAAGAAAACACTTGCCGGTTGATCACTTCAGGCATCGTTGTATCGCTCCTTCAGCTCCTTTTCTCAGTAACATCTGTCCTTATGACTCTTCGCGAGCCAGCATCAGCCATTCTCGCAAGAATTGCCAAGTCAGATTCGATCCTTATCAACAAGGATATCGCGCTCCAGATGCTCTCGCTTCTAAATCTGTCTAGCCCGGTAATTCAGTATCACCTTTTACAAGCACTAAACAGCATTTCTGGCCATTCTAGTGCATCAAAAGTTAGAAGGAAAATGAAGGAAAATGGTGCAATTCAACTCCTATTGCCCTTTCTTGTTGAAACCAACACTAAAATCAGAACTGCTGCCTTAGAGTTTGTTTACACTTTATCTGAAGATTCACCAGGGGAGTTTACAGAACAGCTGGGAGAAACCCATCTCAATACTATTGTAAATATTATCTCATCATCAGAATCCGAGAACGAAAAGGCTGCTGCTATTGGCATACTATGTAACATACCTGTTGGCCACAAGAAAGCGACAGAAATACTTAAAAGAGCAAATTTACTACCAATTCTGGTATCAATAGTGGATTCAAGCCAGGGGATTTTAACACCGACAATGGTGTGGTTGTTTGAGAGCGTTTCAGGTATAATGATTCGATTTACAGTTCCTTCAGATAAAAAGCTACAACTTTTTTCTGCTGAGAATGGGATAATTCCGGTGCTTGTGAAGTTACTCTCAAATGGATCGTCGATTGCTAAATGTAATGCTGCAACCTCTCTAGCTCAGCTATCGCAGAACTCAGTTTCCTTGAGAAAGTCGAGAAAATCAAGTTGGTTATGTGTTCCACGAACTGGAGTTGCTTTTTGTGAAGTTCATAATGGCAATTGCTTTGTCAAGAGTACTTTCTGCTTGGTAAAGGCCAGTGTTGTTCCTCCATTGATCAAAATATTGGAAGGAAACGAAAGGGAAGCTGATGAAGCGGTTCTTGGTGCACTTGCAACGCTTCTGCAACATGAAATGTGGGAACCGGGAAGCAATTATATAGCAAAAATGTACGGTGTTCAAGCTATTATAAAAGTTTTGGAATTTGGAACTGTAAAGGCTCAAGAAAAAGGACTTTGGATGTTGGACAGAATATTCAGAACCGATGCTCACAGAATAGAGTATGGTGGATCCGCGCAGGTGGTACTGATTGACCTAGCACAGAAGGGTGATCAGAAATTGAAACCGATGGTTGCTAAGCTATTAGCACAACTTGAGCTCTTGCAACCTCAATCTAGTTATTTTTAAGACATTTTTGCATCAAGAAAGCAAGATGATGAATAGTTTTCTCTTTTCATTTCCTTTAATTGTTTTGTTAGATATTTTTTGTTTACATCTTTTGAATGTTTTGAGACACCTCTTTTGTACAAAAGGATAAACAGGATCTTTAGAGATGATCCCTCTTGTAATTGAAGCAAGAAGGGATAAAGAAAAGTTCATAATGCTTGCCTAGTCTATATGTTTTTTTTTCCATAATGCTTGCCTAGTCTATATGTTTTTTTTCCATAGTAATTCAAACATTCTTCTCGGTAGTATTTTGAAACTTTTTTCAATTTTTAGTTACTATTGTTGTTAACGTCAACATTCTTCCACGCGTCTCAATCACCAAAAGTGTGTTCAATCCTGCACAGAAACGAAGTCACACGCAAATCTTGACGGCTTGGGCCGCCGACAGGGACAAAGCCAGGATTTGATTTGGAGGGTGGAGGGTGGAGGGTGGAGGGTGGAGGGTGGGGGGGGGGGGAAAGATTTTTTTAACAACATTAATATATATTCAGAAAAAGAGTACTCGGGAAGAATGCATTGATATGGACCGTAATTGATGTAAGCTCGTCGAACTTCATCACACCACGACATTTTCATATTTCGATACGTTTTTCAGGATCACGCTCTAAATAATTAATATCACATTTTTTACCTTCAATTCTTGATGATTTTAGACAACGTTGTTCTTGTTCAGGGGTAGGCAAGGATGTTTAAACAATAGGCTTAGGAGTAAACAGAGATGTGTCAACATAATTTGATTGTTTTCTCTTGAAAAATGAATCAATAGTATGTGATTTTTCTATAATTCTAAAACAAAAAATAAAAAAAATCAATTAACTATACTACAAGAATGAGTTAATCAATATTATTGGACTACTCATTGAACTTTTTAATAATAAAATTTTCATAAATTTGCAATCAAATAAGTAAGGGTTTTAGTTGGTTACCGAAAAACAAATTGAATATAGAATTGGAATTAACATATACAATATTATGATCACTCATTAAACTTTTAAAAATTAAAATATCAAGTTCCATAAAATAAACAAAGAATAAAAAAAAAAGGGTTTTAGTTGGTTTCCTGGATACAAATGTATCATTCAATTGGAATAATACATCTACAATATTATGCTTCAATTATACAAATCTGCAATTATAATGAATTTAATAATAAAATTAGTTTGCAATCAAAAATGATTTCATGAACAACTTGATAAATGAACAAGTAGGCCTTACAAAATTTTTAAACATTGGGGGGGGGGGGGGGGGGGGGGGGCGTGTGGCCCCCTCCAGTCTATGAGTAGCTTCGTCCCTGGCCGCCGGGGGATAGCTCCGGTGTGAGAATAAGTACAAGCTAAACAAGGTTTAAAAATGGAGATTGTATGTAATAGTGCTGTAAATAATGAATTGTGTGTACTTTGGAATTAGGGTATATTCTTGTATTTATAGTGATCACATCTCCTTCCCCGTATAGAATTAAGATTCCTCATTAGGTATGATTCCTTAATGGGATTGCACATAATCTCCTTAAAGAAAGGAAGTTGGATCATATCATAACACTTTCTTAAGAGATGGAAATTAAATGTAATTAGGAATCCTTGATTCTTTAAAATACCTAACTGTCAAATCAGGCTCCTACACATGGTTAAATACCTTCACGTGGATTTTGATCCAACATATAATTTGGTCCCAAATAATAACGCCCCAACATTGCCCCCAGTCTTTGGTTAAATGGAACATTTAATGGAAGAGTTCCTCAATAAATGCCCAATAATTAAGAATAAACGTTGCAAAGTCCAACCTCCTCGAAAAACTACTCAACCCATAAAGCAAGAGCCCCACATCACTCCCCCACGGTTGCCATCATTACGGCCTCATCAATAGTCGCCTTTCGAAAAATGCGCGAAGTTGAAAAGACAACTCATTTCAAAACCCTTTCCCTAAATCAGTCAGATCCACCTTTTCAATCTCAAGAACTTCAGAACTCTCTCATTCCTCCTCTAAAATCTATTGATAGACTCCACGACACACTTGCATGAGGTGGTCGTTGCCCGAATCGTTTCTAACACAGTTGATAGTATGAAACTCTCTCGACACCTCAACCCAAAGTTTATATGGAGACGAGAACCTTGGTACAGTCGATCAAGCAATGAAATCTGCGTTGAATGGAACACCAACGACGCCTAAACCCCGTGTTTATATTGAAATAGGAACATCAGCACAATCGACGATTGATGCGGTAGAAGACGCCACACACAATTATGTATTGTTATATTATAAATCAAATTGAATCTCAAAGAATAAACTAAGAAATTACTTAGTAATTCTTCAAAGAACCAAAAGTATAGACTAAACTCTCAAGTAGAATAAATCTGAATAATAATGAATTTTTTTTAATGTCTTACATCCATAAACCTTTAATAGTAATACTTGAAACCCAAGAAATCCTAAAAGGAATCAATAAGTGTATTTGGAATCAAAATCTAATCTAACATCCTATTTATAATAGGAATCTGATATTATATGGTAAAGACTAAGTTTAGGAAACAAATTCACGCTCAAAATTTGTTAAAACAAGTTTGCCTCAAAAAACGCGCCAACCAAATCTAGGCCAATCCGCCGGGGCGAATATTTTTGGCCTGTGAAGTCCGTCGGGGCGGATTTTGGCAGAGAGTTACTCGCCGGGGCGGGGTCAGACCTCGCTGGGGCGCATTCGGCCAGAGAGTTCTCCGCCGGGGCATATATATTAAGCTTGGAAATCTGTTGGGGCGGATTTGCTGAATTTCCAATCCTAAAGTCTGCTTTCTTGGCTTGAATTGGATTGATCTAGGACGCAACCTTGGACAATGTTAATGAACTTGGGTATAGTTTCACCCTCATTGGACAAAGTAACAATGCCATTCTCATTCCGTATTACCCGTACCAAAGCCATAAGTTTTTCCTTGAACCGTTTAGCTCGTCCTCTCGTCACAAGCCCAACTGGTACTTGCACCAGGTCTGATCCACGACCTTCAGTTGAGTCCAAGCTAGTCATGTCCTCATCATTCCTCTCCTCTTGAAAAGGATTTGTCCTCCAATCGTCACCTACATCAAACAAACTTAGATCAGAAACATTGAATGTTGCACTAATATTATACTCACCCGGTAAATCCAGTTTATAAGCATTGTCATTTATGCGTTCTAGCACTTGAAATTGACCATCTCCTCTCGGAAGCAATTTGTACTGTCTTTGAGCCGGAATTTGTTCTTTCCGCATATGTAGCCATACCCAATCCCTCGGTTCAAAGATAACTTGACGTAGACCCTTGTTGGCATGTTTCGAATATTTCTCCGTCCTCCTTTCAATGTTGAGCCTCGCCTTCTCATGTATCTACTTAACAAATTCAGCCTTTTTCTTTCCATCCATGTTAGTAAATTCAGAAATAGGTCATGGTGATAAACCTAATGGCGTTAAAGGATTAAAACCATGAACAATTTCAAATGGTGAAAATTTAGTAGCAGAATGAACCAAACGATTATAAGCAAACTTAACATGTGGTAAACATTCTTCCCAATGGCTGATATATTTTTTAATGATAGCCCTTAACAAAGTAGACAAAGTTCTATTTACTACTTAAGTTTGACCATTAGTTTTTGGGTGACAAGTAGTAGAAAACAACAGTTTAGTTCCTAGTTTACACCACAAAGTTTTCCAAAAATAGCTTAAGAACATAGCATCTCTATCAGAAATAATAGTTCTAGGCATACCATGCAAACATATAATTTCCCTAAAGAACAAATCAACTATATGGGATGCATCATCAATTTTGTGACATGGAATAAAGCGAGCCATCTTTGAAAATCTGTCCACAATCACAAATATAGAATCATTACCATGCTTAGACCTAGGTAAAACTAAAACAAAATCCATTGATATGTCAATCCAAGGCTCAACAGGTATAGGCAATGGTGTATAAAGTTCATGGGGCTGAACACGAGATTTAGTGTGTTTACAAATAATACATCTATCACAAATCCGCTCAATATCTCATTTCATGTGAGGCCAATAAAAATGTTATTTCAAAACGGCCATGGTTTTATCTACACCAAAGTGTCCCATCAAACCACCCCCATGTGATTCCTTAATCAATAACTCACGCAAAGAACATGCAGGTTTACACAGTTTATTCTCATGAAACAGAAACCCATCCATTTTAAAGTATTTACCTACAACATTGTTTTCACAAATTTTAAACTCGTTACCGAAATCAAGGTCATTAGCATACAATTCTTTTATTCGCTCAAACCCAAGTAATTTCATATCAAGTGTATTTATCAAAACATACCTTCGAGACAAAGCATCTGCAACATATTTTTCTTACCCTGCTTGTATCGAATGACATATGGAAATGTATCGATAAACTACATCCATCGCACATGTCTTTTGTTCAAATTGTGTTGTCCCTTAAAGTATTTTAATGACTTATGATCGGTATGGATCACGAACTCCTTGGGCCACAAGTAGTGTTGCCATGTCTCCAATGCTCTAACCAATGCGTACAACTCCTTGTCGTAAGTAGGATAGTTCAAAGCTGCCCACTCAATTTCTCGCTGAAATACGCCTCTGGTTTTCCTTCTTAAATCAATACAACTCCAATCCCTAAACCAAAAGCATCACACTCAATCACAAAAGTTTTTTGTAAAGTTAAGCAAAATAAGTAAAGGAGCATTTGTTAATTTAGCCTTAATCAATTTAAATGCTTTTTTTCTGTTCATCACCCAAAGCCCACACTTTTCTTGATTATCTCGGTTAATGGTGTTGTAATCTCATTAAAATTTTGAACAAAGCGTCGGTAGAAACTTGCGAGTCCATGAAAGTTTTGTACTTGACTCACATTTGTTGGACTCGACCAATATTGGATTGCACGTATTTTCTCCTCATCAACTTGGACTCCTTGTGAACTCACAACAAAGCCAAGAAAGACAACTTTATCCGAACAAAACATGCACTTTTCCATGTTAGCAAATAACTTTTCTTTCCTAAGTACATCTAATATAGATTTTAAATGCAAGGCATGCTTCCAAGTTTTTGCTATAAATGAGAATATCATCAAAGTAAACAACAAATTTTTTTCCAATGAATGGACGCAACACATGATTCATTAATCGCATGAATGTACTAGGTGCATTAGTTAAACCAAAAGGTAACACTAACCACTCATACAACCCATATTTCGTTTTAAATGTTGTTTTCCATTCATCACCCTCTAGCATTCTTATTTGACGATACCCACTTTTTAGGCCAATTTTTGAAAATATGCAAAACTCATGCAACTCATCCAACATGTCATCTAAAAGAGGAATGGGGTGTCGATATTTAACTATTATATTATTTACCGCTTGACGATCGATGCACATCCGCCATTTTTCATCCTTTTTAGGCACTAGGATCAACTAAACTGCACACAGACTCATACTTTCTCTCAAGAACCCTTTTCCCATCAGCTCGTCAACTTGTCTTTGTAACTCCTTCGTTTCCTCGGGATTACTCCGATAAGCCGGATGATTTGGAATGGTTGCACCTATTCGGACGATTTAGGCACTAGGATTTCAAAGATGTATTTCCAAAGGAGCTTCCTCAAGGACTACCACCTATTCAATATTCAATTCCCTGAATAGGTGGTAGTCCTTGAGGAAGCTCCTTTGGAAATACATCTTTGAAATCCTACAAGAGAGAAGAAACAAAACTAGGCAACGAATCATTAGCGTTAGTATTTAAAAGCGCCTCTTTATACCGATGTAAAATCATAGATTGTTTAGAAGCCAAAGTTCACCTCACATCACTTTTTTTGTAAATATATTTGTTTTTCTTTCTTCTCCTTTCTTTTTCTTTCTTATTTTTGTCTTGATTTTTCTTTTCTACGCTTTTTTTGAACATGGTCTTTTTGTAAATAAATTTGATCCTCATGCACCTGCTGTGGTGACAAAAGACACAATGTAACTTTCCTTTTATTGTGTACAAAAGAGTATTCATTGGTGAAGCCATCGTGCTTCACACGCCTATCAAATTACCAAGGTCTCTCAAGTAGTAAATGGCCAGCCTGCATCAAAACCACATCACACAAAACCTCATCCACATATTTTCCAATGGTAAACAGTACCAACACCTGCTTTGTCACTCTTACATCTTCACTATCATTAAGCCATAGCACTCTATACGGTTGAGGATGTTTGGTTGTTGACAATCCTAGTTTCTCAACTACGGTTATACTTGCCATGTTGTTGCAACTCCCACCATCAATTACCATGCAATAATTTTTCCCTTGTACAAGGCACCTAGTGTGAAAAAAATTCTCCTAGTGTTCCAAAATCTCCTCCTTCACTTGCGTACTAAGCGCTCTCCTTGTAACCAACATCTCACTTTGCATAGCAACCTCCCTATTATTAACCTCCTCTAACGGTGGCATGGAATCGGTGTCATTATCCTCCCTTTCGGTTTCCACCTCTTCGTTGTCAAGAAATAACATAGTTCTCATATTAGGATATTGACTAGAAATATGTCCCATGCCTTGACATTTAAAGCAAACAACATCTCGGTTGCGACTAAAGGAAGAAGAAGGGTCAGTTTTACCTTATTTCCCATGATTAGCCACATCCGATTTGAACTCTACTCTCGGCTTATTCACAACTGGCTTTTCCTCCCGTTTTGCGGCATTAGATTTCCATGACGAGCTTGTGGTATAATTAGATCGTTGTCCACCTCTCCTCTTAAGCTGCTTCTCAATCTTGATAGCCATATGTACCATATCCCCCAGATCCACATAATATTGTCGTTCCACCAAGTCAGCTATATCCCAATTTAACCCTGTTGAAAATCGAGACATGGTCGCCTCACTATCCTCATCTATGCTGGCTCGGGCCATTAGCAGCTTCATCTTCTTGAAGTAGTCCTCCACACTCCTACTTCTTTGTTTCAAATTTTACAAACTCTGAAACAATTCCCGATGGTAGTGACTCGGTACGAATCTCTTTTTCATCAATATTTTCATCTCCGCCCATGTCTCGATTGGACGTTCACCACATCTCCTCCGGCTAGTAGTTAACTGATCCCACTAAATAACTGCATAGTCAGAAAATTCTGTAACAACAATTCCAACTTTCATGAGATCCGAGTAGTTGTGACAATCAAATACCAATTCTATCTTCTTTTCCCATTCTAGGTACGCCTCTGGATTGCTTCTCCTTTGGAAAGCTGGAATTTTCATTTTAATACCACTCTCGTTATCATCTTCTCTATTCCCACCTCCCCTTTCTCTAGCACCTCATTGCCTTCATTGTAGAAAATCAGATTCTCGTTCATCTTCTTCATTAAATTTGCCTTCAAGGTAATGCTCCTTTGTTTTAGATTCCGGTTGTTGTGCTCTCCCTTTTTTCTATGCTCCGTGAGGCATTTGTGACGAGTCTCCTAGGGTCTCACTAATCTGTTCAAGACGTTCATTCTTCATCTCCCATCTTCTATTCCATTCCTTATTCATGGCTTCCAACATAAACTTCATGTCAAATGTTGTGGAAGATTGATCTTCAAAAGTTCCTTTATCTTTGGAGCTAGACATATTTCCTACAAAACAAGGGTTAGTAGAAAATAGTTTCCTCACCACTCCCTTACGTGTTTCGCTCGAAACAATGGTTCACTTTTGTATTCACTCAATAAATTGGCTTTTACCCTCGATTAATCTCACTACTGAGCCTTTTACCTCTAAATATTCCCTTTACCAGGTTCTTTTTAAATTCACCTAGCAAAATTCTTGATTTTAGTAATCAATTAAAAAATAACTTATCACGAAATAATTTTATAGAAGGTATGAAATCTCACAATAGCATGCAATCGATGAAAGTAAGAATCTGAAAAAAAATTCTATACTCTTTTTTTTTCCTTAACAATCTAAAACAGCAAATTAAAGAATAATTAACTTGCTAGAAAACTTAACTTTGATACCAAATGATAGACTCCACAACACGCTTCCGTGAGATGGTCGTCACCTGAATCGTTTCTAGCACAGTTGATAGTATGGAACTCTCTCGACACCTCAACCTAAAGTCTATATGGAGATGAGAACCTTGGTACAATCGATCAAGCAATGAAATCTACGTTGAATGAAAAACCAACGACGCCTAAACCCCGTGTATATATTGAAACTAGAATATCAGCACAATCAACAATTGATGCGGTAGAAGACGCCACACACAACTATGTTTTGTTATATGATAAGTCAAACTGCATCTCAAAGAATAAACTAAGAAATTACTTAGGAATTCTTCAAATATTCAAAAGTAGAGAATAAACTCTCAAGTAGAATAAATCTGAATAATAATAAATTATTTTTTAATGTCTTACATCCATAAACCTTTTTATAGTAATACTTAAAACCCTAGAAATCCTTAAAGGAATCAATAAGTGTATTTGGAATAAAATCTAAGCTAACATCCTAGTTATAATAGGAATCTGATAATATATGGTAAATACTAAGTTTATGAAACAAATCCACGCTAAAAAATTGTTAAAAATGTGCATGCCTCGAAAAATGCGCTAACCAAATCTAGGCCAATCCGCCGGGGCGGAAATTTTTGTCCTGTGAAGTCCGCCGGGGCGGAGTTTGGAAGAGACCTATGCGCCGACCAGAGGGTTCTTCGCCGGGGCAGATATATTAAGCTTGGAAATCCGCCGGGGAGGATTTGCTGAATTTCCAATCCGGAAATCTGCTTTCCTGGCTTGCATTGGATTGATCTGGGACGTAACCTTGGACAATGTTAATGAACATGAGTATAGTTTCACCCTCCTTGTACCAAGTAACAATGCCATTCTCATTCCATATTGCTCGCACCAATGCCATAAGTCCTTCTTTGAACCGTTTAGCTCGTCCTCTCATCACGAGTCCAACTAATACTTGCACCGGGTCTAATCTACGACCTTCAGTTGAGTCCAAGCTAGTCATGTCCTCATCATCTATTTTCTGGCAAAGAATTCTTTTAATCTACCTATTAATGGCTTCCGCAAACACCCCGGATACCTCCACCCCTAACACGAATGATCCCATCGTCGCCATCCCTATCTCCTTTATCTCGTCCCTTCCAGTGAAAGCCAACACTTCCAGCCGCAATAAACCCACAACCACCACCACTGAATCCACCACCATCACCACCAGCTCTGCCCCTAGACCCCAACCCTATCCAAGGCAGAGTTGGACTTCCAAAAAATGATCCGTAAATATTCTGACGAAACGCGCTTTCCCCACGCCAATACCCAATCATGCATCATCGAAGACGACCTTGTTGCAATCTGGGAACAATACCATATCTCAGAAACCCACTAACTCAGACCCCCTTCTTCCACCGACCGGATGTACCATCGAACCGACGGGTGGACCGCTATATGCCTCTTACTCTCTTGTAAAAAGAGGTTCGAATTCCTCTCCACTCATTCATCATCACCCTCCTAGGATTCATTGGCATCGGCTTTGCCTAGCTGGTGCCAAACTTCTATATCAACATCGTCGCCTTCATAGCCTTTAGTCATGAGATCGGCGCACCACCCACACTCGAGTTCTTCCTATCCTTATACTAGCTGGGTCAATCCAGAGAACCCGAGTTTCGTGTTTTCATCAAATAACAACCAAAACCAAACCAAAAAAATAGAAAAACGATCTCTGATGGGTACCCCTTCGAGCAACAAGGGATGGCACACACTCACTGGTTCTTTATCAAAGGGCCAAACACCCACCAGATTCCTGATTGGGCCGCCTACGGTCGCCCAAACGTCATTATCGGAGAGACCTTTCCAAACAGAGTTGTCGAAATAGTGAAACTGATAGAGAAACTGCCGATGAAGGAATGTGATTTCAACCTCTTGAACAAACCATCCTGGTTCTATGATCATAAATGTAAGTTCTAAAACCCTCCCTTCTCTTCTCATATTCATATGCCTCTTAATTGGTTTCTTTTAATTCTGACCCATTTTATAAATATACCTTATCAAGCCAACAACTCCCGAAAAGAACAACCATGAAGACCTTACCACCGAAGATGTCCCCCGACCATCCAACATCCCACTAATCACTAAAACCACACAACTGGAAGTCATCGCCAAATAGCCATCCACTTCCTGTTCTAAACCAAAATCATCTGCAAAGGCATCTAAACCAATAGCAATTCCCACCTCCTCTTCAAAAAAAGGCCCTTGGATATGCCAAACTATGAAAGGACCAAAATCCTTCAGGTTAAGAAGAGGCATACCAAGGTTGTTACCCAAGTTTCTGAAGCACCTAAAACCATTTTGTCCGAAGCACCTATCACCCCAACCGAAAATATCCCAATTACCGAAGCCATTACAACCAATATCACCGAACCAAACCGAAACCAAGGCCAAAAATAAAAAGAACCCAAAGATCCTTCCTCCGAACCATCGAATAAGAGAGCCAACACATAAACAACTCTTGAACACTTGCCACAACATCATTCTTCTCCTCCCCGACAACCTTCTCCCAACCGAACCCAAGAGACTGGATCTTCGGCAACCCTCTGGCCTGAAGACATAGAAGAATACCCCCTTGACATCTTTGACAATTTCTTCCTCCCAGCCGTTAACACTGATTCCATAACATTTCAACCACTAAACTCATCTTCGCCAGAATTATGCATCAAGGTCGAGTAAGAATATCTGAATCCACTATTCAAATGTTATTTTCATTTAGTTATTTTCAACTATAATCCCAACAATATTGATTTTAGGCCGCTGCCATCTCCAATCGCCTCGTTCGCCGATGGAAAGAGATCGAAGAAGAAGAAAAATAGACCAAAAAAGATATGAACTACTGAAGGACGCCCTCGCCAAAGAAAGAAGTCTTCACGATAATACTATTTTCTACTGCGAGGGCCTCCAAGCCGACATTGCAAAATTAAAGGAAGAGGCTGTGGAAGTTGAAACTCGCCGAAGAACTGTCTAAGAGAACCACGAGGCAGTTCAAAAGGAGAACAAAGAACTAAAGCAAAACAACCAGGCTCTCAAACGTCAGAATTTGGACATGGACAAAAAGGAGGAAAAACCCTTCCAAACCTGTGTTGCCTTGGAAAAGGAGTTCTATGAGTATAAGGCACTAGGCCCTCCTCTAATCGATGAGCTAAGACTTTAGATTTGCCAAGACTACAGACAGTCCCCCAAGCTTTCGGCCGAAGTGATGCTGATATTCGCTGAGGGATACAAAATTACCCGAAGCGAGGACAAAGAAAAAATCATTGCCGCTAAGCTGGATGTCTCTGTATTAGACTCTTTTGAAGACGAATCCAAAGATGACACTCCACAATAGTAGTCCCTCTTTTGTAACCCTGAACTTACTATGTAATTAATCGAATGTATTTATTAAATAAATTAATGAAGAATATTATCTGTTCTGAAGAACAAGACTTTTATTTCATAGATGCATTTAAATAATAAAAGTGTTCGTTCGAAGAACTGAACATCTATGCCAAAAATATTCGTTTAGATAAATTAAATAAAAGAAGACATCTATTAGGGAGAACTGGACACAAACAAAAGAAGGTAATTTATAGTACTTGTTAAAAAACTGAATACTCCCTTAACTTATGATGAAGAAGATATATTCGTTCGGTAGAATTGGATAATTAATGTAAGAATATTCGTTTCAAAAAACTGAACATTCATATAAATAGATAATGTAAAGTATTCATTTTGGGAAACTGAATAACAATCAAAGAAGACATTCGTTAAAAAAATGAACATCCATTTTATTGATATAAATTGTGAAAAGCTAACAGAGTCACCAGACCAAACTACTTAGCATGTACTATTGATAATATTTTCTAAGTCTACCTGCATGTCAAGTGTTTTTGACTTTTGTTCCATCCATTGCTCGAAGTTGATAAGTACCTGGCTTCGGCACTTCAATGACCACATAGGATACCTCCCAATTAGGCATTAACTTTTTGAGACTCTGGGGCGTTGAAGCCTCCACCTCCCGAAGAACCAAATCACCTACTTCAAACCTCCTCAGCTTCACCCCTTTATTATAATGCCTGGCCACAGGTAGGCTGCAAGCCTTACCAAGGTTGACTCCCTTACCTCCTCCAACAGATCCAAGTTTGCTTGAAGGCCATCATTGTTGTACAATTAGTTGAACTGGCTGGCCCGAAGAGAAGGAGACCCCATCTCGACAAGAATGAGAGCATCGGTCCCGTATGCTAGTCTGAATGGCGAGTCACCTGTTGTTGTCCTCGGGGTAGTCTGATACGACCATAGTACATTGAGTAACTATTCGGGCCATCTCCCCTTAGCCTCATCGAGCCTTCACTTTATCCCATTCAGTAGAGTCCTGTTGGTGACTTCTACTTATCCATTCTATTGGGGATGGGCTACTGACGTCTTTCGATGCTGAATCCCCACGTCTTTTAAAAATTGTTCAAATTTATAACCCACAAATTGTCTGCCATTATTCGAAACCACCACTATGGGAATCCCGAATCGAAAAACCACAAATTCCTTAAGAATCTTTAAGCATTCTTGTTCCGTAATTTACCGAAGGGGTTTCGCCTCTACCCACTTGGTTTTATAATCGATGGCCACTATGACAAAACTAACTTGACCCTTCACCTTCGGTAATGGTCCCAAAATGTTGACCCCCACATAATAAACGGGATCAGGGATAGAACTGTATACAACTCTTCAAGTGACTGATGAGGAATAGAAATGTTCAACTGACACTTGGGGCACTTTTTTACATAGTTGGTTGCTTCTTTAAAAATTATAGACCAATAATATCCCTGCCAAAGCACCTTATATGCCAATGTCTTAACACCCATGTGGTTACCATAAATCCCCTCGTGAACTTCTCAAAGAACATACTCGGCTTCGGAAGGCACAAAACACCTCAATAAAGGGGAAGAATGAGCCGTTTGGTACAAATCCCCTTCAATAAGCACAAAATTCGAACTCCTATATTTAATTTTCTTTGCCATCTTCCGATTATAGACATTCAAAATTTTCTTCAATTCTGTTGTAGACAATCGAGATTTTTTGTTCCTGTTACTAACCCTGCAGGAGGGCAAAACCGTCAACTCAACCCCGATCTCAATACCAGGATGTCAACTCAACCCCCGATCACATCCCAGGAAGTATAAATCAACCCTGGTCTCAATACCGGCCCCGATCTCAATACCGGGATGTCAACTCAACCCCGGTAACAACCCGGGAGGTACAGCTCAACACGAATCTCAATACCAGGACGTCAAATAAATCCCGGTCACATCCCAAGAAGTACAAATCAACCCAGGTCTTAATATCGGGACGTCAAATCAACCCCGGTCACATCTCGGGAGGTACAGGTCAGTCCCGGTCACATCCCGGGAGGTACAGGTTAGCCCCGGTCACATCCCAGAAGGTATAGGTCAGCCCCGGTCACATCTCGGGAAGTATAGCTCAGACTCGATCACATCCTGAGAAGTACAGGTCAACCCTGGTCACATCACAGGAGGTACAGGTCAGCCCCGATCACATCCCGGGAGGTCAGGTCAAGCTCCGGTCATAACCCGGGAGGCCAACTTAACTTCAGAGGCAACCCCAAAGCCTCAAATCATCTCTAGAAAAAAACTTGGAAGAACCAAGTCAGCCTCAGAGACAACCCTGAGGACAAACAGAATCGACTGGGATCCAAACCTCGGAGACAACCCCGGGAAGTCAGCCGAAGGCTATGCCAACACTGAAGGCAACCCCGGGAGGGGCAGAACGGTTATTTTACCAACCTAAAGCTGATTCAGTCAAACTCAAGCTGAATTGACGCCACCAAGGTCAGAAAGAACCGTAATATTGATCCCGAGTGGAAACAGCGCAAGACAGCTCAACGGACAAGCTGCGGGGAAACGAACACCTGGTTATAAACCTATCTTCTTGAACTCGAAAAAGGTTTAATCTCATGTTATTGCGACACTCTGGGTGAGGGCTTTCCGAAAAGGTATAGTACGCCTCCAACGGACGCTCCGATAAAAAGTTAGAAAGTTTTGAATCTGACCTTGCATTACTCAGAGTACACATACTTCGATGCAACAGGGCCCACCACCCGGGGCCTACCACATGGCACTATAGGTAGACCCGCGGCTACCGCGGGTTGAACTGCTTCCACCGGATCTATATATATGAGTGCACCCCCAGCTCATTATATACAAAAACGCTCTTAACCTCTGCCCGTTTCGTTTCTCAGCCCCACTCTTGTACCCTAAACCTAAATTTTATCTCTAACACGTAGATATACTCATATACTACCACATATCAAAAATTGAGCTGTAGAATCGGATGTTTAAAGCCTATGATTTGGTAAAAAGCCCGTGTAGCAGTCCATTGTGAGTATTTTTACGATCATAAAGTTCCTACTACTTTATTGCGCATTTATACACTTGCACGTTAAGTTTCGTTTTCTGATTATGCCCGAAACTCAGTTCCGTGGACGTTTTTGCTCACATTTTAGTGCAATTAACACGTTTTTTGGCAGTTCCATCACCCAAATCGTCGATCCGCAGCTTTTAACAACTTCTATATATATATATATATATATATATATATATATCTACGTATAGAGTAACTTTGCCGAACTGGGTTATCTTCCCAATCCCGATTTGTCTTTTTAATGTATATATTTAACTGTATATATACTAACTTTTTAATTCTGTCAAGCCCGGATGTCAAATCTGTGGTAGTTTACTGCTTTTATATATATAACTATATATATATAAAATTTTTTGACTTATTTGGGCCTGAATTTCTACTTCGTGGCCTTTTTATTGCTTTAATATATATATATATATATATATATATATATATATATTAACTATATATATTAGCATTTTACATTCCAGTTTGTCCTGGATCATTTCATGGCCTTTTTACTGCTTTTATAAATATATATATACTTACATTTCTGTTTGGACAAAGGATAGAATGTCCGTCGCCCTTTATAGTTTTTATATATATATTTACATTCAGTCAAGCCTGGATCATTCTGTGGCTTTTATAGCTTATATATATATTTCATTCCAGTCCGGGCATCGGAGTGAAAACCCATCGCCCTTTATCGCGTTTATATATATATATATTTATTTTGTCAAGCCTGGATTACTTCGTGACTTTATATATATATATATTCATTCTAGTCCGGGCATCGGAGTGAAAACCCATCGCCCTTTACAGCTTTCGTATATATATAACTATATATATATCCTTTATTCCTTGTAATTATATTGCTGCTGTAAATATTCATTTGATATGAATCGGCGCTGACATCTCTTTGGGCGAACTAGATTTCTTTAAATCTCGCCAACTCTAGCTTTCAAACGGTTCAAAATAGGCTCAGACAGAACCGGGAAGCTAGAAAGGCTGAAATTTACTTAAATCTAGCAATTTTTCTAGTTTCATTTCTGAAAGCAACCTCGCGGCCCTTAGATCGCTATCTAGTGGGAACGAGATGCTTCGGCTACACACACACCAGGATTTGACTGATGAATCTTTGGTTATTGCGACGTTTAGATGTAAATATATATTTTTGTCCATATTTGAGCTGTGCAGGTTTTATTGGCTTCCCTCTGTGAGACTAGGAATCGTGGGGTTCATGATCAAACTGATCAGAATCTGATTCCCACGATGGATAAACTCCACTTTACAAATGTACCCTGCCAATTTTTCTATAAAAATGTACATCCAAAAGACCTTAAAACGGTTATCCGGGTTTAAGGTCTCAACATAGTGGAAATATGGTTTGTCGTGTCAGAGTCACTCTGATGGCTGTCATGCCTATGAGAAGATCGACACTTCTCTATATTCTGTGGTCGAGGTTGCTTTGCAACCCGATAATTCACCATTCAAATTGAGCCAAAAGGCTAAAAAGATAAAAAAAAATGGAAGTATTAACATACTTCAATTCCTACGTGAGCGTAAGGGTTTGAAAATATGCTTTCAAAACATCATCTTAATAATCTTGTCTAAAACAAAGACTTTTGCAAATTAAATCAAACCCTTCGTATGTAGGTTCAACGAAGCATGTCCATACTTTCAAATCAATCAAGCGTAGGCCCAATTTCTTTCAGCAATCACACACACATTGTAAATTTAAAAGGAAAATATTAAAAAGATGCGGTACCGTGTTTTCACGGGAGTTGTGGGGTGCCTAACACCTTCCCCACACTTAACCAAGCCCCCGAACTTAGAACTTTGGTTTCAAAGATCAAGTTTCAACAGTGTCCAGGAATTGGGCCTCCTTTCAAACAAAACTTGGTTGAGTTGGTACAACCATTTCAAATCTACCAACTGGCGACTCTGTAAAATGTTCAAATTGTCGACATGATATAGGTTAGCCTTTTCCTAAAAACCCCTTCAAAACCTTTTTTTCACAAAAAAAAGATAAAATAAGGGTAGACAAAACTTAGGAAGAGAGAAAGATTCGGGTCCAACTTGAACCAGATTTTTTTCCGACATCGACAGGTGGCGACTCTGCTGGGGATGGTAGATGGCTTAGGCCGCGTTCAAATCTTTTCAAAATTCCCCATTTGTATCTGCGTATGTGTGAATACTGCGTCTTTACATTAAATGAATGCGTGAATGTTGTGTCTTTACATTGAATGAATGTGAATGAATGCTTTACTGCTTTATATTAGTGCTTCGCACCAATGTCATCATATGCATACGGTGAGACGCGATGTATGTGAATGTATGATGTGTGATTCCTCCACCAGGAGGCAAACCCATCGTTGACAGAGTAATGTCTTCGAGGGCGAATAAGTCTTCGGGGCTCATGAAAAAGCACCACTCAGATCCGCTCCAGTTGAAAGATCGGATTAATTTCCCCTCTAGTAGATTGCGATGATCTGGGGGCCTTCATGCGAAAAAAGCCGCAAGAGTAGCCTAAGATAGGTCAGCCTCTGATTAACCAAATCTGATGGAAAGCTTCTTCATGCCTTCCTCTTTCAAATTTAATGTCAAGTTTTCAATTTACAATATAAATGTTATAATGTACATTCTATGTCTTGTAAATCCTGTTATATTATCTTGTCATCAACACAACTGACCTTTGTTTTGCAGGATAAGATTAAAAAACCTCAAAAACACATCATGGCATGCATCCTATCTATATCTACCTCAGGAATTTGACCCGCTTACGTTTGTTGTAGGTAAAAAAATTGGTACTGTCACTAGATCTAAGTCTAAGAAAGCACTAAGTCCATCTTCAGACATGGCTTCCAGTGCTCAGCCAGAATCCACCCCTGTCTCTAGGGAAGAGTTTGAAGGACTGAAGAACTAGATAGGCAAATTGGCCACTTTCTTGAGAGAACAGAGTAAAGCTCTTAAAGGGAAACAAGCACAGGGTCATACAGAACCAGGTACACCCGGTGGCAGTTAAGAGACTGAAAAGGACACTCAGATTCCTGATCCTCAGAACTAGGATACTACCAACAAAACCCCTGAAATCACCATCCTTATCAAAGAACAGGAAGCTGGTGACATTATGAAGAAAGTCCAAAAAATGGAAGAAACTATCCGGTCTATCAAAGGAACTGGGGCATTTGGCAGTGTCAAGTATTCAGACTTATGCATTTTCCCTAGAGCTCGTTATCTCAAAAAATTTTAAGTCCCTGATTTTGAGAAATACGATGGATTAGGAGACCCTTACACTCATTTAAAGGTGTTCATTGGAGAGATCGAATCCTATGTAGAGGACGAGAAACTCCGAATGTAGTTATTCCAAAAAAGTCTGACAGGAGAGGCTAGAGCTTGGTATGCCCTTCTGGACAACTCTAAAATTCACAGCTGGGAAGACCTGGCACATGCCTTCCTCAATCAATACAGTTTTTAGTCTCAACTAGCTCCAGACAGATATCAAATAACCAAAATCAAGAAACAAAACACTGTGTTAGTTTCCAAAAGCACGTTAGTTATCTAGAAGGGGGGTTGAATAGATATTTTAAAATTTCTTTGTTTAAAAATACTTAGTCAGTATTGGTGATACTAACTGCAGCAGAATATATATTTTGTTCCCCTTCAAGATAATACAGTTAAGGCGAGATAAACAGTTATAGCAGTTATAACAGATATAACAGTTATAGCAGTTAATGAGAGACAATGAGACACAGGGTTTTAAGTGGTTCAGAGCCAAGGCGACTCTTAATCCACTCTTCTACTCCACGAGTAGGAAATCCACTAAGGATGTCTTCTTACAACTGGATCACTTAGATCCCTTCAAGGCCAGCAGGCCTGGAACTTCACTTAGTTCGCTTTTGAACTCTTCAAGTCCTTTAACTTGGATCTGCTCTTAGTTCACTTCTAAACTCCTCAAGTCCTTTGACTTGGATTTGCTCTTAGTTCACTTCTGAAATCTTAAAGTCCTTTAACTTGGATCTTCACTTAGTTCACTTCTGAACTTCTTCAAGTCCTTTGACTTGGTACCTCACTTGGATAGGCAGTTGATAGTTTGAGGTGTGCTACTCAGTTGCAGTTCAGCTTCTGCCTTTCAAAGGACTGAGTAGTGAAGCAAACTTTCTTCAGTATCATAGTATTGCTCGTTGAGTGTTCTTGAGCTTTTTTAATGTATTTTTTCTTTTTGCGTCTTGCTTGCTTAGTCTGAATCCTTGTCTGATTTTCTTATAAAAGAGCCATTCAAAAATAGCCGTTTTGAATGCTCCCGTTGCTTCATTTAATGCTTCAGATGTTTTCTGTGCAGTGATGTTGACGTCCTACTTTTCTGCTGCTCTGCCGCCTGGCCCACTGACATAGCAGACTATATCTTTCACCTAACACCTAAAAAGGTGTTTTTTACAGGCTGCTTTAGTCCTTATCCTTAGCTTCTTCAATACGCTTCTTCAATTTGGACTAAGGATGAATATGGAAGTATTGGGACTATCACTTTGTCAAAGACTATAAGCCTTTCTTCATTTGTTGTTCTTCCTCCCTTCATCAGATCTTCAATCTTTGACGTTGACTAGAGGAACACTACGATTATGGTCATTGTGACATAATCGTTGTGTGTTGGCTTTACACAGCGTGATTCAGACTTCTTCGTAGAGCACACTATAATTTCTCTTAAGCTCTCGGTAGACTACGATTCCTTGCTTGTTTGTCTTGCAGACTTCACACTTCTGATAGCACTCTGCGATTCCCAACTTGGCTCGGCAGATGCTTTTTAACTTTATAACTCTCAGTGTGGCTTCTAAGGCAGACTACGATTCTTTAATGCTTTCACTTGAGCTCGACGTTTCTTGCCTTGGCCTCTGAAGACTTGATTCTTCGGTAGACTCTTATTTTGAATATCTTCACTTAAGCTCCACGTTTTCTGCCTTAACTTCTTTAGGCTTGAATCTCTTGGTAGACTACGATTCTTATATGGTCATTCAAGCTCCATGAGTCCTGCCTTGTCTTCTGCAGACTTGAATCCCTTCAACAGACTACGATTCTGAATCTCTTCGTTGAAGCTCCACGATTTTGCCTTGTCTTTCGAATGCTGTCTTTGACAGACTACGATTCTGTCAAGACTTTAACTTTTACAGCTCAAATAGATCAACCTAACAAGTTTGATCTTTTCTTCTATACATTCATTTACATAAATGATAAATGTTAAAGCTCAGATCAACCTAACATGTTTGATCTATCATCTAAGTCCTTGTATAATGATTCTCTTAAGGACTGTACACTTAAGCATTTATATTTACTTTCAATATCAAATCTGAATATGCAATTTCCAATAATCTCCCCCTATTTGATGTTGACATAATCAAGGAGATTTAGATCATAGCATCATTCTCTAAATGCATAATGCTAGAAAGTAAATATGGCTTAGTGTTTCAGTGAGCAACTAAAATTTTTAGAGAATAAGCATGAATTTATTGATGTTTGAAGAGATATTACATTCAAGCATAAAAACATCAATACAGAATTAAGTTTAGGCTTATCTCTATTTTCATTATCTCTTGCTCCTCTGAAAGTAGGCATGCTCTGTAGCTCTCCTTTTTCTTGAGGCTTCATTTCTTCTTGCAATATCCTCTAGCTCATCTTGAGTTAATAGTTCATCATGATCATGTCTGTTCACGAAGGCATGATCTGCAACAGGCATACTAAGACCAGTTGATGTTATGCCTTATGAGCTAGAGGCTTGACCTTGACTTCGTTGAGTAGGCTCAACAATAATAGGACTTTGATCAAATCGTGGAGGCTAAAGATCAGGACTTCTGAGATTTCCACCACCACTCGATGATTGACTAAGGTGAGTGTGTTGCCTTTGCGGTTGCTGCCTCCTGCTGCTTCCTCCTCCTCGTCCTCCACTTTATGTCAACATCAAGGGTTTGAACATCTTCTGATAGACGCTTAATTCCTTCAACCAACTCATGCAACTGTGAGTGGTTTAGAGACGTGTCACTATGATTTTCAGCAATTTGAGCCTCAGTGCGGCGTTGCTTTTGTTGAATCTGTTCCATTTCACCGCAGTTCTCATTGAGTTGAGCTATACCAGAGTCTTGTAAGAATTGAAGTGAGGTGCGTAGTTTAGCAATCTCTTTCATCATTCTCGCTTTCTGAGATTGATAATTTTTCTGCATTATTTCCATAGCCTCCTTGTGTTTCTTTGTAGCAGCGAAGTGAATAGCATCTCTTTGATTCAGACTGTCAGCCATTTCCTTGACCACTTCTTTCAGTTTCCTAGTCAGCTCAGTTTCTAATTTTTTGGTAGTGGCTTGACTGAATAATGTGGTCAAATCTCATATGAAGCTCTATGGAGTGAGCTTCAAGAATCTCTCCTGAGTCTGATCCAATCTGGTTTAGTGCGTCACTAAGCTCCTTCTTTGTTGTCATTCGAGACAGTTGATTTAAGATTCGCTGTGTCTGATAAGGAGTAGAAGGTGTTGTAGTGTGATCATCTCTCCTTGATATACTTTCAAGAGTAAGAGTTGTATAAAAATATTCATTTCTGGAAGATGATGGGATTTCAGCTTGAGCCAGTGGAGTTTGAGTTGTGGTTTGCTGTTTAGGTGCTGTGTTTGGGTCAGGTGTATTTAATTTATGGGGCAATGCTGATGACTTCACGTTTTCCGGGTTAGATTGATCATTTTGCTCAGGCGGGTGTTCGTAGTCTTGAGTATATGCCTCAATGTTTAAGCTATCAGGCATCTCTTTAACTACTTTGGTGATATGCTCAAGGACCACTGAGTCACAAATATTTTGCTCTATGAGGGTAAGTTGATTATTTGGTTCCTCAGTCACAGACTTTTGGGACTCTGTGACTGGAAATTGGTTTAGTGGGTGAAGAACCGCTTCCATCCATTTTGGTAGTTCATAGAACTCATTAAAGTGGGATGAAGGAGAATGGTTAACAATAAAAGAGATGGGAGTGAAATATACCTCATTCTTAGATTCTGAAGTTGATTTATTTGAAATCAGCTTCTTGGCAAATTTCCTCTCTTTTGGGAAACCATTGACGAGCACTGAGATTGCTGGATATTCCTTGAAGGTCCAGAACATGTGATCCCAGTTGTTGATGATTAGAGCTTTATGATATGACATCATTGGCAAGTAGTTGAACAATTGAGTATAGTTGGCTGCTCTTTCTGCATTTCTGCATATGGCTAAGATCTCAACATCATCATTCAGCTCTTCATCAGTGTCTTCATTTTCATCCAGATTTTATAACACACCATAATCTCCAATTTCTTCATCATGAACTTGCACCACATCGTTCATTTCAACATCATCTGCAATATTTACCACCTCTGCAGCAGCAGATTCTACGAATTCTTCATACACTGAGGGGTCTTCAACACTTTCCTTTGGTAGCTCCCCCTCAGCTTCTGCATTTTCTGTCTCTATTATTTCTAACAGCTCCACCTCAGCTACAACATTCTTTTGAATAAGAGACTTCAGAGTTTCCCTTTCTTGTACTTCAACAGTGTCATCTTCATTTGGGCTTAGCACATTTATTTCTAATGTAGCTCCTTTTCCTACTTCTCATCCCAGAGTTTCCTCAATACCATCATCAGAAATATTCACATCATCTTGGTTGGTAGTCTGTTCAGGTGCATCAGAGTTGTCTGCATTCCTTGTTGATACTATGTAAGTTACTACATCTTCAATGGCTCTAATCTCGTGTTGAGTTGGACCAGATGCTCTAGACTCACTGATCTGTTCAGCATCTTTACTTCTGTCATCTTCTTCAGTTGTAGTAGCATGTTTCTTAGCCAGCTTCTTCATTCTCTTCTTTTTCTTCTGCACAGCCTCCATACCCGTTTTTGCTTCAGCCCTGATGATCTGTTCAGGCTGTGGAGCTGGTGTGGCTTCCCCTTCTTCAGTTGTTGACTCTACGAGTTGGGTTGATTCCACAATCACAGAGAGTGAGGACTTCTTTGCTCTTTTGACATGTTTCTTCTTCTGCTGATGCTCAGAGCTGTCTTCAGCCTTATCTGCACTTGTTACTTTCCTTTTATTCTCCTTTTTTTCTTTCAAAGCCTTCCATGGTGATTCAGAAATGATATCTTTGTTGGAGGTAGGATTTGTAGGCTCATCATTAGTACCAGGATTCATGTGGAGTGCATCAGTGGTTGAGCCTTGGGGTTCTTCAGTTGTTTGAACATTTTCATGCATTTTCCTTTTCCCTTTACTCTTTTTGGGCAAAGCTGCAACCTTTTCTTGGTTGACCTCTTCCTTTTCTTCACTTCTGTCTTCCTTTACAGTAGACGTAGTTGCTGACTTCATCTTTACATTTTCGGCGGGATTCCTTTTCCAGTTCTAAAACAGTTGTTGAGTCATCTTTCTATTAGGGTTGACTGGAATACCCTCATGGTTCCCAAATCTGTCACCCAGCACATGTTGAATAATGATGCTGATAAACCTTCCCTAGGGCATTTTAGCAGTGCTCTTGGTCTTCTTTGAACTTTGCATCCATTTGCCTATCCAATTCATCAGCAAGGCTCCAGTAGTTGAGTTTGATTTTGAGACGGATGGCTGTCATGAGCTTTAGTTGCTTTTCGTTGACCGAATCATGACCAGTGCTCTTGAAACATATGCACTTCCCAACAATGTTTGCTAGAAATTCACATTCTTGGGGAAATTCTTTCTTCTTGTGTCCGTTCTTCCCTTCATCTTTTGTGTAACCCATTTCCTTCAGTCCACTATGGTAATCAACAGTATCCATGGATGAAAGACCTCTGTTTTTAAAAACTAGGGCTTAGTTTATACTTTTAGTGTCGAGTCGGATTTGCATATTGTTGACTTTAGTGAGAATATGGGCTTCATTTACAACTCCATTGCAGTAGAACTCTTTCACCAGCTTTGGATATATCAGTGTGCTGGTGCCCAGAGCATATTTGAGACCCGCCCTTTTTAGAAGTGAAAGGACTTTGTGTATCCCCGGCTCAGCCTTCTCGAAACCATCGAAACACAGTTGATAACCGGATACCACACTAGAAGCAGCCATTAATGTAGATTGAATTTCCTGGAATTAACAATTTTGGCTTAGCTTTCTGAAACTTAGGGTTTTGTTAGAGAGAGAGAGAAGGTGAAAGAGAGATAGTCTTTTGAAATTCAAAAGTGAACTGTCAGAATGCAGTTAAAAATGACTTTAACTTCCCTCCATATGTTCTGTGACGCCCCCAAATTCCAGGACCGTCACGGGGTCGCTCGAATTATGTTTGTCACGTGCTCATGGTAATACATCACAATAATAATACGACTAAATGTCGCATCGCACAGCGGAATAATACACAACTATTACCGAATAGATTACATTTAAATAATATAATTTATTCACGTCCCAAGGTCTCATAACTTAAACAGTGATTACATAGCTTAGACATATCTTAAGCAATAATAACCTTAACTAGTACATAATATCATAAGTTCTTTATTACAATCAAAAAGTCCTGCATAAACAAAGCTACTCAGTAGCCTTTCCCTTGCCCTTGTCGGTACTCGAGGGTCCGCACTACTCGGCCTTAACTGAAATGTTTTTAGGGAAAGCAAGAATGAGCACAAATTGCTCAGCAAGTAATATACAATAAGGGTTTGTAATATAATTCTCAATTCTCGAAAGGGTATAGCAAGGTTTGATAGTTCAAGGATAACAAGAATATCAACAGTTTTCAATAACAGTCGCTAAGGACAGAATAATATCAATGTGATTTAATAATAAATCAATTCAAGATTTCAAGATAACTGAATACTGAGCAGTCACTAAGGACTATAAACTTCCACAGGAATTGACAGTAATAAACTGAAAATCCAACAAAACAAGTACAATAGGTGATCAGCCTAAAGTACCCTATGTTATGCATAACACTCAATCATACTAATGTGCGCGCGTCGGTTCTCCGACAGTTATATTTTGTTCTTCTCAGTCAAATACAAGATCCAGCACCAATCAATCGGTTTGGGTCGCCTTTCAATAATATAAGTCTAGCCGAATCAAATGGCATAGATCTCAACAACTATAAATTCAATTTCAAGATTTAAAGTTCGAAGAATATAGTTCGACTTTTATCCTATTCATGAAGTATATGGTTCATAATATCTGAATTTAATCTCAAGAGTTTACTCGTACGATAATAATTGCATAAGCTAATTGAATGTTCAATAAAGAGTAGAGTTAGGAACTTGCTTACAACGTTCCTTGAATAAAGTAAATACGAAGGTCTAGGATACTTGCACTATAAATGAGTGTAAGTAAGGAAACTTGCACTTTAAAAGAGTGTAAGTTAGAGAACTTGCCTTTAGCGTAGTTTATCCACGAAAAGCAAATCAACACTTTCGAATTCCTATCGTAATATAGTTACGTATATATACGATATTCATTAGTCATATAATTTAACTTCACATTTTGTCTTTGAATATACGATCAACACATAAGCTAAGTTTTAACCTAGCTACACAGTTATATAGAATATAATTTCTATCCTTAACGTTCCTCCTTTTGAGTTTAAACACATTCTCATATTATATAATATCGCAACAATTAGCAAACATGCTCTCATATTATTAATATCACATAAGACCACAATCAATACTAAATATATTTCATTTTAGGAAGTTATGGCATTCTCATAAGTTAACCATCAAAATCGGGTTCAAGTAACATCATATAATATCACGTAGTATGTATACATTTTAAAGGATACTTTCATGCTCGTTCAACCTTTTCACGTTCAATTTACATGATATAGGTTCTAGATCTATATTTTAAACAAATTAAGGCTTTACAACATCGTGAAATCATATAAGCTACCATGCTTTATTATTTTAAGCATACGAGGTGATCACATAATTTGTTTTAGGCATGCTCACAAGTATCTTTACCACATACATATTACTAGCATCGCTATCGATTTTGAAATTATGCTTTATTTTGCGTTTATTTAGTTTTCATGGCACTTAGCATGGTATGTACACATGTATGATATATTAGTGAGTCTAAGATTGCTATCAACATGTTCAAAATTATCAGATTCTAATTCTCGACATAACATACCCAAGTTCACGTTCAAAGTATAGTTCACTAATAAGGTCTATCATGTTCATGCTTCCTTATGAAACCTATATATGCAAGTTAACATGTATTAATGTGTTTCTAGGTCATGTTTGCAAAATCAGAACATGGATATGGTACATACATGTCAAAGTTTACTTTTAAAACTCGTAGTTTTGTTAGTAATGCCCACTATTGAGGTCCACATGCTTATGTTACATTATGACACTCACATACATAAGTCAACATGCATCTCATGTGTTTCTAGGTCATACTAATATGCCTCAAAAGTCAGAATACTAACATGCTTCATATATGTTAATGTTCGCTCATGAAACTTTAAGTGCATTTCCAAACTACATGTCGTTTCATATACATTACATGCAAACATAGCAATACATGTTCATACTAGGTCTAGGTATATCACTATATATGTCTAACCAGACACCAAGCTTGTTTAAACCTATACGAGAAAGCCATGACTCAACAGATTGCAGCAGAATGCAGAAAACTTCATCATGGTGCCGGCGCAGCTGCGCCGCATCCCAGGCTTAAACCGGCGCAGCTGCGCCACTACTGGTTCGCATCAGACAGCAGGCAGCCACGACAGTTTCTGTCCCAACTCACGAAATGACTTCACGAAAATAGTTTTTAAACAACTACATTCCAGTTCAAACATGTATATAAGCCATATAGCAACTAAACAAACTTCCTTTAATCCAATTACAGTCCAATTTGGCATAATCAGAAATTAAAATTCAAGAATACTTGTAGAAACAGAAAAATGGAAAAATGAAGAACATGGGTGTTGTTGTAAGAATTCGATTGCGAGCAAGTTACTATGATTATAAGTTTTATACCACAACCCACAAACATTATCCAAGTATAACTTCATGACTTTCATACTGGATTCAAGAAGTTAGAAAACTTCAGAGAACAAGAAATGGAGAATAAGGGAGAGGTTTTATACCTCTGCAATGTAATCCAAGTTTGAATTGAACTCCTCACACACTGATTATACTTCTTTAACTTCTTAGCAACTCACACTCTCAGTTTACACTTAGCAGAAGATTTTCACGCAATAGAAAATGAGAAGGAAGGGTGCTTTATATAGAGGAATGTATAACCAGGCATTAACTTTGTTCTATAGTTTGAATCAACGAAAAATGGAAGTAAACAACAGATATACAAAGGTTGGCCAACTGCCCATTTTGTAGCTATCATCACTGCTAATCCTAGCTGCTCAAATTTACGCAATGAGATTATAGGCCACTGTTTGGCCACTGTTGGAGCAATTAATGCGTTTAAATTTCCAGCAATGTGATTAATTAGTTCAATTCAGTTACTATGCTTTCCAAAAATGGGTTTAATGTACAATTGTTACTATATTAGGAAAAATTAGGGATTACATATGTACTCATATCATATAATCCATGTACATTTTATCACTACCGAATGTAATTCAATTAGGTACTATCACATTTATTATTCAATTATATATTGAAGTAATCATCAACTATAATTATTTACTATATATATATTCTTGATGTACCATTTTAATGTATACTTACATACCCATTGTTACATAAGCATCATGATGTATTCATAATATATAATTTCAATTATGTACAATCATATAGTATAAATATACTTGCATGGTCACACTTAAGTGTTTCTCTACTCTATATAATATAGTCGTATTCCATATACTTCATATTATTAATTATTGCATACTTGCACATAACAATCACTACAACCTTATTATATTATTAATTTACTTATTTGTTTCATTATTCATAATGTCAAATAAATAAATTATTAATCTTATTGATTAATTAACAATAATATTAATTAATCCATTCCTTGCCAATTTATGAAATTATTAATCTCTATAATAATTAATTAATATCTATAATAACAATTATAGATTAATTGTCCACTTAATAATTATTTTGTTAATTAATATAATTATTAATATTTCTCATCACTGTGCCACACAAGATATTTCCGAGTTTATTATAAACTCCATATTTTTCTCAATTATTATAATTATTCAATTTAATATAATTGAGTTAATCCTTCTCATAACACAAAATCATTTATATTAAATAAATTCTCATTCTCATTAATATATTTATTTAATAATATTAGGAAATTCTCGAGTATTATATGTTCTGCACCGTGGGACACGTGTCGGGTTTTGCAGAACTCCACGATTTTAATTTATGTGAAAATCTCCGTTCTGCCCTTAGCTCCCCCTGAGCTAGAGTGCCCTTGTAGAGAGACTACGAATGCCGAGACTCACTCCACGATTGTTGAGTTTGATCCTTTGCTCGCTTCTTGACCATTGACTCTACGTTTTTCTGTGATGCCTTCTGAAATGACAAGCCTTCTAGATTAAGGTTACTCAAGAAGGGCCAACCTCTTAGTTTGATACTAAGGATCAAGTTTGTCCCTGAGACACTTATCAAAAGGGTTGCTTGGTTTGTTGTTGCTATCACAGTGAGCCTTCATGTTTTGACTGTATCATTCCACTATCATGGTTCCTCTTAGTCATCTCTATGATTTTGACTTAGCTTTTATATCAGCAAGGTTAGCACCATCTAGAGCATAGAATTTATAGTTGCAAATTTGACATACCTAACTCACTTATTAGTTAATTGAATCTGGATTCATTTAAGGGTTTTATAAACACATTAGCAAGTTAATTTTCAGTAGGGATGTATTGCAAGGATATTATTTTATTTTGAATATGATCCCTAATAAAATGATATCTTATTTCTATATGCTTGGTCCTAGAATGCATGACAGGATTATTTGTTATTGCTATAGCACTTGTGTTATCACTGTGTATGGGTATAGATTTAAAATCAAACCCGTAATCTGCTAGCTGATTCTTCATCCATAGGATTTGAGCACAACAGCTGCCAGCAACAATATATTCAGCTTCTGCTGTTGAAGTTGATACTGAGTTTTGCTTCTTGCTGAACCAAGACACTAGTCTATTGCCTAGTAGTTGATAAGTGCCACTGGAACTTTTTCTAGCTATTTTGCATCCTGCAAAATCAGCATCTGAACATCCTATCAGTTCAAATGAGGACTCTATTTGGTGTTCACTGTTCCAATATCATACAACTATCTACCCATAAATAATGAAATTCATTTATTAGATAAATAAATCATCATCTTACATCATCTGAAATAAAAGTACATCATAAATCCCAGGTTATACTTAAACCTTAAATATCTGTTGCGGAAACGTAAATAAATAAGTCTTAAATCATCACACATAAATCTTAAACTTTAACATTATTCATGACAATACAAATCTTCATCACTTGTTAGCTTTTCCTTTGCCCTTGCTACTAGAAGGTATATCACTTCGTTCATTATTAGCTGCAATGTTATTATGCAAGAGTGAGCACGGATGCCCGCAAGTATAAAAATATGACAGAATAATAACATGCGAGTGAAAGAATTCTGAATAACAGAAAGCTCAACATTTGAATCAAGAATATTAACCAAGAGTCAAATTACTTCTCAACTTTTGAATCAAGAATATTAATCAAGAGTCAAATTACTTCTGAGGGTCATTAAGACCTTGAACCGAGTCTTAGGTTGTCAAGTATATTAACCTTTCCAACCTTTAACAGTCACAAGACTATAGACTTTACTTCTCGTACTTAGGGAGATCAACCCTTCGTACTGATACTGTGCACATTATCTTAACGCTTAAAGCATCTTCATTAATCCCCTACATTAGGGTTGTTCATCTCAATTTGACATCAGAATCCGTACCAAATAAAGTTGGTTTGGATAATTCAATAAATGATATTCATATTGAATATTAACTTCTCAAGGTATACAATCGAATAAGTATTGTACACTTAAATGATACTTTTAAAAGAATCATGGCATCTCATGTGAAATTCTAAACTTGGATATTCAAGAGTAAGAATTTTCTCAACAATAGTAATTAAGCATAGCAATTGCTTAATTAAAAGAGTTTAGTTTAGGAAACTTGCCAAACAATAATAATAAGTTAGGGATAGAAAACTTGCCTCATGCGCAAGCTACAGTTATTACTCACTTCTTTAATTACTCTTACCTATCACACATTTACAATATCAATTAATCACAGGTTCGATATGATTATTGATTTACAATAGTATTCTTCAAACTCATTATTAAGTTTTCAAATAATGGTTTACGTTGATTAATTAACTTGTTAATTAATCACGTAACTTAAGTTATTAACTTGTATTAATAACTCATTACATATATAACATGTCTACATGTTAATTAGATTTAAAATAATGTCTTAATGTTTATAACACATTATTTAACCTTTACAAATAATAGTTTAAGTCACGTAATTAATTTATTAATTAATTACATAACATAAATTATTAAACTCATATCAATATTTTATTATATTTATACAACATGTGTTCATGTTCATTAGACTCAAAACACATTTCAAAATTTTCCAACACTTAGCAAATTTTTTTTTTCAAAATTTTCGGACAGGCACGGCCGCGCGCCATTTTGCCTTGCAGCCGGCGCGGCTGCGAAAATTTCAAAATCTGAAGTTCGCGAACGAACATAGATTTTCTCCCATTTTCTCCCAATTCACATCATTATACTGATTTATAATGTTACCCATGAAGTATAAACTTCACAGGAACATTATATATCACTTATAACATGTTCTTAACATTCCAAGTCATGTAATTACACAAATTAACATATTAATTTTCACTGTTCTTCAAAACTTTCAAGAGTTTAATGAAAAACATAAAAAAAATCTCCTTACGGATTCGTTACTACACCGAATTCATTTATTTCAATTCCATATTCTTTGTCTTAACATATACAATCATATTCATGTATCAATTTAAATATAAACATATGATTTAATCATTAATTTAACCCATATGGGTTATTCACCCATATTCAATACTCTGTAATTTCATAAAACCCATTTATTAACAAAGTTATTTGGTGTGGTCAGTGTAAATCATGGATACATGATCTAACACATAATACCAACATATATGATTACATATATAAACATATCTTGGTTTAATTTTTCAAAATAATTCTTAACAGATAGTTTTTATAAAGACGTATAAAAACTCTGTAAATATTTGAAAAACCCAATTAAGGCCAGATTATATAAAATTGATCCTTTAAAACATGATTATATGTTAGAAAAACACGTTATGATTCCATACCCATATAGATAAAGCCATATCGTAACCCAATTGGGAAACCCAATTTTCACAGAAAACTCAAATACGTAAATGAAGACTTTGAAAAAAAATATAACTTTTAAAAACTTAAAAAAAAGAAGATTACCCTTTGTTAGTATGAAGATAAATCTAATACAATACTCAGGATTCCTCAAACCTCTTTCTCTCTTCTTCTTCTTCTCTCTGAAGATTTCTAAGTTTTTTTTTTATTTCTTTCTGACTTTGAAAAAAATGAAAATAATTCCGTTTAACAGGATAATATACGTATATATATAATATATCCGTTGTATAACAAACGGACTAACTCCCCTTAAGGCCTTGTTTGGCTACACCCTTAATTCCTTTTTCATTTATTTTAATTAACTAGTTTAGTATATAGTTAATTGTAACACTTTAATTAATCAATCAATTTTATTTAAATCAATTAAATAAAATATAATAAATTTTACATTAAATTATATTGTCACATAATTAATATTTTTATTTATTAATTATGTTAATTCACTAATTCTTTAATTAATTATTAAATTAATTAAAGTAATATATGCTTATTTAATTAATTCAATTAATCAAATAAACTTAATTAATTAAATATTTTGAACTATTAATTCACTACACATTAATTTAATTAATGTAACACATATAATTAAATTAATCTACTACAAATTCATGAATTAATTATTCAACTCAATAATTAAATCATTAAAAATATTTATTTATTTCAATAAATATTCAAATATCTTTACAAAATTCTTGTTCGTCACAGTGCATCCATATAAGGCTTTATCTAATCTATAGACATAATCAGAGAAGGTTGGATTGACAAAACTTGGGGGTTGTTCCACATAGACTTCTTTTTGAAGTTCACCATTTAGGAATGCACTCTTGACATCCATCTAGAATACTTTGAACTTAATGTGAGCAGCAAATGCAAGGAATATTCTAATAGCTTCAAGTCTGGCAACTGGTGCGAAGGTCTCATCGTAGTCTATGCCTTCCTCTTGAGAATAACCTTTAGCAACCAGCCTTGCTTTATTTCTTGTGATCACCCCGTCTTCATCCATCTTGTTTCTGAAGACCCATTTGGTGTAGATGACTGGGTGATTCTTTGGTCTTTGAACTAGTCTCCAGGCTTTGCTTCTCTCAAACTGATTCAGTTCTTCTTGCATGGCTTCAATCCAGCTTGCATCTAGCATAGCATCTTCAATCGCAGATCTTGTTCTTATTCTGGCAGTTGGATCACCAATGATCAAATCTTGAGTGTGATCTCTTGCCCATCTGTTCCCTGTTGGGACATCTGTCCTGACGCCTTCTCGTCTAAACTCCTCAAGATTTACTTCTGGTGTTTGTTGTTCAGAATCATCGTCTGGTTCAGCTCTCACTACGATTTCTTCTTCGGGAACTACTGTCGTAGTGTTGGGCTTGACCACTTCATTCGTAGTGTCTGTATCGTCAATCGTAGTGTCTGGTGGTGCAGACTTATCCAAGTTTGTTTCATCAAAGATGATGTGGATTGAGACTTCAACACTTAATGTCTTCTTATTGAACACTTTATAGGCTTTGCTGTCTGTGGCATAACCAAGGAAAATTCCTTCATCTGACTTAGGTTGGAACTTAGTCAAATATTGCTTTCCATTATTGAGAATGTAGCATGAACAACCGAATACATGGAAGTAACTATCATTTGGCTTTCTTCCTTTCCACAGCTCATAGGGAGTCTTCTTTAACATAGAATGTATAAGAGATATGTTGGAAGCTTGTCTCATCTTTTGAGTTGACTGCTTTGCCTTTGAAAGAGCTTCTTGTTTACTTTCCGAGCTGGTACTCAATGCATGGTCTTTCTTTGATGAAGCTTGAACTTGGGTAATCCTGCTACCAAATCTTTGGAGAATAGCTTAAACATACTCTTGGAGTTGAGATGAAATAATCTTATTTCCTTCTCCTATTTTTGTCAGCTTGATTGAGGATGTATTCCAGATTTCTGACTTGACACATTTCGCATTTATCCATACTCTCTTGTCTTACCAGAGTTAATGTCTCCAACGGTAGCTGTTGGTCCTTTCTTCTCTGTGTAGTTTGACAGGAGGGCTTTGTATCCAGTTATGTGTCTTGAGCGTCCACTTATCCAGATATCTCATTGTGGTCGTGGTGCTTATTTCCTGCAGATAGATTTTGTTTTTCATGTTGGTACCCAGACTGGTATGGGTCCTGCAGTGTTAGTAACCATGGGGACCCAAATCTTTTTGATTTTGGGACTTCTATGCACAGTGGTATGATAACATGATACAGTATTATACTTTGTTCGATCATATTCAAAACATTTTGTATAATTCATGCTTGAGTGTGTGTATGGATTCCTTATCCGTTTGAACTTGTGTGCGTACTGGTTTGCCTTGCCTTTGTATTTTATCTTTCTCTTCCATGCAGTCTTGGGGTTCACATTTTGTGCTGAGTAAACCTCAACACCACGATTCCTTCCAGGTTGACCCGTGGAGTCAGTTTTTCTTGACTCTACGATTCGTCGAGGTAGGTCTGTGGTGACTGAGTTTCTCTTTTCTTTTCTAAATCCCAAACCGGCAAGAGATCCTTCATGTTGTGAGACTTGATTTAAATCAGAAGAGTAGGGTTGTACTGTTTCTTCCTTCTGTGTGGATTTTACAAATACAATGCTTCTATTTGGGTTAGAAGCACTGATACAGTTGGTATCCTTAAGTTTTTCCACACTTGATTCTGAGGTAGGATCTTCATAACCTAAACCCGTCCTGTCAGAAATACTTTTCTAACTAGAGATCAGAGAGTCCATGTATGATGAAGATCTATTCCACACAGAGATAGTTTTTTAGCTCCTCAATCTTAGAGGTTAGATTTGACTCTCGTTGTGTGCTTAGTTCATTGATCTGTCTTAAGTTTTTATTCTCAGCTTTAGACTGAGAGAGAGAGAGATAGAACATAGTAAAGCTGTTTCCATTTTTTTTTGAATTTTCTCTTTCTCGAAATAAAGGTCAAAATAATCTTTGGACACAATTCTGAATCTCCTCTTATATTGGTATAGATCATATGTCATGTCATTAAGAGCAATTCTTAAGGGATCTATACTTACATTAGGGTCGTTAAAGTCAAATACCTCGTCTGTGTTTACCTCAGGATGATCAGTATTTTCCATGTTGTTTGCATCCTTGGCCATCAAATATATATTGACTTTTTGAGGTTCTTCTTCATCTTCAGACTTAGCATTTGTATCATTATCTGAGTCATTCCATGAACTTCCATGCTACAAGACCTTTGTCTTTCTTCTGATGCTTCTTGTAGCCTCTGAACTCCTTCTTTGGATTTGTTCTTCGTTTGAGTTCTTCTTTGATGGGCTTGTTGCAGTTTGCCATGAAGTGACCAGGCATTTTGCAGTTGTAGCATATTTCATTTATCTGCTCCAGACTGCTGATGTTCCTGTATTTCTTAGGTCTGCCGCTTCTTCCTTTGCGCATGAACCTTCTTAGCTTTCTGGCCAGCATTGTGGCTTTGTTAGCATTTGCATCATCAGCCTCATCAGATGAGGATTCATCTTCATCATAGGCATTAGAGATGTCTTCTTCAGCCTTAAGAGTAACTCCTTTGTCCTTCTTTCTTCCTTCAGATAGAGTCTCTGCTCGTTGAGTGAGCTCGAGTTCATATGTAAGAAGGTTGCCATAGAGTTGTTGAACAGTCATTCCATGCAAGTTCTTTGACTCTCGGATTGCTGTGGTTTTGGCATCCCACTTGCTTGGTAAGGACTTCATGAACTTAATGATAAGATCTTTGTTTGGATAGACCTTTCCATAAGCTCGAAGAGAGATGAGCAGCAATGTGAATCTTTCATATGTAGAAGTGACATTTTCTCCAGGAACGTGGGCAAATATCTCATACTGTTGAGTCAGTAGAGATTGTTTGTTTTCTCTAACTTCTTCAGTTCCTTTATGCATGATGAGCAATGCATCCCAGACTTCTTTGGCAGTTTTGCAGTTAACCACATTTCAAATAGAATATCTTCTAAAGACTGGAACAAGATATTTTTAGCCTTTTTGTCTAGCTGCACATTCTTCTTCTTGTTTTTAGTCCATTCTGACTTGATCTTTATCACCATATTGTTTGGATCTTCTGTAGTTGGTGCAAGCTTCCTTTGAACATAGGGCCCATTCAGAACAGTTTCAAATAGATCATCATCTATTGAATCCATGTAAGCCTGCATCCAAACTTTCCAATTAGTGAATTTATCTTTGTTGCACATTGGTGGGTTGCTTCCTCCACCTATCCTGGTCTCGCTTATCAGTTGTGCCATAGGATCTTCTCAAGCTTGTATGCTTAGATGTGAGAACTTGCTCTTATACCAATTATTAGTTCCCAAAAGCACGTTAGTTATCTAGAAGGGGGGGGGTTGAATAGATATTTTAAAATTTCTTTGTTTAAAATACTTAGTCAGTATTGGTGATACTGACTGCAGCGGAATATATGTTTTCATCCCCTTCAAGATAATACAGTTAAGACGAGATAAACAGTTATAGCAGTTATAACAGATATAGCAGTTATAGCAGTTAATGAGAGATAATGAGACACAAGGTTTTAAGTGGTTCAGAGCCAACGCGACTCCTAATCCACTCTTCTACTCCACGAGTAGGAAATCCACTAAGGATGTCTTCTTACAATTGGATCACTTAGATCCCTTCAAGGCCAGCAGCCCTGGAACTTCACTTAGTTCACTTTTGAACTCTTCAAGTCCTTTAACTTAGATCTGGTCTTAGTTCACTTCTGAACTCCTCAAGTCCTTTGACTTGGATCTGCTCTTAGTTCACTTCTGAACTCTTCAAGTCCTTTAACTTGGATCTTCACTTAGTTCACTTCTGAACTTCTTCAAGTCCTCTGACTTGGTACCTCACTTGGATAGGCAGTTGATAGTTTGAGGTGTGCTACTCAGTTGCAGTTCAGCTTCTGTCTTTCAAAGGACTGAGTAGCGAAGCAAGCTTTCTTCAGTATCGTAGTGTTGCTCGTTGAGTGTTCTTGAGCTTTTTCAATGTATTCTTTCTTTTTGCGTCTTGCTTGCTTAGTCTGAATCCTTGTCTGATTTCCTTATAAAAGAGCTATTCAAAAATAGCCATTTTGAATGCTCCCGTTGCTTCATTTAATGCTTCAGACGTTTTCTGTGCAGTGATGTTGACGTCTTGCTTTTCTGTTGCTCTGCCGCCTGGCCCACTGACAGAGCAGACTGTATCTTTCACCTAACACCTGAAAAGGTGTTTTCTGCAGACTGCTTTAGTCCTATCCTTAGCTTCTTCAATACGCTTCTTCGATTTGGACTAAGGATGAATATGGAAGTATTGGGACTATCACTTTGTCATTGGCTATAAGCCTTTCTTCATTTGTTGCTCTTCCTCCCTTCATCAAATCTTTAATCTTTGATGTTGACTGGAGGAACACTACGATTATGGTCTTTGTGACATAATCGTTGTGTGTTGGCTTTGCACAACGTGATTCAGACTTCATCGTAGAGCACACTACAATTTCTCTTAAGCTCTCGGTAGATTACGATTCCTTGCTTGTTTATCTTGCAGACTTCACACTTTTGATAGCACTTTGCGATTCCCAACTTGGCTCGGCAGATGCTTTTCAACTTTATGACTCTTAGTGTGGCTTCTAAGGCAGACTATGATTCTTTGATGCTTTCACTTGAGCTCGACGTTTTTTGCCTTGGCCTCTGCAGACTTGATTCTTCGGCAGACTCCTATTTTGAATATCTTCACTTAAGCTCCACGTTTTCTGCCTTAACTTCTGTAGGCTTGAATCTCTTGGCAGGCTACGATTCTTATATGGTCATTCAAGCTCCATGAGTCATGCCTTATCTTCTATAGACTTGAATCCCTTCGACAGACTACGATTCCGAATCTCTTCGTTTAAGCTCCACGATTCTGCCTTGTCTTTCGAAAGTTGTCTTTGACAAACTACTATTCTGTCAAGACTTTAACTTTTACAGCTCAAATAGATCAAACTAACAAGTTTGATCTTTTCTTCTATACATTCATTTACATAAATGATAAACGTTAAAGCTCAGATCAAGTTAATATGTTTGATCTATCATCTAAGTCCTTGTACAATGATTCTCTTAAGGACTGTACACTTTAGCATTTATATTTATTTTCAATATCCAATCTGAATATGCAATTCCTAACACACTGAGTCATTCAGAGAATATGCTCAACGCTGGAGACGAATGGCAGCACAAGTCACTCCACCGATGACTAAGTCTGAGATAGTCCTGACCTTCACCGACATTCAAGAAGCTCCGTATTATGAAAGGGTCCTAGCAGGCATAGGAAAACCATTCTAGGAGATGATCAAACACGATGAAATGGCAGAAATGGGGCTCAAATCTAGTAAGATAAAGGATCTGACCTCCTTAGAAGCTGTTGCCGAGCATATTAAATCTGGGAGTTATAGGAGTAATCCCCGGAGAGTACACAAGAAGAAAGACGAAGAAGTTTCCTTGGTATTGCAAGTACAGAATCAGAGGGGTGATTAAAGCAGCATGCCCATTCAAAAGAGGAACTATTACCCTTTTCAAGCTTCAACACAACCTTCAAACTCGCCATTCTAGAAAGATTTTAGAGGCCAGGCGTCGAAGAACGTTCACCCCTTAGGGGATTCACTCGAGAATGTGCTAAAACTGTTGACGGCACAGAAAAAGATTGTGCAACTCCTTCCACCAACCAACATCGGTGGACGGAATTTTGACTCGAGTAAGAAGTGTGCATACCATTCCGGATCTTCGGGCCATGATACACAAGATTGTTGGTCTCTCAAGCACAAAATCCAAGACTTGATAGACAATGGAGAGATCGTGGTGACCAAACAGGAGCAACCCCATATGCAGGATAATCCCCTCTCTCAGCACAAAGAGGAGAATGTCAACCTGATTAGCACTCAAAATGGAGAAGGATCCAAGTACCTCTGATACGTCGGAGAAACAACTCAATCCAACAACAGTAGCCCAAATAGTTGGGAGTTATCAGAAAGGAAATTTCGGATAGAACATAAGATTAAGTCTATCAAGGAACAGATTGGACAGTTACCAGAGCTGGTCGTATATCAGCATCAGGTAACCAGATAGCTGATAAACCAATCCAACCAATCTGAAGCAAGTCCTCCTACACCAGAGATCAGCCCCATCACTATGAGAGATCATTACCGGTTTCATAAGCATGAACCCTGGGCCGATAAGGTGGCCAAGGAGGAGAAGTTTCAAGCTGATTGGGAGTTTGCCTTCCAGAGGAATTTCACTAATTTGAAACAACCAATGAAAGAGATCCTCCAAATGTTAATCAATGATGGAATGGTTGTAGATTTGTTACCCCCAGTAAATCCTCGATCCAGGAAATTCAAGCCTGACCGAATCTGTCAGTATCACTCCAATGCACCTGGTCATGTCACCAAAGATTGCTGGGGATTTCGTCACTTAATTCAGAACATGATTGAAAGCGGTGTACTGATAAGAGGGAATCAATATTATGGCCTTCCTGATGAAGAAACTCTCTTTATTCCCACGGCTTGGAATCAGAAAACAGTGGCTATTATTTTCTGTGAGAAGGAGCTAGCCGGAACACCCTTAATACTGCCAGGGAAAGGGGTCCAAGAAGCACATAATCCTGTGAAGGTTGCCGCACCTGAGCCTTTAATCTTATCTTTCAGACCCCAGTATCTAGTGGTCAGTCTGAAGAGAGTCCCATGGAACTATAGGAATGATGAAGGTTTAACCTCGAACAACATTACCGTTGTGTCCAAGGAGAATCCATTGTACCTGCCTAAATGGGTGATCAATTCAATTATCAAGGCCAAAGGGAAGGTGGCTGAAGAGAAAATCGAAGAGTTCCTCAGTAAAATGGGACACAATGAAATCAAGGTGGTGCAAAGTTTGAAGGATGCACCTAAGCAGATGTCCATCCTAGATTTGGTCTTATCCTTGGTGGATCATCGCAACATTCTGGTGAAAGTACTAGAGGAAGCCCATCTGCCAAAGACAGTGGATGCCAAGAAATTCAGTCACGTGATAGAACACATCCTTAACAGCAATGTGATATCTTTCATTGACGATGATATACCTGTAGAGGAGACAGGTCATCGCAAATCCTTGTATGTAGCAGTAATGTCATCCAGGTATGTGATTGGAGGTGTGCTGATAGATGGAGGATCGTCCCTAAACATCTGTCCCTACAACACCTTGGAGAAAATGAAGATCAACCCAAACCGGATCAAGACCAGTCATGTGGTTATCCGGGCTTTCGATGGATCTCGCCGGGAAGCTGTGGGAGAGATTGAGCTTCCACTGGATATTGGTCCACACACTTTCTATGTATCCTTCCAGGTGCTCAACACCACCACCGGATATAACTTGTTGCTGGGAAGGCCATGGATTCACATGGCAAGAGTAGTTCCATCCACCCTCCATCAGCAACTCAAATACATTATCAATGGCAACCTAATCATGGTGAATGCCGAACCAGAATACCCTGTCTGCATAAAGGGAGGTATGCCAGTGATTAGTCTGGATGAAGGGATTGAACCTGCTAGTTTTCAAGCCTTGGAGGTGAGCGATACTCAGTACCTACCAGTTGGGGCACCAGCTCTGAAACCAAAAATCTCCCTCGAAGTAATGGCAGTGGGTCAGGAGATGGTATCTTTGGGTTTTTGCCCTGGAGAAGGGTTAGGAAAGAATCAGTAAGGTATTAAAAGCCCGGTGCGAATCCCGAGTCAGTCGGGGAAGGCCGAATTGGGTTATACATCAGTGTCAAACCACCGGAACCCACATAAGCATCCAAAGGCTCATGCTTCCACTATTCTGCTGCCAAATTTCACTGATGCAAGGTTTGTGAAGACAATGAGGAAGATCCCTGCTGTTGTGTCAGCCACGTTGTTTCCTCCAATCATACCGATAAGTGAGAGAAAAACCCCAAAGCCTGAGGGGGACAACAAAAAGGGTAAAGAAAAGTTCCTGTATGAAGGACGAGACCCATTCATACACTACGAATGTATGAATAATGATATCCCAGATAGTGATAAGGAGGATTAGATCCAAATTCCTCGCATCAAGAAAGAGAAGGGAGGCAGTTCAAAGAAAAATCACGGCTCTGATCTAAAGGATGTCTTAGTCATCCTCCGAGATGAGATAGACAACCCCAAATCTTGTATCCTCCCGATTCATGAGGATTTGACCCTGGACAACTGGAGCAGCGTCCCTGGCCTCATTCAAAATGGGTAAAAGGGCAGAAAGTCCATCTTCCCTGTAACATGGTTTCGTTTACTGCTTGTTTTATTACACAGCTATAGCAGTAACTTTTGTCATGCTTTGCTAAATGCTTTGTATGTTTAAGCAGTTTCATATATTAAAACGAAAGCATTTTGTTTTCAGGACTCCAAGATTGGATTTGTTTGTCTCTGCTGATGAGATGCTAACCTGTCACAGTGACTATAACTTTGATGTAGAACTGAACTTCGACTTGATGGAGATTGATCAAGAGGAGAAAGATGACTATGAGGTGCCCGAGGAGATCAAAGAATGGGTCGAAGACAAACCCAAACATAACCTTGACCAAACCACCACTGTCAATATCGGAACCTCAGAAAACCTCAAAGAAATCCAGATAGGCATAGACCTCAAACAAGATCAAAAAGCCAACCTGATTGAACTCCTAACACAGTTTCAGGATGTGTTTGCGTGGTTGCACGAATACATGATTGGCCTATCTACTGACATTGTCATCCATTGACTCCCCATAAAGGATGGATTCAAGCCAGTCAAGCAAAAGCTCAGGCGATTAAAACCTGAATGGAGTCTGAAAGTCAAAGAAGAAGTTGTTAAACAATTCAAAGTAGGCATCATCATGGTATTAACATACCCGGATTGGCTGTCAAACACAGTTCCCGCGCCAAATCCCAGAGGGAAAGTACGAGTATGTGTGGATTACCGGGATTTGAACAAAGCTTGTCTCAAAGACAACTTCCCGGTACCTTTCATCCACATCTTGATGGACAACACGGCGCAGTATGTCATGTATTCTTTTGTGGATTGCTTTGTTGGTTACCATCAAATCATGGTCGCTGAAGAAGACAAGGAGAAAATAGCTTTCATCACTCCCTGGGGAACCTTCTGTTACAGACGTTTGTCCTTCGGCCTTATCAATGTCGATGCCACGTATCAACGAGCCATGTTGGCCCTGTTTCATGACATGATACATAAAGAGATAGAGGTTTATGTGGATGACATCATCATCAAATCCCGAAAGGAGGACGATCACATTGACCGTCTCAGTAAGCTGTTTAACAGGTTGCGTAAGTACAACCTCACTGAATCTAGCCAAATGTGCTTTTTGAGTTAAATTAGGCAAGTTGTTGGGATTCCTAGTGAGCAATAGAGGCATTGAGCTGGATCCTGCCAAGATTAAAGCCATCACTGAAATGCCCGTACCTCCGAACAGAGAAGGAGATACGCGGATTCCTGGGAAGGATCAATTTCAGAAGCCGATTCATTTCCCAGCTTACAGCAACTTGCGAACCCTATCTTCAAGTTACTAAGGAAGAATTCCTCCACGAAATGGAATGAGGATTGCCAAAAAGCATTCCTTACCATCAAGAAACAGCCGATCAAAGCACCTATCTTGGTACCCCCGAGGGATGGAGTTCCCCTATTCATGTACCTGTCTGTCAATACCAATGCAATGGGCTGCATGCTAGGACAAAAAGATGATAGTAACAAAGATAGAGCTATCTACTACATCAACAAAAGATTCAGCAGTGGTGAACAGAAGTACACACTAATCGAGAAGACATGTTATGCATTAGCATGGGCCGCCATGAGGTTACAACATTATCTTCATGGGCACACGACATACCTCATATCCCGCATGGATCCACTAAAATACGTATTCAACAAGCCAATATTGAATTGTCGATTGTCTAAATGGCAGTTGATCCTCTAACAGTTTGACATTGTCTATGTGACGAACGAGAATTTTGTAAAGATATTTGAATATTTATTGAAATAAATAAATATTTTTAATGATTTAATTATTGAGTTAAATAATTAAGTCATGAATTTGTGGTAGATTAATTTAATTATATGTGTTACATTAATTAAATTAATGTGTAGTGATTTAATAGTTCAAAGTATTTAATTAATTGAGTTTATTTGATTAATTGAATTAATTAAATAAGCATATGTTACTTTAATTAATTTAATAATTAATTAAAGAATTAGTGAATTAACATAATTAATAAATAAAAATATTAATTATGTGACAATGTGATTTAAATGTGAATTATATTATTTTATTTAATTGATTTAAATAAAATTTAGTTGATTAATTAAAGTGTTACAATTAACTATATACTAAATTAGTTAATTAAAATAAATGAAAAAAGAATTAGGAGGGTTGCCAAACAGGGTCCTTGTGGGAGTTAGTAGTTGTTATACAACGGTAATATTATATATACGTATATCTTGTATTGCCTAAGTTATTTTTATTAGAAGAAAATTTAGAGATTGTCAGAGAGAAAAAGGGAAGAAGGAATTGAGAAGAGATTGAGAGAAAGAAATTTGAGAAATCCTAAGTATTATCTGTGATTGTGTTATCTTCACACAAAAAGGGTAATCTTTCTTTTTAATTTTAAAAAAATCTGTTTTTCTCAAAGTCTTCATTACGTATATTTTTAAGTTCTGTGAAAATTGGGTTTTTCAATTGGGTTACGATATGGCTTTATCTATATGGGTATGGAATCATAACGTGTTTTTCTAACGTATAAACATGTTTTAAAGTAATCAATTTGATTTAATTGGCCTTAATTGGGTTGTTAAGGATTTATAGAGTTTTCATGTACGTGTTTTGTAAAAGTCCTCTGTGAATGGAGAAAGTTGACAATTGATTGATTTCATGGATATATATATAGTAACATATGTCCATGATATAATTTAGGCTATCCATTCATGATTCACAGTGATCAGACCAAGTAATTTTGTTAATAATTGGGTTTATGAAATTACAGAGTATTGAATATGGGTGAATAACCCATATGGGTTAAATTAATGATTGAATCATATGTTATATTTAAATTGATACATGAATATGATTGTATATGTTAAAATAAAGAAAATAAAATTGGAATGAGTGGATTCGGTGTAGTAACGAATCCGCAATGAGAAATTTTATATTTTTCTTTAAAGTTTGCAAAATGTTGAAGAATAGTGAAATTAAAAGTGTTTAGATTGTGTAACTATGTGATTATGATTGTTAAGAACATGATATAAGTGTTGTATAATATTTTTATGAAGTTTATACTTCATGGGTAACGTTATTAATCAGTGTAATGATGTGAATTGGGAGAAAATGAGAGAAAATCTGTGTTCGTTCGCGAACTTCAGATTCTGAAATTCCTCAGCCGCTCGGCCGCGCCGGCTGCAAGGCAAAATGGCGCGCGGCCGCGCCTGTCCGAAAATTTTAAAAAAAGTTGCTAAGTGTTGGAAAATTTTGAAATGTGTTTTGAGTCTAATGAACATGAACACATGTTGTATAAATATGATAAAATATTGATATGAGTTTAATAATTTATGTTATTTGATTAATTAATAAATTAATTACGTGACTTAAACTATTATTTTAAAGGTTAAATAATGTGATATAAATATGAAGACACTATTTTAAGTCTAATAAATATGAAGGCATGTGATGTAAGTAATAAGTTATTAATACAAGTTAATAACTTAAGTTATGTGATTAATTAACAAGTTAATTAATCAACGTAAACCATTATTTGAAAAAAAATCTAATAATGAGTTTGAAGAATATAATTGTAAATCAATAATCATATCGAACCTGTGATTAATTGATATTGTAAATGTGTGATAGGTAAGAGTAATTAAAGAAGTGAGTAATAGTTGTAGCTTGCGCACGAGGCAAGTTTTCTATCCCTAACTTATTATTATTGTTGGACAGGTTTCTTAAACTAAACTCTTTAAATTAAGCAATTGCTATGCTTAATTATTATTGTTAAGCAAATTCTTACTCTTGAATATCCAAGTTTAGAATTTCACATGAGATGCTATGATTGTTTTAAAAGTATCATTTAAGTGTACAATACTTATTCGATTGTATACCTTGAGAAGTTAATATTCAATTTGAATATCATTTATTGAGTTATCCAAACCAACTTTATTTGGTACGGATTCTGATGTCAAACTGAGATGAACAACCCTAATATAGGGGATTAATGAAGATGCTTTAAGCGTTAAGATAGTGTGCACAGTATCAGTACGAAGGGTTGATCTCCCTAAGTACGAGAAGTAAAGTCTATAGTCTTATGACTGTTAAAGGTTGGAAAGGTTAATATACTTGACAACCTAAGACTCGATTCAAGGTCTTAATGACCCTCAGAAGTAATTTGACTCTCGATTAATATTCTTGATTCAAAAGTTGAGAAGTAATTTGACTCTTGATTAATATTCTTGATTCAAATGTTGAGTTTTCTGTTATTCAGAATTCTTTCACTCGCATGTTATTATTCTATCATATTTTTATACTTGCGGGCATTCGTGCTCACTCTTGCATAATAACATTGCAGCTAATAATGAACGAAGTGATGTACCTTCTAGTAGCAAGGGCAAAGGAAAAGCTAACAAGTGTTGAAGACTTGTGTTGATGTTAAGAATGTTAAAGTTCAAGATTTATGTGTGATGACTTAAGACTTATTTATTTACGTTTCCGCAACAGAGATTTAAGGTTAAGTTTAACCTGGAATTTATGATGTATTATTATTTTAGATGATGTAAGATGATGATTTATTTATCTAATAAATGAATTTCATTATTTATGGGTAGATAGTTGTATGATATTGGAACAGTGAACACCAAATCATGTGGAAATTAAGATACCGGATTTGGGGGTGTCACAAGTTGGTATCAGAGCCGTAGGTTATGAACCTTAGGTGGGGGAAAAACCTTAGGATAGTAGCATTCATGAAGATAGTAATGACAACTCTGATTGAGTTCTAAGAAAGAAAATAAAATTACATTATGTGCTATGTGCTTATGTGTTCATACTTGTTAGAGTATTGATTAGCATCACGCAAAAACTAAGACTTAAAATTTATTTTGTCAAGATGTCAGATACTGGAGGAGCTAGTCAGCCCAGGGATGTGGTACCCCTAGAGACTAGAGATGAGGAGGCCCGGGACATACATACTGTCTGGGAGCAGTTAGTACAGCCAGAGCCATCTCCTGTGATTCCAGATTTTGGTCAGGAGCATGAGTCAGAGACGGACTCAGAGGAGGACCCTGAGGAGGTTGAGATTTCGGCTGAGGTAGTCAAGGAGGAGGAAGAAGAGGAGAAAGACCCTGAGGAGTTCCCACCGAACTCTGTCAGTGCTGATATGTATGATTTATTGTATGATAGCAACTTAGAGTTACGAGATACAATTCAGGAGTTGAGGGAGCAGTCAGTTGCTCAGGGTGGTGAGATTGAGACACTCCACACCCGTCTTGGGAATGTGGAGTGGGATTTGGTTCATGAGAAGGGCCAAACTGAGCAGAAGACAGAGGAGATAGAAAAGTTAAAGAATGAGTTGAAAGAGAAATCTGAAAGACTCGCCATAGTGGAAGAAGCTTGGGTGAGAAATGCACGACGTGCAGATCTGGCAGAGGATGATGCACGTGCGAAGAGAGTTAAGGTTGCAGAGACGTGCTACACATTTCTGAGGGCAATGGATGAGGCCCAGGACCGAGTTATGAGATATCCAATTCAGTTCGAGGGACTGCCTGGGTATATGTTAGATCGCGGGACTATGTCCCTCATTATAGAGGATGAGCGTAGTGAAGTTGTCCGACGCCTTAGTAGGTCGTGATAGGACAATATGACATTGTTAATGTTTAAATAATCGTAAATAATGTAAATTTCGATGTGATTATAAACAAAGGAATATTGTGATAATGTAAATCCTGTAGAAACTTTATTTCAGGATAGTTGATGTAAATGGCAGAAATGCTATCGTATTATATTAAAAGCTTTTAGTTTTAATAAAATAAAAAAGTTATTCAAGATGATATGGGTTAAGTGAGTATGTTAAAGTATTTAACATTATGTGATACTATTTGGAGTAGTTAATGTAAATTCCGATGTGATTAAAAAACAAAGGAATATTTTGAGAAATTAAATCCTGAAGATTCTTTATCTTGGGATAGTTGAAGTAAATGGCAGAGATGCTATAGTAGTATGTTTAAAATTTTTGATTTAAATAAAATATCAAAGGTTATTTGAAAAGAAAAGAGTTAAAGTGGTTATATTAAATATTTGAGTTAAGTCTTAAATATTTAAGAGATCGAATAAAGATCTAATGAGCATATATTCTTAACAGAAATATGCCGCCAAGAAGGAGATAAAATCGTCGACAAGCCCAAGAAGGGTCAACCAATAACAACAATGATGCCAATGCAAACCTCGTTCAGCAGTTGGTAAATCTGTTGGCTGGAGCGATGAACAATCAGCCTCAAGCTCCACCTAACACCTCATTTAAAGACTTTATTGCAGTGGGACCGCCAGATTTTAAGGGTTCCACGAACCCGATAGAAGCTCAGACTTGGGTTATGGAAATGGAGAAAATTTTTGAGGTCGCCCGAGTTAGGGAGGGACAAAAGACCGCCTACGCGATATTTATGTTAAAATCAGAAGCCAGCTACTGGTGGCAGGCAAATAAGATCAGGGGAGGAGAAGGAGTAATAACCTGGGAAAGGTTTAAGGAAATGTTTTTCAAGATGTATTTCCCGACCAGCTCCCAAAATCAAATGGAGGTGCAGTTTCTGGAGTTGAAGCAGGGGAATATGTCTGTGCCCGACTACGCGGCAAAGTTTAACGAATTGTCTAGGTTTGCCCAATATCAGGTGCATACTGACAAAAGAAAGGCTAGGCATTTTGAACAGGGATTGAAACCCTGGTTGTATAGCAAGGTGTCAATGTTTCAATTGAACACTTTTGCTAGAGTTCTGGAGAAGGCCATTCTCGCTGAAGGTGGAAGCGAAGCGGTGTCTAAGTACAATCAGGATCAAAAGAAGAAGAAGAATGATAGTGAAGGAAATAATAAGGCTAGTGGCAGTCACACAGGGGGAACTAATAATCATAAACGAAAATGGAATGACAATCCGTCCTCTGTAAGTCAGCAAGGTAGTCAGAAGAAAAAGTTAGAACCATGCCCAACCTGTGGGAAGACTCATTTTGGAGTCTGCATGAAAGAAAAAAGAGTTTGCTACAATTGTGGTCAGGAAGGCCACATAGCACCTAACTGCCCTAACCCTAAAAAGGGCGCCTGCTACACATGTGGGTCAAAGGATCACTTGGCTAGAGACTGTCCAAAGAAGGCATTTGGAGGGGCAGGGTCAGGTGGACATAGGGGAAATAATAGTAGAAATCCTCTTACCATTATCGGACCGACTTCGACAAACCGACCAACTGCAAGGACATTTAACATGACCGTACAAGATGCTGTGCAGTCTCGTGATGTGGTGTCAGGTATCATTTCGATCAATAACTTCACTTCGGGTGCTACTTGTTCATTTATATCCGATGACTTTGCAAAGAATTTAGAATTGCTTAAAGACGAATTAGAAATCCCTATAAACATAGAGATTGCGAACAAGGAAGTAATTCCTGTTAAGTATATACACAAGAACTGTAGAGTGGATATTAAGGGTAACGTTATGAATGTAGATCTTATCCCGATTAAACTTAGGGAATTTGACGTTATCCTGGGAATGGATTGGTTATTCAATTATGGAGCAGTAATTGATTGCCAGAAGAAATGTATTAACCTTATGACTCCGTCAAAGGTTGTGTTTTATGGCAGCAAATCGCCTAGACAAGCGAGTTGTCTGACGATGATGCAGGCCATGAAGTTATTAAGACATGGCTGTGTGGGGTATTTAGCCTACATAGTCGATAGTCGTAAAGAGAATCCAAAGTTAGAAGAAATACCAGTCGTAAGAGACTTCGTGGATGTTTTCCCAGATGATCTGCCAGGACTACTGCTTGACAGGGAAGTAGATTTTGTTATCGATTTGGTGCCAGGAACGACTCCAATATCGAAAGCACCGTACCGGATGGCTCCGGTAGAAATGAAGGAATTGATGGTACAGCTACAAGAGCTGTTGGACAAGAAATATATTCAACCGAGCGTATCACCGTGGGGAGCGCCGATATTATTTGTTCAGAAGAAGGATGGAACGATGTGACTCTGCATCGACTATAGAGAATTGAACAAGGTTACCATTAAGAATAGGTATCCGTTGCCAAGGATTGATGATCTGTTTGATCAATTAAAAGAGCGAGATATTTCTCGAAGATAGATCTGAGAAGTGGTTATCATCAGTTGAAGGTAAGGCCAGAAGATGTCCCGAAGACAGCGTTTAGGACACGATATGGTCACTACGAATTTTTGGTTATGTCATTTGGTCTAACAAATGCGCCTGCAGCATTTATGGGCCTAATGAATGGAGTGTTCAAGCCGTGTCTGGACAAATTTGTAGTGGTTTTTATTGATGATATATTGGTCTATTCTAAGACCAAGGAAGAACTTGTTGAGCATTTGAAGTTGACGTTAGAAGTATTAAGAAGAGAGAAATTGTATGCCAAATTCTCAAAGTGTGAATTCTGGATTGAAATGGTGCAATTTCTTGGACATATGATTGATAAGGACAGAATTTCGGTGGATCCCTCCAAAGTCGAAGCGGTGATGCATTGGGATCAGCCGAAAACACCGTCGGAAGTAAGAAGTTTTCTTGGATTAGCTGGTTACTATAGAAGATTTATTCAAGATTTTTCCAAGATCGCCACTCCATTAACGAATTTGACTAGGAAAGTTGTGAAATTTGTTTGGACGGAGAAGTGTGAGAAAAGTTTTCAAGAACTTAAGAGAAGGTTAAGTACAGCACCTGTGTTGTCCCTTCCGGATGACACATGAAATTTTGTGGTATATAGTGATGCGTCACATAAAGGGCTAGGCTGTGTGCTTATGCAAAACGACAGAGTCATTACGTATGAGTCACGACAGTTGAAAGATTATGAGAAGGGATATCCAACCCATAATTTGGAATTAGCTGCGGTGGTATTTTCTTTAAAGATTTGGAGACACTATCTCTATGGGGAGAAGTGTGAAATATATACAGACCATAAGAGTCTGAAGTATATTTTCGCACAGAAAGACTTGAATATGCGCTAAAGAAGGTGGCTGGAGTTAATAAAGGATTATGATTGTGATATCTTATACCACCCAGGCAAAACGAATGTTGTAGTCGACGCCTTAAGCAGAAAGGGTCGGGAAAAGTTGATGATGCTGACAACACAGGAAGAATTGATTTCAGCAATGGAAAAGCTGGAATTGGAAGTAGGATGTCCAATGGAGATTGATGAGAAACTCTTTCATATGCAAGCTGGTACAACTTTGTTGGATAAGATTAAGGAATCTCAAATACTAGATAAGGAATGTGAGGAAGTAAAGAAAAAGATATCTGAAAGGAGTGAACTTAGATTTAAAATGGACAGCGAAGGATTGTTGAGATTTGAAAGTAGAGTTTGGGTACCGCCAATACCAGAAATCAAGGAGGACATTTTGAGCGAGGCTCATAGTTCGAGGTATTCCATTCATCCCGGGAGTACCAAGATGTATCAAGATTTACGACAACACTTTTGGTGGCCAAATATGAAGAGGAACGTGGCCGATTGTGTTGCCAAGTGTCTGACTTGTCAAAGGGTCAAGGCAGAACACCAAAGACCAAGTGGTTTGTTACAGCCTTTAGAAATCCTAGAATGGAAATGGGAACATATTACAATGGATTTTGTTGTTGGCCTTCCGACGACCCAGAAAGGCTATGACGCAGTATGGGTTATCGTCGACCGATTAACGAAATCCGTACACTTTCTTCCGATCAAAATCAGATTTAACCTAGAACAATTGGCGAAGTTATATGTAAAAGAGATTGTTTCGAGGCACGGGGTGCCAGTGTCAATTATTTCTGACCGTAATCCGCGCTTCACATCGAATTTCTGGAAGCGACTGCAAGAATGCATGGGAACACAGTTGAGGATGAGCACCGTTTATCACCCTCAGACTGACGGGCAAAGTGAAAGAACGATCCAAACGTTAGAGGATATGCTTAGAGCATGCATAATGGATTTTAAAGGCAATTGGGATGATCATTTACCGCTTGTAGAATTTGGTTATAATAATAGTTACCACGTTAGTATTGGTATGCCGCCTTACGAAGCATTGTACGGTAGAAAGTGCAGAACTCCACTGTACTGGGATGAAGTTGGTGAAAGACAATTGCTAGGACCACAGTTAGTCCAACAAACGGCAGAGATAGTTAAAGTAATTCGGACAAGATTAGTAGCGGCTCAGGATAGGCAGAAGAAATACGCCGATCCACACCGCAAGAATATAGAGTTTGAATCGGGTAGTTTTGTATTTTTGAAGGTCTCTCCTTGGAAGGGAAAGATCAGATTTGGTAAGAAGGGAAAATTGAGCCCGAGGTTCATTGGATCCTTTGAGGTACTCCGAAGAATTGGAGAAGTAGCCTATGAGGTAGCTTTGCCTCCGGCACTGGAGCATGTCCACAACGTTTTCCATGTGTCGGTATTACGACGTTATAAACCCGATTACAAACATGTGATAGAATATGAACACCTGCAATTTGAGAAAGATTTATCATACGAAGAAGTTCCTGTTCAGATAGTTTACAGGAAAGAGCAAGTTCTCAGGAACAAAGTAATACCTTCTGTTAAGGTAATTTGGAGGAACCACAACGCTGAAGAAGCTACGTGGGAACTCGAAGAGAATATGATGCAGAATTATTCACACTTAATTTTCTTGAATAGGTGAACGTGATTCTGGGGACAGAATCCTTTTAAGGGAGGAAAGATGTGACAAACGAGAGTTTTGCAAAGTTGTTTGAATATTTATAATGGGACGAAATTAGTAATCGAACCGTGATTCTGAGGACAGAATCCTTTTAAGGGGGGAAAGATGTGACGAACGAGAATTTTGTAAAGATATTTGAATATTTATTGAAATAAATAAATATTTTTAATGATTTAATTATTGAGTTAAATAATTAAGTCATGAATTTGTGGTAGATTAATTTAATTATATGTGTTACATTAATTAAATTAATGTGTAGTGATTTAATAGTTCAAAGTATTTAATTAATTGAGTTTATTTGATTAATTGAATTAATTAAATAAGCATATATTACTTTAATTAATTTAATAATTAATTAAAGAATTAGTGAATTAACATAATTAATAAATACAAATATTAATTATGTGACAATGTGATTTAAATGTGAATTACATTATTTTATTTAATTGATTTAAATAAAATTTAGTTGATTAATTAAAGTGTTACAATTAACTATATACTAAATTAGTTAATTAAAATAAATGAAAAAGGAATTAGGAGGGTTGCCAAACAGGGTCCTTGTGGGAGTTAGTAGTTGTTATACAACGATAATATTATATATACGTATATCTTGTATTGCCTAAGTTATTTTTATCAGAAGAAAATTTAGAGATTGTCAGGGAGAAAAAGGGAAGAAGGAATTGAGAAGAGATTGAGAGAAAGAAATTTGAGAAATCCTAAGTATTATCTGTGATTGTGTTATCTTCACACAAAAAGGGTAATCTTTCTTTTTAATTTTAAAAAAATCTGTTTTTCTCAAAGTCTTCATTACGTATATTTTTAAGTTCTGTGAAAATTGGGTTTTTCAATTGGGTTACGATATGACTTTATCTATATGGGTATGGAATCATAACGTGTTTTTCTAACGTATAAACATGTTTTAAAGTAATCAATTTTATTTAATTGGCCTTAATTGGGTTGTTAAGGATTTAAAGAGTTTTCATGTACGTGTTTTGTAAAAGTCCTCTGTGAATGGAGAAAGTTGACAATTGATTGATTTCATGGATATATATATAGTAACATATGTCCATGATATAATTTAGGCTATCCATTCATGATTCACAGTGATCAGACCAAGTAATTTTGTTAATAATTGGGTTTATGAAATTATAGAGTATTGAATATGGGTGAATAACCCATATGGGTTAAATTAATGATTGAATCATATGTTTATATTTAAATTGATACATGAATATGATTGTATATGTTAAAATAAAGAAAATAAAATTGGAATGAGTGGATTCGGTGTAGTAACGAATCCGCAATGAGAAATTTTATATTTTTCTTTAAAGTTTACAAAATATTGAAGAACAGTGAAATTAAAAGTGTTTAGATTGTGTAACTATGTGATTATGATTGTTAAGAACATGATATAAGTGTTGTATAATATTTTTATGAAGTTTATACTTCATGGGTAACGTTATTAATCAGTGTAATGATGTGAATTGGGAGAAAATGAGAGAAAATCTGTGTTCGTTCGCGAACTTCAGATTCTGAAATTCCGCAGCCGCGCCGGCTGCAAGGCAAAATGGCGCGTGGCCGCGCCTGTCCGAAAATTTTAAAAAAAGTTGCTAAGTGTTGGAAAATTTTGAAATGTGTTTTGAGTCTAATGAACATGAACACATGTTGTATAAATATGATAAAATATTGATATGAGTTTAATAATTTATGTTATTTGATTAATTAATAAATTAATTACGTGACTTAAACTATTATTTGTAAAGGTTAAATAATGTGATATAAATATGAAGATATTATTTTAAGTCTAATAAATATGAAGGCGTGTGATGTAAGTAATAAGTTATTAATACAAGTTAATAACTTAAGTTATGTGATTAATTAACAAGTTAATTAATCAACGTAAACCATTATTTGAAAAAAATCTAATAATGAGTTTGAAGAATATAATTGTAAATCAATAATCATATCGAACCTGTGATTAATTGATATTGTAAATGTGTGATAGGTAAGAGTAATTAAAGAAGTGAGTAATAACTGTAGCTTGCGCACGAGGCAAGTTTTCTATCCCTAACTTATTATTATTGTTGGACAGGTTTCCTAAACTAAACTCTTTAAATTAAGCAATTGCTATGCTTAATTACTATTGTTAAGCAAATTCTTACTCTTGAATATCCAAGTTTAGAATTTCACATGAGATGCTATGATTGTTTTAAAAGTATCATTTAAGTGTACAATACTTATTCGATTGTATACCTTGAGAAGTTAATATTCAATTTGAATATCATTTATTGAGTTATCCAAACCAACTTTATTTGGTGCGGATTCTGATGTCAAACTGAGATGAACAACCCTAATATAGGGGTTTAATGAAGATGCTTTAAGCGTTAAGATAGTGTGCACAGTATCAGTACGAAGGGTTGATCTCCCTAAGTACGAGAAGTAAAGTCTATAGTCTTATGACTGTTAAAGGTTGGAAAGGTTAATATACTTGACAACCTAAGACTCGATTCAAGGTCTTAATGACCCTCAGAAGTAATTTGACTCTCGATTAATATTCTTGATTCAAAAGTTGAGAAGTAATTTGACTCTTGATTAATATTCTTGATTCAAATGTTGAGTTTTCTGTTATTCAGAATTCTTTCACTCGCATGTTATTATTCTGTCATATTTTTATACTTGCGGGCATTCGTGCTCACTCTTGCATAATAACATTGCAGCTAATAATGAACGAAGTGATGTACCTTCTAGTAGCAAGGGCAAAGGAAAAGCTAACAAGTGTTGAAGACTTGTGTTGATGTTAAGAATGTTAAAGTTCAAGATTTATGTGTGATGACTTAAGACTTATTTATTTACGTTTCCGCAACAGAGATTTAAGGTTAAGTTTAACCTGGGATTTATGATGTATTATTATTTTAGATGATGTAAGATGATGATTTATTTATCTAATAAATGAATTTCATTATTTATGGGTAGATAGTTGTATGATATTGAAACAGTGAACACCAAATTCTGTGGAAATTAAAATACCGGATTTGGGGGTGTCACAGTCTACGTGATTCAGAAGTCCATCAAAGGTCAAGGCATTGCAGATCAACTAGCCGAAGCACCATCAGGAGGGTTCGAGCCTCTGGAGACTTATTTCCCGGATGATGGGATCATGACAATTCTGCAAGATCTTCAAGAAAATGCAGTCCAACCATGGAAAATGTATTTTTTTGGAGCAGTAAACATGGAAGGTGCCAGAGTTAGGGCAGTCCTTATCTCTGGTACAGGAGAACAATATCCTATGGCTACTAAGTTACAGTTTGACAGCACCAACAACACAGCTGAGTATGAATGCTGCATAATGGGGTTGAAATTAGCCCAATCCATGGGTGTCACACATCTATTAGTCTTTGGAGATTCTAAGTTGGTTATCCGACAAACCACTAGGGCATATCGTACCAAAGAACTGCATTTGCTGCCCTATCATCGGCTGGTTGTCAGAATATCCATGGAGTTTGAAGATATAACCTTCATCCATATTCCTCGGGGTAGGAATGACTTTGCTGATGCATTGGCAACGTTGGCTTCCCTGATCAACATATCCGGTAGGAGGAGGATCCCCGACATCAAATTCACAAACCAAAAGGCCCCGACATACGAGAATTAGATTGGAGAAATATCAGATGAGATAACTCCTATCAATTAGCTTTGGTATCAAGACATCAAGGAATATCTCCGAGATAGATCTACACCCACTGGGGCAAGCCAAGCTGAACAAAAGCGAATTCACAAGATGGCCATGAAGTTCTATCTAAGCAGAGAAGCATTCTACAAAAGGGATGCTGGAATAGGCCTTTTACAATGCCTCGACAAAGAGCAAGCCCAAAGATTAATAGATGAAGTCCACGGTGGAGTCTGTGATCCACATATGAGCGGTCATTTGCTGGCCAAGAAAATATTAAGAACAGGGCATTATTGGATCTCTCTCAAAGCTGACTATGATGATCACGTCAGGAGATGCTATCAATGCCAAGTCCATGGAAATGCCATCCATGCTCCTCCGAACCAGCTGCACAACATGAGTTTGCTATGGACTTTCTCTATGTGGGGAATGGATGTGATAGGTCCAATATAACCCAAAGCCAGCAATGAACATCGATTCATCTTCACCATGATCGATTACTTTACCAAATGGGTTGAAGCTGCTTCTTTTCCCAAAGTCACCAAAGAGGTAATCATTGGCTTTCATCAGAAATAATGTTGTCTGTCGATATGGACAACCGGAAGTGATCGTATCAGATAACGCCAAAAACCTAAACAATCAGATGATGAGAGAACTGTGCAGTAAGTTCCACATCAAGCATCTCAATTCCAGTCATCTATCGGGCCAAGATGAATGGTGTCGTCGAAGCAGCCAACAAGAACATCAAAAAGATTATGCAGAAAATGTCCGCCAATCACAAAGAATGGCATGACCTGTTGCCTCTAACCCTGTTAGCATACAGGACGTCAATGTGTACCTCTACTGGGGCTACCCCCTATGCATTGGTCTATGGCATGGAAGCAGTCCTTCCCATAGAAGTAGAGATGGAGTCCTTGAGAGTGTTAATAGACACCTAGATGGACGAAGACCAGTGGTTGCAAGAGTGGTAGCACCAGCTATCCTTGATAGATGAAAGGAGGGCTACAACCATTTTCCACGGGCAGTTATATCAATAAAGGATTGCTCGATCATACAACAAGAAAGTTCGAATCCGGCAATTCAAAGAAAATGATTTGGTGCTGAAGAAAGTTTTAGCCAATCAAGAGGAAGCCAAAGGAAAGTTCGCCCCAATTTGGGAAGGCCCTTTCATTGTCAAGGAAGTGTTGACATGAGGAGCTATCAAATTACAAGAAATGGACATAAGCAAATTTCCCTAACTCATCAATTCAGACACCGTAAAAAGGTACTATGTCTGAGACAAATGCATATTAGCATCCTGGTCCTGTAAATCGATCAAATCAATTCGGTTTTCACTAAAATCGAACTACGAATGACCTGATCTCCCTCAACCCGGGAGTACGTAGCATCCATTTCTAGTGCGGTCAAACAAAATAAAAACTCAAAAACTCATCAAACCCAAAACCCAAGATAAATACTTCTCAAACCTCTCTCACGCAAAAACTGAACTACGAATGACCTGATCGCCCTATACCCAGGAGTACGTAGGCAGCCATTCATGGTGCTGGTTTGACCTTCAAAGAAAATACAAGAACCAATAAAAACCAGTCCCAAGACACTGAAATATGTCCTATTAAACCTCCCTGATCAATAGGTCTGTCTGAGATATTCTCTGACATCTCAATGTCAACCATCAAGGAGAAGCTCATGATACATCAACAACAACAAGTCATGAAAGAAGTGGCAATCATTCAGCAATGAAAATACATATCCAACAGGAAAGTGAATCAAAATATATTTCTCTGATATATAAAACTGTTTGATATATACATTGTGTCTTGTACATGACAAAAGTGGCTGATCTAGTATGTGCAGGAAAAACAAAGCTAGTCTATAGACTCATGGACAAGCGAGATAGAAGTGCCAACATGGCGTCGCTCTCTGATGATGGAGGAGCCGCTACAAGTGCAATACCCCCAGCCTCCATATGAGCCAGAACATCCACAGTTATTTGTATAGTGGCACTGTGATCATCAATATAAGCACTCATATCGATAACTAGGCCATGGGTATATGATCGGAGAGTAGTACTGTCAGCAATGTGGAGATCTCGGGAAGCTATGGCCTCATCCCTCTCTACAAAAGTAGCATCCCTAGCAATCAAAGTCTTCTCAATCTCGACAAAAGCTGCATCTCGAGAAGATCGAGCCTCATCTCTCTCGACCAATGCCATATCCCGAGTGGCTCGAGCCTCATCTCTATCTGCAAAAGCTATATCTCTGCTGGACAGGGCAGTCAACATCAGCGCCCTAGCCTGATCTCTCTCGAAAGTCATCCTAGCTAATGAATTTGCCATAAGCTGGATCTGTCCTGGCTGAAATGATCGGCGGGTCACTAACTAACGCTGCTGTTAGACCCATGAACAAATCATCCTCTGTAGGAGTATCAGGATCCTCCATAGACTCTACCTCATCTGATTCCACAATCGGAGCTGATTGGATGAGTGCGGCTGCTGCTATATCAGCCTCCAACCACGCTGAATACTCCGGAGAGCAATCCAGATGGCTAGTAGAGAGATCAGTCCTCTCCCTATGAGTCCAACACTCATAAATCCTGATCAGGTCGGCTGATGATAATAATGAAGCTGACATCCGCTGATCAATAGCCCCCTCAAACTGGTGTAGGCTCCATAACTACCAACGGATGGTAAGTGGTCACCCCTCTCAATCCCGCCAGGGGCAAGTAGTCCATGCCAGATGCATGAATGATGAAGCTATAAGGGGAGACTATCCCTGAGTATGGCAGAATCGAAAAAGGATGCTCAATATCTGACATAAAAGCTGACCAAGTCTTTGCATTCGAACACTCCGCTGGCTGAAAGGAGTAGGACATAGCTATCTCGTGGGTGAAGCAGTACCCCTGATGTCTGAAGAAGCCAATCGGGTGCAAATGGGCCATGAGTCATAAATACAACAAGACAGAGCTACCTCTAAAAAACCCCTCTATATAGGTACTGCAATAGATAGCTGACCACAATGTCTCGGCCAGTGTCATCGGTATGATGGTGCTACCCTGTCTAAGGGCACGAACCACGACCATCAACCCAACGTCTAAGTGGTCCAAGGATAGTGGCGTGTATAAGTAAGCCATGACGTACATCAGCAAGACGTCTATCCGGGCAGAATGCCACTCCTCTGGCGAAATAATAAAATCACCAGCGTGTCGATCATAGCTATCCAATCTGCCAAAATGATCGATCAAAAAGTTAATAGAGATCACATATCCTGAAATGTTCTCATCCACGACTACTCTATGGCGCAGACCCGATATTCGCAAGAATGGTCTCCTCATGTCGCTAATGGCGGTGCGAGGGCAAGGCAAGTCCAAAGCCAAACCTGTAAGTACTCCTCCAAAGTCGGAGTCAACTCATGCCACCCGAAGCGGAAAACCTATCGCTCAGGTATCCAACAGGATAGAATGCCGTCTATAAATCCATATGCAACCTGGAAGTCCACAAGGGCCAATAAATGCCCCAACATCCGATCCACTGTCCCTCTGGTTGGGAAGGGCAGACTATGGTACCACAACCTCAACGACGATGCTATCACAGATGGTGGTAAATGCTCGATGCGGCTGATTGTCGATGACAACATCTGTATCACCGTATCACAAGACCATCAAGGGGTCAAATCTGAACTCATCTGTCTAAGTGCATATCCATGACATAATACATGCATAATGACCATGATAAACATGATGCAATGGATAGGAAATATCATGCATATCTACAATAAACTATCTACTGCAAGCATCATATCTGTCTTCTAATAAAATAAAAAATAAAAACTACAGGGATATGGGGCAATTGCCCAACTACTAACAGTGGCCTATCAAAATGGGGCACAGTCGCCCAATAGCCAAAATAGTGGCCTATCAAAAGATATAGAGAGAAAAGCTATCCAAAAAGATTAAGAATATCTACACTCAGGCTGTTAACCTGCTCCATCTCCTCCGTAGACACAAAGTCTCGGCCATCAGGAATGTCATGGCGGTACAAGGGAGGATCAGCCCCTGTAAAACTGCTAGAAAATAGACCTGAAGAGGGGCTCGCTCTTGAGCCGGAAGGATCAAAAGAAGATACCTCTAATGGATCTCGACCAAGATGCCTGATAAACAAATGAGCTCTCTCCAACTGCTTGGTCAGTCCTGCAATCTGGTCCAAGTGAGTAGGCTCCCTGAGGCAAGCTATCCAGTCTATTATCACCATAGACCTCGACACCATATCTACCATGAACTGGGTAGCCCGAGTCTGAGCCCCAATAGTATGAGGAATCCACCAGCTGCTAAATGCCTCCTGGCTATAAGGACCCTCTGATAGGGTAAAGCCATCTACGCCCTCCATAGGGATGTCTATAAGCGGCTGAACTAGTGGCCAATGATGCCAAGCAGGAGGAACAAAGGGAATACGGATATGCCCTGTGATGCTTTTGATAGCATGCTCTCCTAAACAAAGCTCCCAACCTCCCTCTGTAAAAAATGGGACTCCGCGGGTGGATAATGCAAACTCCCGGCCAGTGGGGAAACCGCCCTCAAACCAGACTGTCAAAAGTCTGAGGTATACGGTACCCATGAGATCAATCCGGCCATCAAAAGCTTAAGCTGCAGGCAGGAATGGGTAAATCCCTAAGCTACAGGGACCTCCGTCAAAGTGGAGTGGTGTCAACGCCGTCCCCGAGGATAAGTCTCCAGGCCCAAAGTAGTGGCGGGACGTAGGCAAGGAAGCCTCTCATATGCCCAGAACTGGTTAACTAAATATCAAAAGTCCTCAGTGACCAAGACTGACAAATGTAAATGCAAAAAAAAGGTACAAGAAAGATGTACTCACCAGCAAGAATGGGTAGAACCCTAACCAAGCCTCCGTCACACCCTCCGAGCGCATGCGCATACCTCGGAGAAAATAGGCAAAGGTATAGGTACACCAATTAAAGTCACTGAGGTGCTCCACATATCGAGTGGCACTGACCAGGGCAAAGGACACCGTCACGGAGTTGTCCGCCAGGAAACAACCCCTGATGATCACTAAGAATAGTCGCCGCAGGATGCGATCTCTAACCCTTTGATCATCAAGCAGAGGGTCAAGAAAAGCCCCACTCTTGGCATCTACGCTCAAGGGACCAGAAGGGACTGCCTGACCCTTGATGGCCGTCGCAGGAACTCCCAAAAGGGACCGAACGACAGTGGGTAAAATATCAGCCACAACAGGCACTGGCTCACCCTCAAAATCTATCCCGGTGATGAAATTCTAATCCATAGGCGTCATCATCACCTCACAATCCAGCAAGTGGAGAGACTTAGTCTAGTGGAACCAGCGCTCAGACAAAGCCCTCATATAACCCCAAGGGCAACGACGGGGAAGGATAGAAAAGAATGCCTGAAACCCCCAGGTGTTAACAATGTCCCTGTAATCCTGATGCTGAGTGTGGTAAAGAGAATGCACATTAAACCAGTTCCCTCTAGGCTGCGTAAAGCCAGGACCTGCATCAAAAGCCAACCCATATCAAACCTGTGCCCCAAGAATGGCAAAAGAAATAAAGAAAATCCAAAAAGAAGAAAACTTCAGTCACCTCGTTGGCATAAAGGAATCTCGATGGATGGCGCCTCAAATCTCCCACTAGATCCTGAAGTGGTACTACAATACCTGGGAGCTCCGCACGTGGAGCCTGAGCTGGGGCAAGATAAACAAATGAAGCCTCCTCATCATCTATGTCAACCTGCGGCTCAGCCCCGACCAAACGAATTGACTCAACCAATCTACGAGGCTACCGAGCTGGTCGTGGCTGAGAAACATCAGAGACTCTTCTCCGTCTAACTCCTGAAACGACCCTGCTAGCACTCCTGGGTCTATCTCGGTCCATAACCTGGATAAAGTCTCCAAATCACCTTAGCAAGGGTGAGAACGCGTGGCCACTGACGGAATCTAAAAAAAGCAGCCTGAACTCTGTAGATCTGAAAAAGAAAATTGAATTTCTATTGAAACTCAAAACTAAAAATGAGATTATGAGAGCCTCGCTGCCCAATATAAATCCGCACGAGGGAGCGGCCCCACCCTTGACAGCTGCACCTCTACTTGCGAATCCATAGGGTGGGCCCCACCCCTTTTGGCTCGGTCCAGTTCGAGTTGAAATAGAGTTTATAGGAGCTGAATAGTTAAATCTGAGAAAAAACTGCTACGCGATTGAGCGGATTGGCCTGAAATCCCGCGTTTAAGCAGCAGATTCCTGACAGACAGAGGAACTTCATCTGAAACATTGGTTGTCATCCTGAAGAAATATATGGGGACCAATGGTGAAAACTGCTAAAAAACAGAGAAGAACTGACGAAAATTGCCACTGTCAAAGCGTTGGGTACAGACCGATGATAGTTCAGCCGTTGACTGAACCCTAGCAAAGCGTCGGGTACAAACCGATGATTGTTTAGCCGTTTGCTCAACCCCAGTGATGCGTTGGGTACAGACCGATGATAGTTCAGCCGTTGGCTCAACCCTAGCGAAGCGTCGTCGGGTATAGACCGGTGATAATTCAGCCGTTGCAAAGCGTCGAGTACAGATCGATGATAGTTTAGCCGTTGGCTAAACCCCAACGAAGCGTCGGGTACAGACCGGTGATAGTTCAGCCTTTGGCATAACCCCAGCGAAGCGTCGGGTACAGACCGATGATAGTTCAGCTATAGGCTCAAGCCCAGCGAAGCGTCGGGTACAAATTGGTGATAGTTCAGCTGTTGGCTCAACCTCAGCGAAGCATCTGGTACAGACCAGAGATTGTTCAGCTGTTGGCAAAACCTCAGCGAATCGTTGGGTACAGAACATTGATAGTTCAGCAGTTGGCTCAACCCCAGCGAAGCATCGGGTACAGAATGGTGATAGTTCAGCTGTTGGCATAGCACCCCAACGAAGCGTCGGGTACAGACCGATGATAGTTCAGCCGTTGGCTCAACCCCAGCGAAGCGTCGGGTATAGACTGATGCTAGTTCAGCCGTTAGCTCAACCCCAATGAAGCATCAGGTACAGACCGGTGATAGTTCAACCGTTGACTCAACCCCAACGAAGCATCGGGTACAGACCAATGACAGTTCAGCCGTTGGCACAACCCCTACGAAGCATCGGGTATAGACCAATGAAAATTCATCCGTTGGCATAACCCCAGCGAAGCAGCGGGTATAGATCGGTGACAGTTCAGTCGTTGGCTCAACCCCAGCAAAGCATCGGGTATAGACCGGTGACAGTTCAGCTATTGGCTCAACCCCAGCAAAGCATCGGGTACAGACCGATGATAGTTCAGCTGTTGGCTCAACCCTAGTGAATCGTCGGGTACAGACTGGTGACAGTTCAGCCGTTGGCACAACTCTAGTGAAGCATCGGGTACAGACCGATGATAGTTCAGCCGTTGGCTCAACCCCAGTGAAGCATAGGGTACAGACTGGGGATAGTTCAGTAGTTGGCACAACCCCAGCGAAGCGTCGGGTACAAACTGATGATAGTTCAGCCGTTGGCTAAACCCCAGCGAAGCGTCGAGTACAGACCAGTGACAGTTTAGCCGTTGGCACTACCCCAGCGAAGCGTCGGGTATATACCGGTGATAGTTCAGCTATTGGCTCAACCCCAGCGAAGTGTCGGGTACAGACCGATGATAGTTCAGCAGTTGGATCAACCCCAGCGAAGCGTCGGGTACTGGCCGATGACAGTTCAGTCGTTGGCACAACCCCAACGAAGCATCAGGTACAGACAAATGATAGTTCAGCCGTTGGCTCAACTCCAGCGAAGCGTCGGGTACAGACCGATGATAGTTCAGCCTTTGGCTCAACCCCAACAAAGCTTCGAGTACAGACCGGTGACAGTTCAGCCGTTGGCTCAACCCCATCAAAGCATCGGGTACAGACCGATGACAGTTCAGCCGTTGGCACAACCCTAGCGAAGCATCAGGTACAGACTAGTGACAGTTCAGTCGTTGGCACAACCCCAGCGAAGCATCGAGTACAGACCGATGACAGTTCAGCCGTTAGCTCAATCCCAGCGAAGCATCGGGTACAGACCAGTGATAGTTCAGCCGTTGGCTTAACCCCAGCTAATCATCGGGTACAAACCGGTGATAATTCAGCCGTTGACTCAACCCCAGCAAAGCGTCGGGTACAGACCGGTGATAGTTCAACCGTCGGCACAACCCCAGCGAAGCATCGGGTACAGACTGATGATAGTTTAGCCGTTGGCTCAACCCCAGCGAAGCATCGGGTATAGACCAGTGATAGTTCAGCCGTTGGTACAACCCCAGCGAAGCGTTGTGTACAAATCGATGATAGTTCAGCCGTTGGCTCAACCCCGGCGAAGCGTCGGGTACAGACCGATGATAGTTAAGCCGTTGGCTCAACCCCAACGAAGCGTCGGGTACAGACCGGTGACATATCAGCCGTTGACTCAACCCCAATGAAGCAGCGGGTACAGACTGGTGACATCTCAGCCATTGGCACAACTCCAGCGAAGCATCGGGAATGAACCAATGACATTCAGCCATCGAAGGTCACTTCAGTGGAGGTCGAGTGGCTTGAGACTATTGCCGTTGACACACCCCCAACGAAGCATCCGGAATGATTCGGTGGCGGAAACAGTAAGTCAATCCATCCCAATAGAGGATAGATGATGGAATCTATTATATAAATCCTTAGAGAGAACACCGAGAAGGATTGGTGATTCAACCTCCTGTTGCAATCTACCGGTGTAAATTATCGTCAGGATAGGCATCGGAAGCCCACGCTGAGGTAACTCGGCAACAGAGATATATCCCCAGTGGAGGAGCCTTCAGAAATGTACAACGGCATCAGCCGAAGGAAAATATACCCTACGGAGAGTATCGACAGATGTGGGAAACCATTGGTCTCAAACCAAGGTAGCGTCAAGAGAATTCACCAAGGGCTATCCAGGATAACGTTATCCCCAGCAGGTAATGACATGAGCAGTCAGTGATAGCCCCATTCCCCTTGAAGGTATCTAATATTCCTCACATATCATACCGTGTATTGCATTACATTTTCATCCACTATATTCCTAGTGTCTAGCAATCTTTATCCTGTTCATTTCATTACCTTACATAAACATGATAAAGAGGGGCATCTTTAGACACTCAGAATTTTCTTCAGTTCTGTTGTAGACAATTGAGATTTTGTGTTCCTGTTACTAAACCTGCAGGAGGGAAAAATCGTCAACTAAACCCCGGTCTCAATACTGGGATGTCAACTCAACCCCGGTCTCAATACCGAAATGCCAGCTCAACCCCGATCTCAATATCGGGATGCCAGCTCAACCCCGATCTCAATATCGGGATGCCATTTCAACCCCGGTCTCAATATCGGGATGTCAACTCAACCCCGGTCACAACCCAGGAAGTACAGCTCAACCACGGTCTCAATACTGGGACGTTATATCAACCCCGGTCACATCCCGAGAAGTACAAATTAACCCCATTCTTATTACCGGGACGTTAACTCAACCCCGATCACATCCCGGGAGGTACAAGTCAGCCTCGGTCACATCCCAGGAGGTACAGGTCAGCCCCGACCACATCCAGAGAAGTATAGGTCAGCCCTGGTCACATCCCGTGAAGTACAGATTAGCCCCAGTCACATCCCGGGAGGTACAGGTCAGCCCCGGTCACATCCCGGGAGGTTAGGTTAAGCTCCGGTCACAACTCGGGATGCCAACTAAACTTCAGAGATAACCTCGAAGCCTCACATCATCTCTAAAAATAAACCTGGAAGAACCAAGTCAGCCTCAGAGACAACCCTGAGCACAAACAGAATCGACTGGGATCCAAACCTCGGAGACAACCCCGGGAAATTAGTCGAAGGCCATGTCAACACTGAAGGCAACCCCGGGAGGGGCAGAATGGTCATTTTACCAACTTGAAGCTAATTCGGTCAAACGCAAGCCAAATTGATGCCACTAAGGTCAGAAAGAACCGTAACATTGTGTTGGATTTGTATGAAATCATGACGCAATAAAATTACAAAAATTAGCGGAAGCATAGTATATCAGAGTTTAAAAAAATTCTACAAAACCATTACCCGGATCATCCTTTATGCAAATTATTAATTTAAAATGATAAATAAGAAGTTATGGAATCATACATTTGTAGAACGAAGCTTCCATAGGTACGAGTTCAACTCCTTGTTCTTCGTGATCTCCTTGAATTTCCTGGTTAGATTCCTTCCTTTGATCAACGTTAACCACCCAAGTGTTTGGCCTCTAGAGGTGATCCACCAAGGAAGAGGAATTATCAAGAAGGAGGGTGTTTGGCTAAACCTTAGTTTTCTATCCTCTATAGAAAAGGAGTACTTTCCAACAATTGGAATTGCATCAACTGATATCTATTATAAGACTCCTATTATATAGATATTGATCAACCCTTCTAATCCTATTAGACATGGGATTTCATTTAATTAATTAAACTCCTTTAATTAATTTAGGCTTCCTACCACATTGAGAATAATTAATTAAATTAATTTGTTTCCTAATCTTATTAGGAATAAATGAGAGTACTTACTAATATTAAATTAATTACTAAACCCTTTAAAAATTAAAATAATAATAATTGTAATAATATTAATAAGACATCTCTTATTAATTTATATTTAATATTTCCAAAATATTAAATAATAAACATTAAGCTATTTAATTTATTCTATCACCATAGATTAAATTAATTACACTTAATGTATTATTACGATTATGCCATTACCTTCTTAAATAATTATTCTTTCTTTTATGGTGTGACCCTTTAGGTTCTTCATATTAAACCAGTTGTGAATAAATCAATTAGAACAATTCTAATCTTATTTAAATAAATAAATTAAACTAATAATCTATTTTAATAAATAATATTTATTCTACAATAGGGATAAGCCTCTCTAGCGATCAACGACTTTTCAAATAATATAGATTTCAACATTAATCATAAAAGAACCTGTGAGTAAATAGTTACCGTGCAATTCAATCCTTCCACCATACAATGTCCCAATTAAATATAAGATATGGAATTACTGTCAAGTCTTATTTTATTTAATTATATGTATTTCGATTAGAAAATGCATAACTCCAAATAATGCAAATTAGAAACTCCTTTCTAATTTCATTCCACCTTGGCCAAGGATTCCTGGGTTGTCATTTAACGAATCACATAGGACATATCTCCTCTTTTACTAGAGGTGATAGATTATTTAGTGATCATTCATTATCTCCATATGTAACTCATTATACCCAAGCATACCTTTTTATATACCCTAAAGGGCTTTAAGGAATAAGTCAAAGTATAATTCATTACACACATGATACTATGATGATCTCAAGTCCAAGGATCACTTGTACTACTATCACATTAGGAATTCCTATTGACAGGCGAGTAAAACTCCATTAGGTATTCCATAGCGAGTCACGTTCAGTGAACTTATTCTCCAATAAGCACCTATATACTTGCTTTAGTGTCTCCACACAAATGACCATGAGATCAGTCATCCTCATCCAATGAGCAAGCAACATATGTACCAATCTATCCGGATTTACTAATCCTCATTTTAGTAATCCCACAATTGGGAACTATTTTAGTTTTTAAGCTTTCTAAGAATTTAGATCTCATTAGCATGATCTCATCATGATTCTAAAAGCATTGCTTAAAACTATGGGTTATTTACATATTATAAAAATAGCACCATGTAGATAATTAAATGCCTTAAATGAATATCTTATTAATAAATAAATAAGATTGTTTACAAAGTATGTGCTTTATCATCATACATGATTGGCTTGTATGCACACTACTATCACATTGATCCCGAGTGGAAACATCACAAGACAGCTCAACGAACAAACTACGGGGAAATGAAGATCTGGTTATGGACCCATCTTCTTGAACTCGGAAAAGGTTTAATCCCATGTCATTGCGACACTCTCGGCAAGGGCTTTCCGGAAAGGTATAGCACGCCTCCAACTGACGCTCCGATCAAAAGTTAAAATTTTTGAATCTGACCTCGCATTGCTCGGAGTGCACGTACTTCGATGCAACGGGGACCACCACTCGGGGCCTACCACGTGGCGCTATAGGTAGACCTGCGGCTGCCACGGGTAGACCCGCTTCCACCGGGTCTATATATATGAGTGCACCCCCAGCTTATTATATACAGAAACGCTCTGAACCTCTGCCCGTTTCGTTTCTCAGCCCCACTCTTGTACCCCAAACCCAAATTTTATCAGCTCTAACACGTAGATATACTCATATACTATCACATATCAAAAATTGAGTGGTAGAATCGGACGTTTAAAGCCTACGATTTGGCAAAAAGCCCGTGTAGCAGTCCATTGTGAGTATTTTTACGATCAAAAAGTTCCTACTCCTTCATTGCATATTTATACACTTGCACGTTAAGTTTTGTTTGTTGATTATGCCCGAAACTCAGTTTCGTGGACATTTTTGCTTACGTTTTCGTACAGTTTAGTACATAAACACGTTTTCTGGCATTTCTACCACCCGGATCGTCGATCCGCAGCTTTTAACAACTTCTATATATATAAATCTATGTATAAAGCAACTTCGCCAGACTGGGTTATATTCCTAATCCCAGTTTGGCTTTTTAATGTATATATTTAACTGTATATATACTAACTTTTCAATTTTGTCAAGCCCGAATGTCAAATCTGTGGTAGTTTACTGCTTTTATATATATAACTATATATATATATATATATAAATTTTTCTGACTAGTTTGGGCCTGGATTTCTACTTTGTGGCCTTTTTATTGCTTTAATATATATATATATATATATATATATATTAATTGTATATATTAGTATTTTACATTCTAGTTTGGCCTGGATCATTTCATGGCCTTTTTATTGCTTTTATAAATATATATATACTTACATTTCTGTCCGGGCAAATGATAGAATGTCCGTCGCCCTTTATAGTTTATATATATATATATATATAGGTTTACATTCAGTCAAGCTTGGATCATTCTGTGGCTTTTACATCTTTTATATATATATATATTTCAATTCTGTCCAGCATGGATCACTCCGTGACTTTTTACAGCTTATATATATATATATATATATTCATTCCAGTCCGGGCATCGGAGTGAAAATCCATTGCCCTTTATCGCGTATATATATATATATTTCCATTCTATCAAGCCTGGATTACTCTGTGGCTTTTTACAGCTTTTATAAATATATATATATATATATTTTCATTCCAGTCTGGGCATCGGAGTGAAAACTCATCGCCCTTTACAGCTTTCGTATATATATAACTATATATATATCCTTCATTCCTTGTAATTATATTGCTACTGTAAATATTCATTTGGTATGAATCGGCGCTGACATCTCTTTAGGCGAACTAGATTTCTTTAAATCTCTCTAACTCTAGCTTTCAAACGATTCAAAATAGGCCCAGACAAAACCGGGAAGCTAGAATGGCTGAGATTTACTTAAATCTACCAATTTTTATAATTTCATTTATGAAAGCAACCTCGCGGCCCTTAGATCGCTATCTAGTGGGAACGAGACACTTCGGCTACGCGCACACCAGGATTTGACCTATGAATCTTTGGTTATTGCGACGTTTAGATGTAAATATACATTTCTGTCTATATTTGAGTTGTGCAAGTTTAATTGGCTTCCTTCTATGAGCCTAGGAATCGTGGGATTCATGATCAAACTGATCAGAATCTGATTCCCACGATGGACAAACTCCACTTTACAAATGTACCCTGCCAGTTTTTCTGTAAAAATGTACATCCAAAAGACATAAAAACGGTTATCTGGGTTGAAGGTCTCAACATAGTGGAAATATGGTTTGTCGTATCAGAGTCACTCTGATGGCTGTCATGCCCATGAGAAGACCGATACTTATCTATATTCTGTGGTCGAGGATGCTTTGCAGCCCGATAATTTACTATTCAAATTGAGCCAAAAGGCTAAAAAGATAAAAAAAAAATGGAAGTATTAACATGCTTCAATTCCTACGTGAGCGTAAGGGTTTGAAACCTGCTTTCAAAACATCATCTTAATAATCTTGTCTAAAATAGAGACTTTTGCAAATCAAATCAAACTCTTTGTATGTAGGTTCAATGAAGCATGTCCATACTTTCAAATCAATCAAGCATAGGCCCAATTTCTTTCAGCATTCACACACATTGTAGATTTAAAAGGTAAATATTGAAAAGATGCGGTACCGTATTTTCACGGGAGTTTTGGGGTGCCTAACACCTTCCCCACACTTAACCAAGCCCCCGAACTTAGAACTTCGGTTTCAAATATCAAGTTTCGATAGTGTCCAACAATTGGGCCTCCTTTCAAACAAAACTCAGTTGAGTTGGTACAACCATTTCAAGTCTACCAACTGGCGACTCTGTAAAACGTTCAAATCATCGACATGATACATGTTGGCCTTTTCCTAAAAACCCCTTCAAAACCTTTTTTCACAAAAAAAAGATAAAATAAGGGTAGACAAAAGTTAGGAAGAGAGAAAGATTCGGGTCCAACTCGAACCAGATTTTTTCCCGACTTCGACACCGATCCGAAAGCAAGACGCCATCAAAGAATAATCTAAATAAGGCATCAACCAACAGTTCGACCGCTCCACACACATTAGCTCTGAATATTAAACACTTGGTGAATTCAAAACCTCTAAATAGACTGATCCACTGAATGAGTTCACCTCTGTCATAGCTAACCTTACCAAGGCATCGACAATGGTGTTATTCGACCTATCCACCCCTTGGAAGGTAAACAAACAGAAGTAATAGAGCCTGTCTTTAACTTCAGCTACGTATTTACACATCCTTGCCCCCCGGGCCTCATACTCCTTTAAAATCTGCTTGACCACTAGCTGGGAGTTGCTGAAAATTATCAACCTCTTCACTTCCAGACTTTTTGCTAGCTGAAGACCTGCCAATATTGCTTCATATTCTACATCATTATTAGTCTCTTTAAAACCAAAATAGATCGCCTGTTGTACCTTGAAACCTTCGGGACTTGTCAGAATAACCCCAACCCCCCTAATATCTATCGTTGAAGAAACATCCACATACAACGTCTAAGAAGTCTGAACCTGTTGAACACTCGAGACCGACCCAACCATTCCTCCTGCCCAGTCAACAATATCATCTAGCTTAGAAAACAAACACTCCATTAAAATATCGGCCAAGGCCTGACCCTTTATGGCTGTCTGAGGATGATACTCCAATATAAACTTCGTCAATTCCATGGCCCAAGCTACTAGCCGACCCGAGATGTCTGGCTTACTAAGAATCTTCTTTAATGGTTAATCTGTATACACCACAACCATTCGACTTTGGAAGTAATGCCGAATTTTCTGACTGACTATTATTAGAACATAAACGAATTTCTTAAGGTTCAAATATCTGGTTTCGGCGTCTTGAAGTTCACGTTATACTTCGGATGCTGCTTCCCACCTTTCTCTCGAACCAACACAGCGACCGCCAAAGAACTTACTGCTAGATATAGGTATAAAGGTTCTGAAGGAACCGACTTCACCAACAAAGGAGCCAAAGACAAGTACCTTTTAATCCCTTGAAAATCATCGTCGCATTCTGAAGTCTATTGGAAGGTCTTCTCATTCTTCGGCCCTTTCAACGTATCGAAAAATGACAAATACCTTTCTATTGACTTGGACATAATCCTCCTCAGGGCTGCTATCCTACAGGTCAAACACTGAACGTCCTTGTACGACTGAGGGGAGTTCATACCCAGAATAGCTTTAATGTTTTTTGGGTTTGCGTCGATCCCCCTCTTGCTTTTCAGATACCCTAAAAATTTTCTTTCTCCCAATTCAAAGGTTCACTTCGTTGGATTCAACCTGAGATTGTAATGCCTAATGGTCTGAAAGCAATCCTCCAGATCATCTAGATGTCCCCGAACTGGCATGCTCTTGACGATTATATCATCGACGTACACCTCCATACTCCTCCCCAACTGCCTTGCAAACACATAGTTCATCATTCTCTGGTACTTAGCACCAGTGTTCAACAGTCCGAATGTGATACAATCCTTATCGGGATAGCATCAAACAACAATGACTCAAATTAAGTTCCAAGGGTTCAACAAATTGTTGCGAGTAATTAGGCTGAATTCAACCCAAGGTTGCTTCCATTGGAGTTCAAGTCAATTGGGCCTGTGTACATTGCATGGATAGGAGCTTACAATCTATCACGCGACAACACGAGGTTGGAATGCATGGAATGAAGGAGAAGGATTCAAGCTTCAAGGAAATACATTCATCATGAAACAGAGATCAAAGTTTGGAGTTTTCAGCTTGTTTACATAACAACCACTTTAAGCCCAATTTCGACCTTGATCTAGCCAAAATCTCTCAATCCTCAAAGAATGAAAGTTGTAGAGCTATTTCTTAGCTTTCCAGAAACTCTTAAATCGGCCCAATCAAAATTTGGAAGAGAAAGTTATGGTCATTTTACCAAAGGATGTCGCAGCAAGAAATTTGGATTCACCTGACGAATTCGCCTCTGTTCGAATGCACCCACCCCAACGCCTTCTAAACTCGCCCCAGCCCATTCCTCCTTGCCCGGATACCTACGAATCTGCCTCGGAGAGTTTGTTGGGTTTCAGTTGGGTTTTTTACGCTTTTTTTGACAGCTTGGATGCGAATTTACTTTCTAAATTTGGACTTTTTAGCATATTTTTAGATTCCTATTGTAATTAGGTTGCTTATAGATTAGATTTTGATTGCAAATCAATTTTTGATTCCTTATAGGATTTCTAGGGGTTTAATTACTACTATTAAAGGCTTATGGATGTAATTTACATTAACAATTCAATAATATTCAGATTTATCAAATTCTTGTGAGATTATTCTCTACTTTTAGTTCTTTGAAAAATTCCCAAGTAATTTCTTAGTTATTTCTTTGAGATTTAATTTGACTTATCTTACAACAATATATAGTTGTGTGTGGCATCTTCTACCGCATCAATCATCGATTGTACCGAGATTACCGCTTCAATATAAGTGAGGGGTCAAGGGGTCAAGGTGTCATTAGTGTCCATCCAACATATATTTCCAAACGCGAGCAATTGTACCAAGATTACCGTCTACATATAGGCGAGGGGTTAAGGTGTTGCAAGCAATCCATCGTACAACTTTTCTAGAAACGATCGGAGCGACGACCATCTCCCGTAAGCATACCGTGGAGTCTATCATTTGGTATCAAAGCTAAGCCTTTCTAGCGTGTTACTTATCTTTACTTTTTTGTTAAATATATATTGAAAAAAATATCGTGAAAAAAAGAAAAGAGTATAAAAGAATTTTTTTCCAGAATCTATTTCTACTGTGCTAACCAAAATTGTAGCACACCAACAAATTATTAAATTTCAACAAAGAGTTCGTCTTGTTCCATTCATCATCAATTCCGATAAAGTGACACCATAATTTTTTGGAGAAGCATACAAGCGGAATTTTAAGGGTTTACAAGGAGAGTACAAGGCTTATGATTGTGGTATTCCGATAGTCATACCTTCTATATTTGTTCTTGATAAGTTACTTTTGAATTGCATTATAAAATTGTAAATTTATTTAGTGAATTCAAAAAGAACCTATAAGAGAGAATATTAGAGGTAAAAGGCAAGAGTGTGAGATTATTAGAGGGTAAAAGCCAATTGTGCGATACATGAGTGTTTCATAATTGTGTGATATATTATTTGAGCGAAACATTTAAGGGAGTGTGTGAGGAAAATTTTCTTTATCTACTAACTTTAGTTTTGCAATGAACATATATGATTATGGGTATGAAAGTTCTTACGGGTTTCGAGGGAATCCTTTCCAAGGCAAGAATGATCTAGATGCTTATTTGAGATGGGAGAAAAGATTGGAGCAAGAGCTTGACTATCATTACTATTCTGAACGGAGGATATTTAAACTTGTGAGTCAAGATTTTTTTGTTCATGCAGCTACATGGTGGAATCAATCTGTGCTTAGCAGAAAAAGATGTGGAGAGAGTTTGATTGAGACATGGGCAGAATTAAAAATAGTAATGAGGAAGCGGTTTGTTCTAGTACAGAGGAATAAGAGGGAGGAGTATACAACCCCAAGACATATAGAGAAACCTTCAAGGCGTTCAACTTGGGATGATGAAAAGAGGGTTCAAAAGCATGAGGAGTCGCATTGGGGAAAGACAAGAGAAACTCCTAAGGTGTATAGGGAACAATTATTTCCTAAGAAGATGAGGGAGGATATCATGGATTCATTTCGTAAAGGGATGGAGGATTTTTGGATGCAGCTACAAAACACTTCTAAGGTGCAAAAGGAACAAGTTCAGCCGAGGGAGGAAGAAGATATAATCGAATATGCAGTCCAAGGAGAGCTATTGGGTTCTAGTGTTCAAGATGAAATCTATGATCAAAAGCAAGATGTTAAACATTCAAAAGAAAGTGAGTGACAAGATGAAATTGTTCAAAAGATTGATAGTGAGAAAGAAAAGTTTGAAAAGAGTGAGAGAGAAGAAAATAGAGAAGTAAAATATTGAGCTTGAAAATAAACGAGAGAAAAACAAACGAGAGGGTGAGAATAAAGAAGAGAGAGAAGAAATATGTGGCTATGAAAAAGAGAGTGAGTTGGAAAGTGATTTGTATTTTGAAAAGCCAATGATTGTACATTCGTACAAGACGACACTTTTGAATACTAACAAGGTTAACTCTTCTTTGTTTAGTTTTGTTTTGTCTCTTGTGCAGGTTGTTGATGATATATCCCGTGCTATCATTTTATACCAATCAGATGATATTATTCCCGAGACGACGGAGTTACCGAGGATGGTTGGAGAGTTGGTGAAAGTGGATATCGTGAGAGAAGACATGCATTCATGTGCTAATTATGAGATCATATTACATAAGAAGGATGGGACAACGAGTTTATGCATCGATTTTGAATTGGTAAACAAATATCGCTTTTCTTTTCTTTGTTTAGATAATATGCTTGATAAATTGCATAGTTCTTATGCTTTGTCTCAATATTATGATCATGAGATGACAATGCCTAATCCATTTAAAATGAGAGCATGTGATAAATGGAAAATTGTGTTAACATGTGACTTGTATAGGTGGATAATTATTTCTGTTAGATTAACTGATGCATCTAGTGTTTTTATGAGTTATTTAAAACATGTTTTGCATGCTTCCATAGATAAATTTATTATTAGCTATTTTGATGGTAGAATCATCTTTATCATAAACTATAGAGGATATTTGATATTTGTTGAGTTAGTTTTTGATCATGATATGTTTTTTCGTTCTCAAAGTTATTACTTGCATGAAATTCGTTCTAGGGTTTCTTATCCATATGTTGATTTGGGTTTTCATGCTAGTTAATCTTTACATGAGATTTCGTTAGTTGACAACAGTAGTAATCATGTTATTTCGTTCGAGCAATTTTCATTGCATGATTTGATATAATATGGTATTGATTTGATAAGTGATTATCATCAGATTGGATTAAGATATGGTTTACATGCATGTTTAGTTAGATCACTTGGATTAGCTAAGGAATTGCATACTTCCATGAGGTTGTTGAATTATATTTTGCATTCTTTTATAGGAAAACTTGTTAATATCTATTTTGATGGTATTCCGGTCTGTGTCGACAATTTGAGAAATCCTTTAGCATGTGTTGAGTTTGTTCGTGATCATGTTAAATGTGCTATCGAGTTTTCATCTTGTGATTGTGACGTTTTTGTTCTATTGATGCTATTACACTACAAGAAAAAGCCTTAATTCCGACGGAATATTCCCTCGAAAATAAAACTATTCCGTCGGACATACTTTATTTCTGACCGATTTGTCCGTCGAAAATTCGGTCGTATTTACACGTGTCAGAGATAATTTTCATCACATATTTCGTCGATCTTTTATTATTTACGACTGAATTATTCCCGACAAATTTTGGTCGGATCTAAGGTGACTTCGACGGACTAAATATGAGGCATCAATTCCGTCGAATTTAAGGTAACTTCGACTGACTAAATACGAGGGAATAATTCCTTCGCATTTAAGAGCCACTAATGTCCAACATATTTTTCTCTCGAAAATACCTTATCTTCGACGTAAAATTAAATTGCATAAAACAATATTAAAATACAATATCGACAAAATATTCCCTCAGAAATAAGGTAGTTTCGACGGTAAAATAAATTTATTAAATTATTTTTTGAATTTGTCTGAGAATTAAATTCGACAGAATATCCATCAAAAATAGCTTATTCCATTGAAATTTATGTATTTTTTTAATAAATATTTTAAAATTATAATTTCTAGGTATTTAAACCCATTTATGTATATGTACCCTATTTTATCCCAATACAAACAGAAAATAATATATTTCGCATTCAAATATTCAACGTAGTGCTAAAAACCTGTACCATTTCGCAATAACAACGTAATCTACTAACTGATCATCATCAACATCACAAGCTAACAATTACAAATATAAGCTAATGTTCTATCATCACATCAACAACAATATATACAAATGTTCTACAATTTAATGAATAACATGAATACAAAGTAATCTACTTATACAAACGCAACTAAACTACAATATGTACAAATGTTCTACAAATGAATAACATGAATACTAATGAACTATAAACCTAGTAAAAGTATCATCATCGAGCGGAGGTGGAAGACGCTGCTCTGGTGTATGAAAATCTCGGTCGTCCTCCTGGTCGTCATCGCCAATCCGCTCGTCATCACCTCCCTGTTGAAGGAATTATAAATAAAAATCATTAGTCCGTATATATGTGAGAATTAACAAGATAGCCTTAATTAAAAATAATATAAACATGCAGAATACCTGAGTAGGCGGGGGCTGATGAAAAGTCTCTTCCAGGAGGGTAATCACCATTCGGAGCATCTCACCACTAAAAGCGTCGAATTGCTCCTGCCGTAATCCCGTACTCTCTGAGGAGGCCCCTCCTATAATATCCTAAGCAAGCTGGTGAAGACGAGAACTGCTAGACAACTATTGACGGCAAACGACCGGATCGGTATGGAACCTATCCGACACGGCCGCTATCAGCCTCTGGAATAACTCCTAATCCAAGCCAGCGCCCGTATGAGATGGTCCGACATGTGCTCTTGGACGCTGGCACTGGCTAGAGCCTACAAAAATATATTGTTCCATTACTAATAATAATTTATATAATGTGATAAATTATGATAATTTCGTGAAACATAAAAAAATTATTACCTCCAGGCAGTGTATATGCGGGTATCCTCGGCAGAACCAACACAAGATACCTTCCGGTACTGCTAGTAGGGGGATCCTGAGACGCGACTCATAGTCTCAGCTCCTCATTCTGATCTAATACAATATTGGAAAGGGAGGTGGTGGAATCTAACGTCTCAAAACCCCTACTAATAGCCTCCAACTCAGCTATACGCTGGTCCCGAAGCTTCTAAAATCTGTCCTGTAATTTATTTTGTATACGTGAGTTAATTATATCATTTTATTAATGATTGAATATTAATAAAAGCTAAATAGTAAAATGAGTTTTACTCGTATAGCTAATGCTGCCTGAGACAAAGCACACTTGTCCTTAGGCGTGTGGGCTCTATCCCAAAACTCTAACATGGTGGATCTCGGCCCAAGGTCCTCCTCAAGGCCTAATAAAAATATTCATAACATAGGTATTAGGTATTTGTGTGAGAACTTGATAACTAAACAACTAAATACAGCGCACTTACTGTCTTCACCTCCTCGAACTGACTGAGAACCAGTGGTGTGTACTATGCGGAGCTGGCCACGGTTCTTCTTCGCCTACTCAGACTTTTTCTTGAAGTCATTAACATCCCAGTGCGCACACATAGCCTTCCAGGCTAAATCAGAGACTATGCGGGGCTGGTTATCTCTGATGGTGGTCCCGGGCTGGTCCTCAACTGCCCAGGCTGCCCTCTGTGGCATCTCATACAGCCAGCCGGAGTAATTCTTAGCGACATATGAAATAATCACATCGTCAGCAGCTGTCTGAGAGATACTCGGGTCATATCTATAATAAATCTATAACAAAATTTTAAAAATTAGGAACAATTGATTTCGTCGAACTTAACAACTATGTACTAATTAATATAATATGATTAACTTAAGTGAAAATCCCGCAAGACAGTCTGCATAAAGGTGCCATCGTACCGCGTATACTGGCTGTAGCGCATGAACCCGGTCAGGAGGTGTATCAAAAAGATAGCGTGTAGGGTGTGCTTAGCTATCGGGTCTAGTATACTATAGTAAAAATAGAACAATACGTGTTACGTGAATTGTATTTTGCAATAACAGACAAAAATATTAAATTGTTATTGCAACAATAGATTAACACTTACTGTCCAGAAGCGACATCCACCGGTATTGTAAGTGGAGCTGTCGGCGGACGACCAAAGATATCGAGGTTCATCCCTCGGTGTCGTCGACAAAGTGCATCTGTAATAATAAAAAAAAACTGAGTCAATAAACATAAACTAATGCAGCTTGAGATATATTTAAATCCTAGTTCAGACAAGTACTAGCTCCTGAAGACGAGCCTCCATCATGACTACCGTCTCCTAATCTGGATAGCCCACCACCACGGCGACCTCCACCGCTATGTCTAGCCATGAATATGCTACTGCAATAACCAAATTGGTAGATTATGAATATGTACCCTTTAACATTATGGTATTTACTACTATGAAATCATTTTAGATTAGGTACGTCATCAAACCCATCAGATTCAACGTGTATATCATTCTCGGAATCGGTATCTTCTTCATCCTCAGTTTTGAGATCAGTTTCGTCATCGTTATCATCCTCAACGACTAAGTGATCATTCACGACGACGTCTTCCTCGACATCCTCATCTTCAGGTATGTCAAATACATTAGTTGTCATCACATCTTTAGCATTTAACACTACTTTCCTTGGGTTGCTAACATCTTCTTGCAGCGCCTCATCCATACCAAACATGTTCTCAGCATCAAATGCATGTGTTTTAGCTGTGACTACTGTGTACCAGGGGCTTCGAGTATTTACGACAATAGGTGCTTAATACACTTGAGTCGCTTGACTGGATAACACGACCACGTCATCAGATTTTAATACCGACTTGATATCTACGGTTATGATTCTATTACAATCAACTTTAACATCCTTTTCAGTATCAAACCAGCTACACTTAAATGTAACTACCTTTTTACCCTAGTGATAATTGAGCACAACCACATCCTGTAAACGGCTATAGTAATTGGACTCAGAATATTGGTAGCAGCTTCCCAACACCACAACCCTAGAATTGAGTGATGTGAGTTCATTCAAGTCATCTACCCTAAATCTGTACCCATTCGCAATGCAGTCGGGAAAAGAATATTTTCTATTGCTTTGTTCAAGAAATTAGACATGTTCTATCGCATCTTCTCGTTCGGATCATCAACATGTTCTATTGCTTTGTTCAAGAAATTAGACACCCCATCACGATAAGCTGAGACAAATCCCCTCCCATCACTCGGTATCCTACGATACATCTAACTCCGATCACCTGACATCTTTAATTGTACAGAAGACACATTCAGTACAGGGATGTTCATGTATGTGGTCAATATATGAATTATATTGTATTTTCTAGTATCTCCACTCTACAGGACAGGGGTAATTTTGGCTTCTATCCTGTTCCTAGATGCGTCTCCTCACTAGTGCAAACACGTTTTATACGTTTCAATAAATTTCGGCAGCACCTCCCCATAGTCTCCAAGTACATGAAATAGACTAAGATAACTTAATCTAAGTATGCACTCGAAGAACATGTAGAGATCACAGCCGAAAAATCCTCAAAACAACACAAACGAACCGTTTCGTATTGGCACTGGCCTAAGTGAGAGACATAACATCCAGCAAAAGTCCCAAATTGGGGACTATTTGACATTCACTCCTAATGAGTGAATGTTAAATGGGTTTCTAAGTTCCAAAGTATAGTTCATAAATAATCCCTCCATTAACCTGCAAATATGTTAACCGCCTTATTTGAGCTGGCAAAGAGTTAAGTTAGACAAATAGTTGTAAAGTGTAGAAACAACATAAGTTGGCATCTGCATGGTATCATGCAACTTATCACTCAAGTCAATGTGAAGAAAGCATTATGCTGTGTTGGCTTTCTTCACAATCCGTCCTCGCAACCGCTTGTTGGGACATTTATAACTTCTCTTTATCCACTTAATCTTCCGACTTAAACGTATTACAACTGTTAACCTTTTAAAACAGAAAATGTATAAATTGCAATGAACTATATACGAATGAGCAAAGTTGAGCAACTAACTAAACGGTCAATTCTAGAACATGAGATTAGGATTGTTAGAAGTTCCAAAGGTCTTGAGGGGACAACTAATACCGCAATGGGGGCAAAAAATGGAAGGTGGAGAATACTCTAAGTCGCCGCATCACATAAAGAGTTGCCTTGTACCCATAAAATTTGGCGACAGGTTAGAGTATTTTCCACCTTACTTTCGCTGCACTCGTTGCGGTATTTATTTTTCACTCAAGACCTGTAGAACTTCCAAGAATTCTAATCGCAAATTCTACAACTGACCGGTTAATTAGTTGCTCTTATTTGCTTATTCCTATATAGTTCATTGCAATTTATGCATTTTCTATTTTAAAAGGAAAAAATATGTAATCTAGTTAAGTAGGAAGCTTAAGTGAGGAAGGAAAACTTATAAATGTCCCAAAATGAGGTTGCGGGGACGGATTATGACGAAAGCCAACGCAGTTAATGCTTTCTTTATATTGACATGGGTGATAACTTGCATGATACCTTGTTGATGTCAACCTAAGTTGTTCCTACACCTTGCAACTATTGTCATCAGCATACCCGTAGCCAGCTCAATTAAGGCGGTCTACATATTTGCAGGTTAATGGAATGATATACGTACTATAAAATGTATAGTTGTAATTGAGTGTATTGCATATCGAAGAGAGAGTATTATTGAGTTTATTGAATATTGCGGCAAACTAAGCAAATGCTACTTAGTTTATTTTACCAATGCAAAACTAAGTAAATGCTACTTAGTTTTTGAGAACTGTTATTTGGAATATATACGGGGACTACTATTCGACATTCACTCCTATGCGTCAAACGAGTTTTTAAGTTTCAAAGTATAGTACATATATGTATATATATACATATAGTACTTATTGAGTTTATTGAATATTGCGGCAAACTAAGCAAATGCTACTTAGTTTATTTTGTCAATGAAAAACTAAGTGCTACTTGGTTTATGAGAACTGTTATTTGGAATATATATAGAGACTACTGTTTGACATTCATTCCTATTTGTCTGTTGGATTTCTAATTAACTTTCAAAGTATATTATTTAATTTAGACACCGGCTCAGTTTCTTTTAATTCTATCCCAACTAAGCAAATGCTACTTAGTTTATTATTATATTATATTATATTATATTTTTTATTATGTTTTATTATATTTCATTTTATTTTTTATTATATTATATAATTTTAAAAAAATATTAATTTAATTTAATTTAATTTATTTTATTATAATTTAATTTAATTTATTATTATATTTTATTGTATTGTATTTTATTATATATTTTTAAATATTTTTTATTAAATTTAATTTATTAAATTAAATCAAATTTGTATTTTATTCAAATTAATTTAATTTATTATTATTATTATTAATTTTATTTTATTTTATTTTATTTTATTAGTATATTATCTAATTTTTTAAATTTATTTTATTTAATAAACTAAATAAAATTAATTTTATTTTAGTAGTAAGAAACTAAGTAAATGCTACTTAATTTATTTTAATGTTGGGAAACTAATTAAATAATAAATAAATATATTTGTAGAGCCCACAAAATTTGTAATTGAAGAATTCTGACAGATATTCTATCAGGAATTTCATTGAAAATATCAAATATCACATATATATAACCCTCAATATATCACATTATGAACAAATACACTGTATGCACTAACAGAAATTTTAATTGCACAAAATAAATCACAATTTTAGCAGCAAATAAGCAACAATTTGCAGAATTGAAGTCAAATAATCCCAATTTGCAAAACAGTTAATATCAATTCCTGCCCATTCCTGCCCAAGGCAGGAATGTTAAGATTTTAGCTTAAATTAGAAAAAAAAAACTTGCAACAATTTGCATAAAAAGTCAAATAATCCCAATTTGCATAACAGAAATAAACCCAATTTCAGCAGTAACAACAACAACAAGAACTCCAAAACTATTCTCAATTTCAGTAACTGGCGAACCTACCGAAATATGGACTCCCAATTTTAGCAAAATCAACAACTCAAATCATTAAACTATATTCAATAATCTCAAAGAATCCAAATCATCATAATTTCATCAACAACAAAATATCCAAATTTCAGTTTATATTCTCATGTTAAAACCCATATATATTAACCCTAAAAATTACAAACCCTCAAATTTCAGTACCATCTATACAAAATTTAAGATTGCTTACCTTGAATTAAAGGAGGAGAAACAAGGATGAGAAAGGAGGATGAGCTACTGTAGCGCCGTCGTTCCTTGTCTACTGGTACGGTGGTAGTGGCCGGAGGGGGGGGGGGGGGGCTATCAGACCGGGGGACTGGGGGGATGAGAGGAACCCTCCTCGATGGTGGACTGGGGAGGCAAGATGAGAGCTGAGAGAGAATAGAGAGTGAGAGAGTAATGAGAGAGAGTGAGAGTGAGGAGAGAGAAAGAGAAATAAGAAATGAGGCGGATGAGGTGAAGACGAAGTCTGATTAGGTTTTATAAGTTAATTCCGATGAAATTTCTTTCGAACATAGGTCCCTCGGAATTATATTACTACCGACGAAATTTCCCTTGAAAATAACTACAGTTTCATCGAATTTATACTTTGCGCTCGCAGGAAACATGGCGCCACTGAGGGTGTTCTACTTCCGACGAAATTTCGTCAAACTTAAAGTAATTTCGAAGGACTTATAATCGACGAATTATTCCGTCGTAACTAATCTTATTTCGACCGATTTAAATCCGTCGAGAATAATTCTTCGAACTTAAGGGTTTTTCTTGTAGTGTTACTTGATCTTGAATATGTTAATGTCAATGATAAGAGAAAGGTTGGTTGTGTTTTACAGATTCGTGATAGGATCATATTCATCAAGGGAATCATGGATCGTGCAATTCAATTTGATCAATGCATTGAGATTCTACAGGGAAGTGTTTTGAATTTTGTTTTAGTAAACTATGCATATAAATTTGGGTTTCTTGAGTATTCTTTAATTGTACAAAAGATACTCGTTGATTTGTTTTGTTTTGCGTCTAATCCTGAAATTCAAGAATGTTTGCAATAGCGCCGTGAAAAGTTTTAATGATTGTTATTTGATTCCGGTGCGATGAATCGGATATATTTGTGAATGGACAAGATCATCATAATGATTTTTGATCCGGGAATTCGTATATGGATGGCTATGCGGCGTGAAGAGTTCTTCATATTGATATTTGATCCAGGAGGAGATAGAACTTTTTAGATTCTTACTTCCATTGCAGTCATATTTATTTTTGTAGATAGTAGATTAGGTTATATAGTTAGTGTTTTGGAAGTAACTGGTCTACGGTTGGAAGGGCATTGTGTTATTTTGTTCTTGGTGGGAGTTGGGGTTTTGGATGATTCTTTTCATATTCTTACTTGCATTATTGATTTTGTTTGTATATTTCATTTGCAAGTTGAGAATTAGGGTTATATGTTGTCTGATGCTACTTGGTTTATTTCAATGTAGGAGAAGATTTGTGGATAAATAGTTTTTAAGAGGAGGAAATGTCAAATTTGAGAACAACTCCTTTTTAAGAATAGGGGAATGATACAATCATGGTCGAGCTCGCATCAAACAACAACGAATCAACTCAAGTTCCAAGGGTTCATCGAATAGTTGCGAGTAGTTGGGCTGAATTCAACCCAAATATGCTTCCATTAGAGTTCAAGTCAATTGGGCCCGAGTACATTGCATGGACAGGGGCTTACAATCTATTACGCGACAACACGAGGTTGGAATGCATGGAACGAAGGAGAAGGATTCAAGCTTCAAGGAAATACATTCATCATGCAACAAAGATCAAACTTTGGAGTTTTCGGCTTGCTGTTTTCATAACAGCTACTTTAAAACCCATTTCGACCTTGATCCAACCTGAATCTCTCAATCCTCAAAGAATGAAAGTTGTAGATCTATTCCTTAGATTTCTAAAGTCTCTTGAATCGTCCCAATCGGAGTTCAGAAGAGAAAGTAATGAGCATTTTAGCAAAAGACATTGCAGCAGGAAATTTGGATTTGCCCCGAAAAACTCGCAGGCCAACGTATCCGCCCCGGCGAATTTGCTTCTGTCCGAATGACCCCAGCACCTTCTGAAATTGCCCCAGCCCATTCCTCTCTACCCGGATTCACCCCGACGAATTCTTAGGCCTATGCATCCGCCCTGGTGAATTCGTCAGGTTCTAGTTAGGTTTTTTACTCGTTTTTGACAGATTGGACGTGGATTTACTTTCTAAATTTGGACTTTTTAGCATATTTTCATATTCTATTGTAATTAGGTTTCTTATAGATTAGGTTTTAATTGCAAATCAATTATTGATTTCTTATAGGATTTCTAGGGTTTTAATTACTACTATTAAAGGCTTATGGATGTAATCCACATTAACAATTCAATAATTTTCAGATTTATCAAATTCTTGTGAGATTATTCTCTACATTTGCTTCTTTGAAGAATTCCTAAGTAATTTCTTAATTATTTCTTTGAGATTCAATTTGACTTATTATATAACAATTCATAGTTGTGTGTGGCGTCTTGTACCGCTTTAATCGTCGATTGTACCGAGATTATCGCTTCAATATAAGCGAGGGGTTAATGTGTCGTTTGTAACGATTGAGATTTTATATTTATTGAGTTAAATAAATATTTTATGTGATTTATTTATTGAGTTAAATAAATAAATTATGTAATTTATGGAGTGATTTAATTAAGTGATATATACTAATTAAATGAATGTGTAATAATTATTTAATTAATGTATATTAATTTTATATTATAGTTCTAATTTAATTGAGATAATTAAATTAGATGAGATATGTGATGAAGTGTTACATGAATTATAATTAGCGAGTAATTATAATTATGTGGCAATTTTATGTGATTAATTGATGTTAGATTTTAATTGATTAAATTAGATGATTAATATTTAATTAATTAAAATATGACATTAAAATATGTGTTAAATAATTTGTTAAAATAAAGAAAAGGATTTTTAAATTTATTTTACCAAACAAGGCCCTTGTATTTGTTTTAAACCTATTTCTACCAAACATGGCCTTAGTGACTAAAATCTATTTTTAAATAAAAGGTTTGCCAAACATGACTTACGTTGCATGTTATTATGTCTATTATATACGTATATTATCATGTAACAGTTATATTTTCCTAAACTACGTTAGTTTTTCCTAAGTCTAAACTAAAAAAAGAAAAGAAGAGAAGATAGAGAGGAAAAGAGAGGAAACACTGTGAATTTCTTACAAAGATGGTGGAGAAGAGTTGGAATTCTGAGAATCAAAGTAGGATTATCAGAGTTATTCTTACCCTCTATCAAAGCTTAATCAAGAATTAAGGTAACAAGTCACCTCTTATTTTTAGTTCTTGTATTCTTGAGTTTTTGGTAAATAATTGGGATTGTAATTGATAAATTTGTTATTACATGTTATATGAATTGAGGGATGTTGTAATCCATTACATGTATGCTATTAATGATTGTTTTCAAAATCAAAGTACTGTAAAAAAAATAAGTTTTATGTGTGAAAATAGTGTTCATATGTAGTTCATGTATTTGTTTGAGTTTTAGAGTAAAAGTTATGATTTAATTATTTTTAATATGCCTATTGGAATTTTTAGGATGTTATATCCTCAATCATGAAAAGAATACATGTGTTATAAGTTGAAATTGATTGAGAATTGGATTTACAGTGACTTATTTTGTTAAAGTATGAGTTTATATGAAAATATCAAAAATTGAGTTTTTAAAACACTGATTCTTGTTACTTAGGTGATTTTTGTGTTTAAGTACATGTTGTACATATGTATTGTTGCATGTATGTGTCCTATGTTGTTTGTATTGCTTGGTATTGCCGATTGTTAGATTGTATGGGTTGTTCGGTAAAGCAGAGAGCCGTGGCTGTCTGCGTCTGGTCGAGTTGTTGCGCAGCTGTGCCTGCAGCAAGGCCAGAAGCAGCGCAGCTGCGCCGCTTGCCCATCTCTGATCCGACCCCTGCGCAGCTGCGCTGGTGCCCAGGCTGTTGGCTGCGTAGCTGCGCCGTGCACAGTGCTTGGGCAGTGGTTTTAGTTTATTTGTGCAGATTACTTTTGAGCCTTAGTTTAATTATTCATTGATAGTAGACATATATTTAAATGATATAACATGTTGTTATATGATTGTGATAAATTTATATTTGAGAAAAAAAGAAACCTAATATAGTATTTAAATTATAAACTATAATTGTTTAATTGTAAAATAAGTTACTTAATTATAATTTGATTAATTATAATTAAGAGTAAATGTTTAATTTAAATTATAATTCTGTGAAATTATAATGTATAGAAGTTGATTTATTTTAATCAATTAGATGTTAATTTAAATTATAATTTAAGTAATTTTAATTTAATAAATGCATGTTTAATTGTGGATTTTAAATTGATAATTACATGATTAATTATAAATTATGTAATTATAATATATGTTATAGTTTAATTAATTATTGATTATAATTGATAAATACATGATTAATTATAAATTATGTAATTATAAATGCATGATGTAGTTTAATTGATTTTAAATTATAATTATTTATAATTTAAATGGTAATTATAATTTAAGTATTTATAATTTGATTAAGTGTTTGAATTATAATTGTTTAATTATAATTTAGTTAAATACATAATTAATTTAATTATGTGAATATGTAAGTGATGTAATTAACTATATGATAGTTAATTATTATTATTTATTTAATTAGAGTGAGTTAACCATGAGGGTTAACCACTTATGTGAATTAGTTATGTATTAACTAATTTAGATTATTATAATTGAATGTGTATAGGAAGTGTTTAAGTACGTGGTTGAGTTAAGTAGCTTGCGCTTAAGGCAAGTTTTCTAAACCCTGATCTTGTATTAATTTTTATGCAAGTCTTCTAAACCCTAAACTTGTTATTTCTACGCAAGTTTCTTGAGTTCATATATTCATTGTTGAGAATGTCATTTCCATTTCTGTATTGGACAATTGTTTATTTATGTGAAAAGATCTTAACTTATTGTTCAAGTAAGATCCAATTTATTATTTTAAATGCTTTAAGTTTACTTCTAAAGCATATGTTAATTCATAATTCTTTTATTTACGAATTATTAAAAGTCGATTCAACTAATCCTTATTTGATGAACGTGAATTCTAAATTACCCTTGTAAGCTTATCCAAACCAAACTTTCTTTGGTGTGGACTTGAATTCAAATTACTGAGTTGAACAACCCTATTTACTAGGGGAGGTTACTACGCATAGCGTTAAGATGTTTGTGCACAATACATGGTACAAAGGGCTGATCCCCCTGAGTACGAGTTAAGGTCCATAGTCTTATCGACTGTTAAAGGGTTAAATAGAAATATTTATAACCTAGGACAAGTGTTCAAAGGTCTTATGACCCTCAGATAAATTCTATATTCGAATTTTAATGTTGATAGAGAATTATTATTCAATTCTTTATTATTGAAGCAAGCTAAGTTGTTCAGATTATTTTTAAAGATATCATTTCATGTCTATATTATTGTTAAACTCCAGTGAGCTCTGGTTTGCTCACTCTTGCATTAAATAACAATTGTAGTTAAGGTTGATAACGTTGATGTCCCGTCTACGAGTAAAGGCAAGGGAAAGATGAACAAGTGAAGACTAGTTTAATTATTTTGAAATGATTGTAATAAGACTTTTATGTCATGTTTTTATTCCACACTTTATTGTTTATGTCAAGGTCAGAGTAACCCTGGGATTGATTTTTGAGAAGGTTGTAACCCTTGTTTTAAGGGAGATTTTATTATTTTGAATAAAGGTTGTAATTTATTTTGAGATATATTGGGTAGATGTTTGTTATAGTTAGAAAGTGAACACCAAATCACGTGGAAGCAAAGTACCCGGATTTGGGGGTGTCACATCGTTGGTGACTATTCAACGCATATTTTTGAACATGAGTAATTGTACCAAGATTACCGTCTATATATAGGCAAGGAGTTAAGGTGCTGCAAGCAATCTACCCTATAACATTGCTAGAAACGATCGGGGCGACGTCCACCTCATGCAAGCGTGCCGTGGAGTCTATCAGAATGTCATCTTCTTATAAGAGTAAATGGCCCGATGGGTGATGAAAGTTATCTTCCTGATGTCCTCCTTATTCATCGAAATCTGGTGATATCTCGAAAATGCATCTATAAAACTGAGTAAAGGATACCCTGATATGGCATCGATGAGCTGGTCGATGTGTAGAAGAGGATAGAGGTCTTTTGAGCATGACTTATTCAAATCCTTGTAATCAAAACATACCCGCCACTTTTGATTCTGCTTCTGTACCAGTACCACATTCCGCCAACCATTCTGGGTAGTCGATCTCCAAAATGAAGTCTGGCACCAATAGTTTCGGTATCTCCTCGTCAATGATCTTCTGTCTTTCCGGGGCAAAGATGACTCTTCGGTTGATAAGTAGGTTTTACACCTACTTATTGGACGCCAACTTGCTATGATTATGGCTTAAACTCAAGCACTTTATTATCTTTTAACGTATTTTATCTTTGTGTTATGCATTTTAGACATAAAACTCTTTTGGCATGAAATGACACGATAATGGCATGGTTTGGCATGACTTGGCAAGGAATTGGACAAAGGTTATATGGAAAGCTAGCAACAAGACATGGTGGGAGTGGAAATGGACAAAATGCCATGAAGCTGGCACCAAGGCAAGAAGGGCTTGGCATAAGGAAAAGGGCACAAGAAAAGGGACTCAATTAAGCTAATGTGAAGGTGCTAGAAGCAACAAAAGATAGAGCATAGGATTGCACAAGAAAGTAAAAGCCAAAAATTGCATCAGCTGAAGAAATGGGCACGCGCGACCGCGCCAAGAAGATAAAGGAAGTTGGCGCGCCCGGGCCAGTTAGCAGAGCCAGAGGGCTGTTCTGAGCATTGGCGCGCCCGCGCCCCAACTACACTATGGGGCCGCGCGGGGCTTGACTGAGGACATTTGACTTATTTCACTTAGCTGAATGTAATAGATATAAGGCTTATGTTTGCTAGAGACTACCATCACTTATCATTATTATCAGACTTCATTTTTATCAACACAGAGTTGTGTTCCTCTATTCTAGGTTAGAGAGTGTGAAGGTCCAAGAGGCTTCTCTTCTTCTTCCTTCTTGCTCTACTAGTAATGCATTTTCTAGGGTTCATCTTGGAACTCATTTGTGGTCCAGACATGAGTTTGTTATCTTCTATTGAAAGGGGGAAACCACAATTCTACACTTTTTTTCTCTTGTTTCTCTCATTTCCTAGTTGCTCAATGCTTGGTTTGAATCCCATAATGGTGGGAGGTTCAATGATGAACTAACTTCCATTATGGGATTCTAATGGATTCTACTTGCTAAACCTAGGGTTTATGTCTCTTTGATATACATGGATGATAATATGTGGTTTGCCTAACATGGTTGTTTGTATGCCTAGATTCTTGATCAACATCTACTCTAATAGTTTATATGAACTTGAAAAATGAAGTGTAAACTTAGATTTCTCCATGTTAGCATATGTTTGTGAAACTTGCTTTGGTTGAGTTTTATGATTCGCTTGCGGGATAGAAATATACCGTATGGTCGTATGTAGTCTAATGAGAATTTGTGCATAAATTGGTTTGGCTTGTAAATCGCATAGAAATATAGTGGTTTAGGCCTTGCCGATGTTCATGTGATTTCTATCTTAATTGTGGACATTATATGATTTGGACTTGGCGTATTGAAAGATAGTCAAGTCTCACATCCGTGCTCCCGACTAGCATCTCTATATGATTATCCGTGTATGATTTGTGGTGTGGTTAACCTAGGTGACGCTTTAGATGAAGTTAGGATCCCATATCCCTCTAATTTGAACACCTTGTTTACTAATTAGTTAAGTTTATTTAAAATTTAGGATAATTGATTAAAGAACACTGTGACAACTATTTAAGCAGACATAGATAGCTAATGGACTGTTGCATAATAGATTAGGCCTGACTCCATTTTTCGTGGGACGATCTCAACTTACCGAGTTATTACTTGCCGACCGTGTACACTTGCATATGTTTTTGTGTCCGTTTTTGTTAACACTTAAACGGCACAACAAGTTTTTGGCGCCGTTGCCGGGGACACGGTTTTAGTTTAATCCTATTGACATCAGTTTTCATTAAATGCGAATGACTTGAACAAATCTCTTCTTACCTCATTTCTAATTTTATTTTTGTTTACTTGTGTTTCAGGTACTCGTGGATAGTTTGTGCACACTCGAGCCTCACATCCTGAGTTAGTGCCTCACCAAGAGCACATCAACGGTCGAGAGTGGAGAGCTAACATCCGGAACATCAATCCTCGAGAAGAGCCTGAACTACTTCATCCAATGGCTGAAGAGCAGAGGGCTTTGCAAGATTATTCCATGCCCAAACTCACCGATCTGCAATCAAGTATAGTGAGGCCAGCAATTGCGGCAAACACTTTTGAGATAAAGCCAGGAACATTGCAGATGATACAAAACAATCTCTAGTTTGGGGGTTTGCCTTCTGAAGATCCCAACGAGCATATTATGAGCTTTATAGAAATATGTGACACGTTTAAATATAACAACGTTCCCGATGATGCAGTGAAACTCAGAATATTCCCTTTCACCTTGAGGGATAAGGCAAAAAGTTGGTTGCACTCACTGCCTTCAGGGTCAATAACTACATGGGAAGACTGTGCTCAAAAATTCTTGACCAAGTTCTTTCCTATGGCCAAGACCGCTGCAATGAGGAGAGACTTGAGTACCTTTGCACAGCATCCAGGGGAAACATTATATGAAGCTTGGGAACGTTATAAGGAGATGCTCCGCTCCGGAAGTGTCCACACCATGGCATGCCAGAGTGGATGGTGATTAACTCTTTTTACAATGGTTTGGGATGGCAATCACGGCCCATTATTGACGCTGCATCTGGGGGAGCTATCTGGAAAAAGGATTTTTTGATAGCGTATGAGCTCTTTGAGACCATGGCAGCAAACGAGTATCAGAATCCAACGGCCAGGATGGTACAACCGAAGGTTGCAGGGATGTTAAAAGTGGATGCCATTACAACATTGTCTGCTCAGATAGCAGCTATGGCAAAGAAGATTGATTCATTGGAGGAAGAAAAAGTCAAGACAGTTGCTTGTGTCTATGAGATTTGTGCAGGGACACATCAGACAGACCAATGTGTTATCAGTACAGAATCAGTATAGTTTCTGAGCAACTACCAAAAACCCCATATTCGATTTCAAAATTCTTATAGCCCCAACAATAGGAATCATCCCAACTTTAGTTGGAGTAATACTCAGAATGTCCAACACCCCCATCACCAGACATCTCAGCTACAATATCATACATCACAACCACAACAATTCCACTCTCAACAACAATATCAACCACAACAAGCTCATCACCAATATGCACCAAAACCCCCTTACCCTCCTGGTTTTCAACAGCAACATCATCCCCCACCTGTACCTCAGCCAGAAAAGAAGTCGGAGGAGAGAGTGGAAATCGATGAACTTAAGTTAATTGTGAAGAGCCAAGCTATATCTCTCAAGATGATGGAGACGCAAATTGGTCAAATTGCCAATGCGGTTCTAAATTGACCTCAAGGGACTCTTCCCAATAATACAGAGATGAATCTAGGGAAAAGGGAGGGAAAGGAGTAGTGCCAAGCCATCACCCTAAGATCTGGGAGGCAGACTTCAGACTTGGAGGCCCACGCGGCCGCGCCCCAGGAAGGCCAAAACCTGGCGCGGTAGCGCCAAGATGCAGATCACCCTGAGACAGTGTTAGGTTGATGGAAATGATGGAGGAAAGATTGTTGCGGCAGATAAGGAGGAAACCACTGAGAAAATCATAACCAAACCATCACTTGTGTACCCTACTGTTCCTTACCCACAGAGATTGCACAAGCAAAGGGACGACATACAGTTCGCTAAGTTTTTGGAGGTGTTCAAGAAACTGCAAATAAACATACCCTTTGCAGAGGCATTAGAACAAATGCCAAGTTACGCAAAGTTCATGAAGGGTATTCTGTCAAGGAAGAAATGATTAGAGGACTTTGAGACAGTGGCCTTAACAGAAGAGTGCAGTGCGGTATTACAGCGTAAATTACCTCCAAAGCTTAAGGACCCGGGCAGTTTCACAATACCTTGCTCCATTAGAAATTTATCTTTCAGCAAATGCCTCTGTGACTTAGGAGCTAGCATAAATTTGATGCCTCTGTCCGTATTCAATCAGTTGGGATTGCTGGCTCCCAAGTCGACAAATGTATCACTACAACTTGCTGACAGATCCATCACTTATCCTAGAGGTATTGTGGAAGATGTTTTGGTTAAAGTGGACAAATTTATTTTCCCAGCTGACTTCATCATTCTTGATTACGAAGAAGACAGAAATATCCCAATCATCCTTGGGAGACCTTTCCTTGCCACGGGGTGAACTCTTATAGATGTCCAAAAGGGAGAGTTAATAATGAGAGTACATGACCAAGAAGTCACTTTCAACGTTTTTAAAGCTATGAAGTTTCCCACCGACGAGGAAGAGTGCTTCCGGATTGATGTGATAGATAGGGTGATGAATGAAGGAGATGGAAATCTGATGGGTACTGAGCATTTGGAGAGTGCTATCTTGGGAGATTCAAATTTTGAGGACACTGAAGTTGCTGAATACGTGCAAATTCTTGACATAGCACCAAAGATGCGAAAGTTTAAGATGCCTATCGAGCCACTAAAACTTGCTGGGGAGACATCCAATCGACTCAAGCCTTCTCTTGAGGTGCCTCCAGATCTTGATCTTAAACCTCTTCCAGATCATTTAAGGTATGCATTTTTAAGTGAATCTTCAAAGTTGCCTGTTATTATCTCTGCTGCACTAACATCTTGTCAGAAAGAAGAACTACTACGGGTACTAAGAGAGTTTAAATCGGCAATTGGATGGACCATAGCAGATATAAAGGGGATCAGCCCAGTATTTTGTATGCATAAAATCCTGCTGGAAGATGATAGCAAACCATTAGTGGAGCAACAACGCAGATTAAATCCTATCATCAAGGAAGTGGTTAAGAAGGAGATTTTAAAGTGGTTAGATGCAAGGATTATCTATCCAATATCAGACAGCTCTTGGGTGAGCCCGGTGTAGTGTGTGCCGAAGAAAGGGGGTATGACCGTGGTATCCAATAAATATAACGAGCTAATTCTTACCAGGACAGTGACGGGGTGGAGAGTCTGTATGGACTACCGCAGGCTAAATAAGGCTACCAGGAAAGATCATTTTCCCCTCCCGTTCATTGATCAGATGCTAGACAGGCTGGCCGGTCGTGAATATTACTGTCTTTTGGATGGGTACTCAGGATACAATCAAAAAATGATAGCCCCAGAAGATCAAGAAAAGACTACCTTTACTTGTCCATATGGTACATTTGCGTTTAGAAGGATGTCTTTCGATTTGTGCAATGCCCCGGCTACCTTTCAGAGGTGTATGATGGCCATTTTCTCCGATATGGTTGAGCAAAATGTTGAAGTCTTCATGGATGATTTTTCTATTTTTGGAGACTCCTTTGACCTATGTTTGGAGAATTTGGTGATGGTGTTAAAACGATGTGTCGAGACGAATCTGTACTGAATTGGGAAAAGTGCCATTTTATGGTACAAGAGGGGATCATTTTGGGTCATAAGGTTTCGAAGAAAGGATTAGAGGTGGACGGGGCTAAGTTGGAAACTATTGAGAACTTGCCTCCGCCTATTTCTGTAAAAGGTGTTCGTAGCTTCTTGGGACATGCGGGCTTCTATCGTCGGTTTATAAAGGACTTCTCTAAGATTACAAAGCCACTTTGCAGTTTGTTAGAAAAAGATGTCCTCTTTAAATTTGATGAGGAATGCCAGACTGCATTCGAGCACTTGAAGAAGAAGTTAACTGCGGCACCAGTGATCACATCTCTAAATTGGGACCTTCCTTTTGAGCTAATGTGTGATGCCAGCGATTTTGCTGTGGGAGCTGTATTGGGCCAACGAAGGGGCAAGATTTTTCATGTTATATACTATGCTAGCAAGACCCCTACTGATGCCCAGCTGAACTACACTACTACAGAAAAAGAGCTTTTGGCGGTGGTGTACGCATTCGACAAATTTTGTGCTTATTTGATTGGGACTAGAGTGATTGTGTACACCGACCATGCAGCGATCTGATATTTGATAGCAAAGAAAGATGCCAAACCCCGTCTGATCAGGTGGATACTTCTTTTGCAAGAATTTGATCTAGAAATCAAGGATCGAAAAGGGACTAAGAACCAAGTCGCTAACCACTTGTCACGATTGGAAAATCCGAGAAGCGATGCAAATGACAAAGTGATAACAAATGAATCCTTCCCCGATGAGCAATTGTTTGTGGTGAAAGGCAAAGTGCCATGGTTCGCAGATTTTGCAAACTTCCTAGTGGGCAATATCATTCCTTCTGACTTATCTAGGCATCAAAAGAAGAAGTTTCTGCATAATGTGAAATGGTTTACTTGGGATGAACCATACTTGTTCAAGTAATGTGTCGATCAGATGATTAGAAGGTGCATTCCATTTAGCGAGACGGAGAGTGTGCTGCAGGATTGCCGCGCATCTTTGTATGGAGGCCATTATGGAGGTGAAAGGACAGCGGCCAAGGTTTTGCAAGCAGGTTTTTATTGGCCTACTATCTTTAAAGATGCTTACAGCTTTGTTCAAAGATGTGATAGATGTCAGAGGTTAGGAAATATATCGAAGAGAAATGAAATGCCCCTGAGGTCAATCCTCGAGGTGGAGATCTTCGATGTCTGGGGGATAGACTTTATGGGGCAGTTCGTTTCATCATGTGGGAACTTGTACATCCTTCTAGTAGTCAATTACGTATCTAAATGGGTGGAAGTGGCAGCTCTACCAACAAATGATGCTAGGGTGGTTTTGAGGTTTCTACAAAAGAGCATTTTCACGAGGTTTGGAACTCCCAGGGCTATCATTAGCGACTAGGGCACGCACTTTTGCAAGAGCCAGTTTACAGCTTTGTTAGCTAAGTATGTGGTAAATCATCGTGTAGCTACAGCTTATCATCCCCAAACCAATGGCCAAGCCGAAGTGTCAAATCGTGAGGTAAAAAGAATACTGGAAAAGATTGTGAACCCCACGAGGAAAGATTGGTCATTGAAGTTGGATGATGCAGTATGGGCTTACAGGACTGCCTATAAAACACTACTGGGAATGTCACCATTTCAGCTTGTGTACGAAAAGGCGTGTCACCTTCCTCTGGAGCTTGAGCATAGAGCCTATTGGGCAATCCATAAGTTGAACTTTGACTTAAAGGCTGCAGGGGAGAAACGTCTACTCCAACTCAATGAATTGGATGAATTTCAATTGCAGGCTTATGAAAATTCCAAATTGTACAAGGAAAAGGTGAAAAGGTAGCATGATCGCAAGATTATGGAAAGAACATTCGAGCCAGGACAAGCAGTGCTATTATTCAACTCTAGACTTATGCTCTTCCCAGGGAAGCTCAAGTCAAGGTGGTCAGGGCCTTTCATTGTCAAGACTGTATATCCACACGGTGCAGTAGAGATCTTCGATAAGGACCCAGATAACCCTTTCAAAGTCAATGGATAAAGGCTGAAGCATTATTATGGTGGAGAGGTTTCAAGGCAGGAGGTCGCCTCAATCCTTTCTACAACTTGACCGAATCCGACAGAGTCTAGCTTATGGACTATAAACAAGCGCTACATGGGAGCCACCCCATCATCTCTATCTCTTCCCCTGGTTAATTCTTGCATTGTTTTCTATACGTTTCTCTCTCCTATTTAATTCTGGTGACATATCTCTTCAATTTCTCTCTCCCAGTTTAATTCTAAGCATGTGGAAAAGGTTTGCCTATTTTTGAACATTATAGGTGTTAGAATGCTCATCGCCAACATTTTTGAACTTTAGGCATGTAGCATGAAATTTTTGGGAGTTAGATACGCTCTATACATACCTCTATGGGATTTACATGATTCATTGCATACGCATTCAGCTATAGTTGCACAGAATTTTGGAGCGGGAAGCTCTTTGAACATATTTTGGACATGTTAATATTCTGCATAGAAGCCTATAGCAATTTTTTTTTGGGAAATTACATGGAAACGATTCATACATGGCATTGCTAAGGAATAGCAGTTCATTCATCTTAATCATGCACATTGCATTCAGGAAGAAAATAATATTTAACTATGGTTATTTTTTGTGTAGGTGCGTTAATGGCTACAAGTTGCTTCTTATCTCTTCACTTAGTTGCTGCAGAATAAGTACAGAATGTAGGAATTTTTGGCCAGGTTAAGGGGCGGCACGCCCGCGCCAACCTTAGGCTGTTTACCGGTGCGCCCGCGCCAACATTCAGTAACAAGAGGAAGCCCTAACCCGCACGGCCGCGCGGCTATCCATGCCTAACCCAGCTCGCCCGCGCCCAAAGCCCTTCGGCAATTTCGTTTTAAATTGGCCGGTCCAGCTTTTCAAACCCCTTTCTGCCCCATTTCTTATAACCTCCCCCACTATCATATCATCAAAACCTTCTCCGTTATATATATCTCCATCTCCAAGCCGTAATTCCTGTTCCTAATTCCTCTTCAATCCTCTATCCCCAGTCCGTTTGCATCCCCTTGTCATCCACCAAGTGAGAGTTTGGGTAGTGTTACAGAGATATCATCACCAAAGGGGGAAGTTCACCAAGTATGGGTTTGTTCTTCACAAGTGGGCACATAGGGTTTGTGGAAGTAGTAGCCACCATACAAGTTTGGGGGTTTTGTTCTTCAATGTTCTTCATCAGAGGTTCTGACCAATTAGCCATGGGTCCAAAACGCTCACGCACTGCCGCTTCATCTTCGGCTGCTTCGCCCGATCGCAGTGGCTCTGACGACGACATCCCTATCGATTTGACCAAGTTCATTAGTATTAAAGCCCAAATAATATACTATTGGATCGCGACAAAGTCTGTTGTTAAGGAAAGAGGGTTAAAGCCGATGAAGGAGGACGGCGACATGAGGGCTATGATTTGTGAGATGGGCTGGCAGGGAGTTTGTGCCACGCCACCACCGGTGCCGTTGGCGTTGGTCCATGAATTCTACGCAAATGCAAGCATCACAAAAAGCGGCCGGTCCTTTGTGAGAGGCCAAACAGTCGATTACCGCCCAGCTGCAATTCGGGAGGTTCTGAGTCTGTCTTCAGTGCCAGCGGGGCAAGTCAATTGGGTCGAGACTGAATGATTTGAGACTGATTTGGATCAGGTGATTCGAGACTTATGTGCGCCTGGCACAGTGTGGAAGATCAAAAAGGACACCACTGATGAATATACCACATTTCCCGCCACTGGACTGAACTGCTACGCTAAGGCGTGGAATTTGTTCCTGTGTGCCAATCTGATGCCATCCACTCATCAGCATGAAGTTACTGTCGAGCGAGCCATCATCTTATAGGGCATTATCACGAGCAGATACATTGACAGTGGGCCATTTGATCAATCAGAATATGCTGCGATTTATTAGAGGAAGCACCACTGGCGCTATTCCGCACGCATCCATTATAGCCCATCTTTGTGCGGAGGCAGGGCTCGAATGGGCCGATGAGCAGGTTCAGATGCCTAGTGGGGATGTCACACACACCACGATCAAACATTTTCAGGATTGGTTAGGAGGCACAGCACACCCGAGGGGAAAAGGGTTTATTATAGCAGCTCCTCCGCCAGTCCCACCCCCACAGCCGCAACCAAACGAGGCAGCAGCCCCTCCTCCCCCAGATCAAGGTAGCCAAATGCGGCGTATTGAGAGGAAGATTGATGCCCTGGACGCAAATTTTGTTGGGTTCGCTGAAGGGTTGACTCGTGCGCTTGCCGAGGCCTTTGCACATCAGGGCACCATAATAGAGTGGCCCTTATTTTCTTCCGAGATGCCATACCCTCCGCCAGATTCACCACCCAAGGAGGGTGGCCATGCCGACTAGTAGGGGAGTTTTCTGACCCTTTACCTTTAATGGTGACATTGAATATTTCTAGTTTGGGGGTATTGGGTGTAGTTAAGTAGTTTGTTGCATATAGTTAAATGTCTGCATCTAATTTTTATTTAGTTTTTATTGCTTTTAGTTAATTTGTTGTGTGATTGCATGTAATTTTTTTCATATAAGTTGTATATAGTAGTTGCATTGCATTCCAGTATAGTTTTAGTTTATTTATTTCAGTTTTATTTCATTTTGTTGAATTAGTAAGTGTTTAGTTGCATTGCATTGCATAATCCCTTGTTTTAGTCTGTTAAATTTCGATCTGGCCTATGATGACATCGAGATATGGTAGATTATTGAGCTCTGTTAGTAGTTTAGGCTCAGTTATATTCGATACATGATGTAATCTAAATCTATTGCTTAGATTTTACCGGATAAGTTTGTCTTGGCTCGTTGGCTAGATTGATGCATGCTTGTCTTCTAAGAGGAAATTTTTTATTTTTAATTGATAGAATGGTGTAATAAAAGCAATAATGGCCTTAACAACACTGGAATACATATCTGAAGAAAAGCTTTGGGTATGCATGTTGTAAGGAGAGATGGAGCGTAAGACGCACTCTCCTTAGAAAAAGAAAAATAAAATAAAATAAAATAAAATAAATTGAGAAAAAGAATACAAAAATATAATAAGCGCCTTGGCTAGCGAAGTCTTGTGGCCTTTGATACTCGAGCAAGTACGCCCTAGGGGATTGTCTCTACACCCAGCGCCATAAGGCCGTCTGGTCTGAGAGTCGTTGGTCGAAAGCTCGTTAAATGGGTATCATTGAAAAGCCTAAGGAGGCCTAGCATTGCACAGTCGGGTGAGTTATAAGCATAATAAGCCCTTATTGCACTTCAGCTTGTATCTTTGTGTTGATTTGGTCATTGTTTGGTCTGTTTAAGAAATTCTTAGCTTAAAACCTCAATTTTTCCTTCCTTAGAAGTATAACATGTGAAATCTTTGCTTTTATCAAGCTTGTTCATGACATTACACTCATGCACTGCATCTGGGTAACAGGTTGTGATTTACAGATTGTATGTCTATATAACTGTAGCTTGAGCCGATACATTGATCATTGCTCTTATTATCTCTCTGAGGCGAATCTGTTTGGAATTCATTTGATGGCTATTACCTTGGGATGCATTTTCATGTAGTTAGTTTCATATTATGTAGTTGCATTTGTGTTTTTGCTTGAGGGCAAGCAATAGTTCAAGTTTGGGGGTATTTGATAAGTAGGTTTTACACCTACTTATTGAACGTCAACTTGCTAGGATTATGGCTTAAACTCAAGCACTTTATTATCTTTTAACGCATTTTATCTTTGTGTTATGCATTTTAGACAGGAAACTCTTTTGGCATGAAATGACACAATAATGGCATGGTTTGGCATGACTTGGCAAGGAATTGGATAAAGGTTATATGGAAAGCTAGCAACAAGACATGGTGGGAGTGGAAATGGACAAAATGGCATGAAGCTGGCACCAAGGCAAGAAGGGCTTGGCATAAGGAAAAGGGCACAAGAAAAGGGACTCAATTAAGCTATTGTGAAGGTGCTAGAAGCAACAAAAGATAGAGCATAGGATTGCACAAGAAAGTAAAAGCCAGAAATTGCATCAGCTGAAGAAATGGGCATGCGCGGCCGCGCCAAGAAGACGAAGGAAGCTGGTGGGCCCGAGCCGGTTAGCAGAGCCCAACTACACTATGGGGCCGCGCGGCCGCGCGGGGCTTGACTGAGGACATTTGACTTATTTCACTTAGCTGTATGTAATAGATATAAGGCTTCTGTTTGCTGGAGACTACCATCACTTATCATTATTATCAGACTTCATTTTTATCAACACAGAGTTCTGTTCCTATATTCTAGGTTAAAGAGTGTGAAGGTCCAAGAGGCTTCTCTTCTTCTTCCTTCTTGCTCTACTAGTAATGCATTTTCAAGGGTTCATCTTGGAACTTATTTGTGGTCCAGACTTGAGTTTGTTATCTTCTATTGAAAGGGGGAAACCACAATTCTACACTTTTTTTCTCTTGTTTCTCTCATTTCCTAGTTGCTCAATGCTTGGTTTGAATCCCATAATGGTGGAGGTTCAATGATGAACTAACTTCCATTATGGGATTCTAATGGATTATACTTGCTAAACCTAGGGTTTATGTCTCTTTGATATACATGGATGATAATATGTGGTTTGCCTAACATGGTTGTTTGTATGCCTAGATGCTTGATCAACATCTACTCTAATAGTTTATATGAACTTGAAAAATGAAGTGTAAACTTAGATTTCTCCATGTTAGCATATGTTTGTGAAACTTGCTTTGGTTGAGTTTTATGATTCGCTTGCGGGATAGAAATATACCGTATGGCCGTATGTAGTCTAATGGGAGTTTGTGCGTAAATTGGTTTGGCTTGTAAATCGCATAGAAATATAGTGGTTTAGGCCTTGCCGATGTTCATGTGATTTATGTCTTAATTGTGGACATTATATGATTTGGACTTGGCTTATTGAAAGATAGTCAAGTCTCACATCCGTGCTCCCGACTAGCATCTCTATATGATTATCCGTGTATGATTTGTGGTGTGGTTAACCTAGGTGACTCTTTAGACGAAGTTAGGATCCCATATCCCTCTAATTTGAACCTCTTGTTTATTAATTAGTTAAGTTTAGTTAAAATTTAGGATAATTGATTAAAGAACACTGTGACAACTGTTTAAGCAGACACAGATAGCTAATGGACTGTTGCATAATAGATTAGGCCTGACTCCATTTTTCGTGGGACGATCTCGACCTACCGAGTTATTACTTGCCGACCGTGTACACTTGCATGTGTTTTTGTGTCCGTTTTTGTTAACACTTAAACGGCGTAACATCAGTCGAACCAGTTTTTTGGTAGGGTCGACATGTAACCTATGTATAATAACCTTCTCCTCAACCCCATGCATGTCGCTAGGAACCTAAGCAAAAATGACTGTATATCCCTGAAGTAACTCTATCAAACTCATTTAAGAAGGGTTCCTACAGCCTTAACCCAATCTTGAATGTCTTGTCTTGCTTTCCCAGAACAACCTCAATGTCCTCCGTCTCTTCGGCAGGCATGGCAAGGGGTTCAGTACTGCCTTTGGTGTCTGGTTCTATTTCTATCGCCATCGTCTGCATTTTCTTGTTGACTCCTACCCCTGAAGAGATCAATGTGTTCCTATAACACCTCCTTGCCAAATCGAGGTCCTCTGCCACTTCTCCTACTCTATTGGGTGTAGGGAACTTAATTTTAAAATGTGGTATCGACGTTACCGCTTGCAACATTGTTAAGGTCGGCCTCCCAAGGATGACGTTGTAAGCCGAGTCCACATGTATCACAAAAAATTTATAGATAATTTCCACCTATCGAGGAGCCATCTCGAAGACTACTGGCAACTCTTTGGTCCCTACAACCATGACCCGATCATTGCTAAAGCTATATAGGGGAGGCTTCTGTTCAATCTCCATCTTTCTTCCCTTCAAGTCCACTCTCTGATAGGCGTGAGCATACCAAATATCTACTGAAGAGCTATTATCGATCATCATCCTTTTCATGTCAATCGATCCGACCTGTGCAGTGTTAAACAATGCTCCTTCGTGTGGCTCGATCGGCTCCGAAGGATAATCCTCATCTTTAAATGATATGACTGTGCCCGAATATTATCTTTCACTCCTAACAAACTGATCAGACACAGAGAGCATGACATCTAACAGTTATCAGCTGATCTTTATCGTAACCTTCCCGACTGACCCGCCCGTGATCAAATCCACCACCCGGCGTGTTGCCTGGGTTTGATCCTATTGTTGGGGCTGAGTAGTTGGGTTTTGTACTGGGGTGCCATTTGCCTACTGTGCCCCCGAAGCATTCCATCTCGCGACATACTGTACTAATACTCCGCTTTGGATGTTTTTCTCGACCAAATCCTTCAGACCCCATCAAGATTCAGTTGAATGTCTTGCCGACTGATGATAGTAACAAAACCTATTTTGATTTCCCCTGTTTGACTTTGTATTATCTTTGGCCGGCTCGAAGTAGGTCTTGTCTTTTATTTGCTCCAAAATAGTACCTAGATCAATGTTGAGGGGTGTATAAATTTTGTTGATCATCTAATTCGGGAAGGGCGGGCGTGCCCCTCCTGAACCACCATTGTTGTTATTGTACTTATTTTCTTGCCCATCCAACTTATTATTATTGTTGTCCCCTTTTGTATAGTTGTTCTTCTTATTGTCTTTTGGCTTCTCTGACGTGTTTTGCCTCAGACTGCTCATCGCCTCCTCTATTACTATATAACCTTTAGCCCTATCGAATGCTTCAACAAGTCCTTCGGATGGTTGAACATCAAGTCTTTCACCAACTTCTTTGATTTTACAATGTTCTGACCATTCTGAAATAGAAGAAGTGCATAAAGATCGTTCAAATCCACCACTTGTCTGACCGCTTCCCGAAACCTCTTCACGTACTGGCACAGGGTCTCGTTCGAATATTGCCTAATCTGAGCTAAGGACCCTATTGGCTTTCCCCTCCTTTTAATATTACCAAATCTTGCATGGAATTTGTCATAAAGCTCCTTCCAAGATGAAACTGATTTCGGAGCTAACATTATCATCCACTGCCTAGCATCCTTCTTCGCGTTGTCATAAACATCTGACACTTGGCAGCATCTGAGTAATAAAAGTAACTCATTAGCCAGTCATAGGCCTAACTGTGCTCGTACAGGTCTCCCGATCCATTATAGCTCTCCATATGAGGGGGCTTTTTGCTCAGGTCGACCTGTTCTTGATCTATTTCTGGGGAGAACGGTGATGATGACTTGACCGTATTCACCTTCTCTTGCTTAACTTCGGCCAATAGCTTTTGTAATTCCTCAAACTTCAGGGCCAGTGCCTCGCGATCGTCTGCTTTCGAGGATGACTCTCACCTGTCCAAACTTTTGTGTTCTGGAGAGGCGACCCACCTTCTCCGTTCTAATCTTCTTCTGACTTCCGAACTGGCCTCTCAAAAGTGGCTTTAGTGCCTGCTCTTCTCCTGTGAGCGGCTTCGGTGCCTGCTCCTCTTCTGGGAACGACCCCTGGACCTGTTCCTCTCTTGCGAGCGTCTGTGACGTCTGCTCCTTGTTTGTCGAGAATCGTCCAGACGATGTGTCCCGGTTTGATTCCTCGACGAGCGCTCCTGCCTTTGGCTGTGGCTGGAAGCTTCCCCCTCATCGTCCAGTAAAGCTAGTTGAGTGTCCCACTCTTTCTGCTTGAGAAGTAAAGCTTTCATCATGTTGATGGCTTCCTGCACCTTCTTTGCTAGGATGGTCCGCCTTTCATCCGGACCGTCTCGTCTAGAATCCTGGTCTCCTTGTGAACGTGTTCGGGGTGGGGTGTCCTAGACACGTTCATAAGTTTTGTCTCCTTCCTGGTGGTTGAGAACAGTCGGCGCCTGACATCTCCACCAAACGTATCCTTTTGACCCATTGATTGGCTGTGGGGTCCGAACCTGTCTTGAACTGTGACGCCCCCTAATTCAGATACCTGTACCTCGAATCTTGTGCTCAAGATCTAACTTATTCATCAATCATACAACGGATCAATAGAATAATTTACATTGATATAACATAAATATTCTTGCCCCAAGTCTCGAAGCTAATACTAATACACTTCATAACTTAATCCAAAACATAACTTAATACATAACATACCTAAGTCTTAATATAACATAAGAATTAAATTATAACAAAGTAGGTCAAACCTACTCGGCCTTTGCCCTTATCTTCGCCTAAGAGTCCACACGATTCTGCCTTAACTAAAATGTTTAAGGGAAGCAAGAGTGAGCAATAAATTTGCCTAGCAAGTAATATACACTACGGGTAAACAGACATATAATAAGCTCATAATATCAAGGGTATAATGATAATTGGTAGCTCAGAAATTTATAAAATAATATTGTGAACAAAGTCAATATCAACGGTTCCAAACCTATCCTTTGAAGTCAATAAAGAGTCACTATGGACCGAAAGATTATAAAAGCATTCAAAGGTTTCAACAATTTTAAGTGATTAAATAGATGTCACTGAGTGTCACTATGGACCACGATTTGTAGAATTAAAAGATTTCATCAAATTCCAAAATAAATATTGGATACTGAGTAGTCACTATGGACCATGAACTCCTGCTAGAATTAACAGTATTACCCTGCTAATCCAATAGATACAATAGGTGATCAGCCTAAAGTACCTGGTGTTATGCATAATGTAACAACTCGAAAATTTATAAGATCTTGAGTGATTAAAATATAGGTTAAAAGAATAAAACCTAGATGAGAATTTGAGGATTTATTTCAAATTTTTAAGAAGAACCTTAATGGTTTACTAATTAAAAGGGAATTAAGAAAATATGGATTACAAAGTTTAAGATCCTAGAGTGGAATTATACTTAGAAGTATGTTAAAAATAAGGTATTATGTTACCTTTAACCTTACACGAATTCATGAAAGAGATTAGGAAATGATATATATGGAGAAGATTTAAAAAGGGAAAATAGTTTGCTGAATAAGAGTATTCGGTTTGCTGAATTAGAGTATTCGATTTGTTGAGTTGTATACAGTTTGTTGTATTAGTTATGTTAACTTGTTGTGTTGGCAAACAACAAAATTGTTTGAATAATTGAGGATGCTGGATTGGGAATTCGGCTTACTGGATTATATAGAAGAACTTATAAGATGAAAGATTAAGTGATTAATTATAATGTGTTTAATAAAGAGATTTTAACTAAGACATTTAATTAAATGTCAAGCCTAATATATGAGAAAACTAATTTTTTACCAATGAAGTGAATAATTGTGATTTATGTGAAATATGTGTTGATTAAATAAATATATATTGTAAATAAGTATATATTTATTTATTACTTAGAGAAGATTGAAAAGAAAACTATTTAACCTAATATTATATATATTAGGAATAAAGATTAAATAACCAAAGGGGTATGATAATGGAAGAATACTAGTATTTAAATTGCATACTAGTAAATCAATTTAAGAAACTTATTTCAATGTATCTCATTTATTATTTATTTTAACATAATTAAGGAAAATTTAATTGGGTTATATGAATAAATTTATGTAAATAGTTATTTAAATTCCAAAATGAGTGGAATAGAAATCCTAAGTAATTTGGATAAGATAAAAATATATGAGTTGGTTCATGTTATTTCACATGACCCAAATAATTTAATTAAATAAGATGCTAAGATTTAGTCCAAATTAAATTGGATATTTTTGTAGACAATTAAGCAAATAATGCAATTAAAATAAAATCAAATTGGGCAATATAAAGAGAGATATGAGGGAAGATATGGAAAGATATTATTTAGATATAGAAGGGATAATAGAGATAAAGAGAAGATATGAATAAGAGAAGAAGAGATAAGGGTAAGAAGAAATAAAAAGAGAAAGGAAAGAGAGAGAAAATGGGAGAAGAAAGAGTAGAGAAGAGAGGAGAAGTCGGGTGTTTGAGGAGAAGACCAAAAAAGCTCATACATTCTCCATCCTTAAATCACTCCATAACCATCTCCATCATCACCATCTTCATCTTCTTCATCTTTTTCTTCAAAGTTTTAGCCATTTTTAGAGAGAGAAAGAAATGGGTGGAGTGATTTTGCTTGATTTAAGCTTCGGGAGAACTCAAGGAGTAAGGGGATGAGGATTCTAGCAAGATCTATGAAAGTCCAATAATAATCTAGAAGGGGGTTGAATAAATTATCACTGTTTAAAAAATTATCTTTGGCCTTTTTGAATTTTTTTAGTAGATTAACTTACAGTGTTTAGAATTTAATTAAGCAAGTTAAAAATTCAATCACACAATGCACATATATTTATTTGGTTCACAAGATACAGCTAGGGTATATTGCTACGTCCAGTCTCAAGCTCCTCTCCAAGACTTGTGATCCTATTACTCCCTATAATAAATACTCCTTCAATAGGCGGAAAAGCCTTTACAAAGTTTTATAGATAAACTTACAACTTTTCACAACTAACTATCTCAGACAGCGAACTCCCAGCTCCTTCCTCAAGCTTAGTTGAATCTTCTTTTTGAGCTTAGAACTATTCTATGACTTGGTCTTGAAACAACAATCTCTTCCTCACTTCACAAGTACACTAGAGACCCAACTCCCAGCTGACCCCTCTAAGACTCTGGTCTTGGTCAAAGAATTTTTGTCTTTCTCACAAGTACATAAAATAAACTAACTCTACCTTTTCCTTATTACAAAAAGTTTGTTTTAGTTTTTGCTTCTAAAGTAAGCAGATAAAGTTCAGAACAAATACTTCTCAAGTAAGCAGATATAGAAGTTAAGTATTTGATAAAAGTTCAAGACTTTTATGTGGTGTGCTTCCGTGAAAGCAGATAAATAAATTTAAGTACTTTTAACAAAGATTTTCTTTTTCTTTAATAAAGAGTGTGTTTCTATGGTTTAAAACAAATCTAGAAAAAGATTTTTTTTTAGAGTGTGTTTCTATGGTTTTAAACGAATGTAACTTTGAGTTTAAATAACCATATAAACTTACATATAATGCAACAAATAATTTTTGTATAATTTTATGAGCGGTATACTCTTGATGACAGTTTATCAAGTATAATAATTTGATCAATTTAAATAATACTTGAATAAACTTGTTTCACCCACTTATATATATTATATTATATTTGATCTATGTTGTGAATAATTTGGCCACTTAGGACTTCAAAGACCGTCTAGATAATATTCTTTGTTAAGAAATATCTCCGAATATCGGTATCTAAGTGCTGACTAAATTGTTTGATTCACAACTTGATAATCATATAAATATTATACAATATTTATATAATGTATCTATATCAGTAAAATGCCACTTAGGATTTTAAAGACCGTTAGGATAATTTCAGAGAAATTACTTTCAAATTATATCGGTATCTAAGTACTGACTTTTTACTTGATATTGATAGATGAAATATAGATATATATAAATGTGTATATTAGTTTATATCTGAGTATCTATATATATAAGCAAGTATGAGATAATATGAAAAGTATTAAATTAATAACTTATCTCAGATACTTTGACCATTTTTTCTCTTCCAAAATAAAATTAGAACTCTGATTAGAAGAAAAGAGAATGAAAGCTTAATTGGACAGAATGTAGGCAAGGAGAGAAAGCTTTTCAGATTTGTGAATTAGTAAATTGAAATGAATGAAAAGCCTCTTATTTATAGGATTTTTGAGGTTAGGGCAAAAAGGTAATTTGGAAATTCATTTTTGAATTCAAAGGTCCGGATTGTATGATGAAATTTGAAGGGATCGGATCATTTTGGAAATACACGGATTGGTAGAGCTTGGCCCATCAAATTTGTTTCGAACGTGTGACTCATCACATTCTAGCTTTTTTCTTTATTTGGCCTAAAGGCTTTAAGCCTTAGCAAACATAAATGCTAGCAAACATTCTCATGCCCAAACATACCAGCACCACGCACACACGGTCATACACATATACACATGCACACACCGCACATATATACACATGCACACACACGGTATATATATATATATATATATATATATATATATATATATAATACTTATATATATAAAAGGATACATATATATATATATATATATATATATTAGAAATTTTCTTTTCGACTATAAAACATTTATAAAATCATTTTGAAAAAGAAATAGGAATCTTCTTGCCTTAGAAAATTTTACTATATGAATTCATTTTGTTAACACTTGATATTAGATTTATCAAGGTTAGAAAATAAATTCAAATGGAGTTTAGAAAATAAATATTTTTGGTCAAAATAAATGTGGTAATTAAAATCAAGTTTAATATTTTTAATCCTATGGAGAGGATTCTACCCTTTTTGACCTATTTTCCTAATTTGTTATCATCAAAATAAAATACCGAGATTTGAAGACCTATCAATCTCCCCCTTTTTGATGATGACAATAAGTAAAAATATTTTGATTTTCAGAACTCCTCCTTAATTCATGACGCTCCCCCTTGGATCATGAATTTATTTTTAAAAGGCAATTTTAAATTTTTGAAAAACCATCAGGCGAACCGACTAAACCATCCATCCAGGCAATTATATAGCAGTTATATCTAGCATGCAATTGTATCCAGTATACTCATTCCTGTTAATCTCATGAGTATATACTAAGTCAATCTCATAGTATATATATATAATCTAATATTTTTCTTCTCCCCCTTTGTCATTAACAAAAATGTAGGGGTAAGGAAAAGATACCAAGTACCTGCAGAAATTGATAGCACAAGAATTTTACCTGCAAAGTCAGAATAGTAAGCAAACATGATAGATAATCCTAAGTATTAGTAGTTATGTTAGTATGTTATACATTAATCCCCAAATAGTTAGTTTAATATATATAGATATATTTATCCCGAATAGTTAGATTTCATCAAAAGTGAGAGGGGAGAAATTCAAACCGAGAGTTGGAAGATGAGGATCAGTAGGAGTTTGATCAGTGTGATCAACCTGTGCAGAGCTTGTTGTGGCAGTGAAGTTATAAGGAGGAATAGATACCTTCTGATGTTCCATCAATACACTCATCATATCTTGAATATGATGCACAGATAACTGCAAAGCTTCTAACTGATTCATAATAGCAGTTTGATTCTTCAAAGAGAGTTGATTCACACTGTTCAGAGAATCAATTTGTGATAGCAGATTTAAATGAGACTTAATATGATCAGTATCATTGGGTTGAAAAATGATCAAAGGCTTGGGGGGAAGGTTCAAGTATGACACAATGTTTCTGTTGTGAACCATTTGAGCCTTATGATAATGAACTTGAATGCCAAGATGTATGAAAATTCTAGTCAACAGAAGACCATATCCCATGCAGTTGTTATAGTAGCAGAACTCAAAAGCTGATAGGAAAAAGTATGGAAGACTATATGGCATACATTAAGTCAAAATGCATTTCATGAGTTCTATGTCAAATGGATGCAGAAGTTTGGCATTTCTTACAGGCATAAAGTTATTTCAAAGAATTTTTCCCAAAAATTGACAGTCAGCAGTGAAGAAGTCAAGATGAACTTTGCATGGATAGTCAAATAAAGTTGTAGGCACAAGTTGGTCAGTGGTGACAGAGAGATTGTGTTTGAAAGTGATGAAGTCACTAGTAAAGATCCCTATAGGACCGTTGTATTCATTTATTTTTGGAAAATCTAAGAAATCATTTTTTGAGATTAAGTACATGCAGAAGGAGTATTTCATCAATAACATAGTCTTGACCTTGTATGCAGGTTTTAATGCAAGTTAAGAAACCAGTTGAGTCACGAACAAATGTCATGTGAGCATAGAATTCTGCAGTCAAACTAGGAAGAGTTTCTCTATTTTTGATAGTAATGAGGCAATCCCAGCCTATATTTGTTATATTTTCTAACAAATGAGGAAAGCTGTTGAAAGAAGTTCCTACCCTGGGAGTCAAATTATGTCTCATATGCTCATATTTAGTTTTAGCAGTAAGTGTAAGTAGCATAGGGGTATAGACATCAGGATGAGACTCACTAAGCAATGCAAGTTTCTTTCGTTTGGAAGAATTGACTGGAGGCATTTTTAGAAAAACAGTGTATGCAGAGAGATAGAAGTGCAAAGACTGTAGAGAAGTAAGACTGGAAGTTTGATGCAGTTAGTTTTGAAAGACTATCCTTTTATAGAAAGAGTATGTAATTAATATAATTAGTTCAGGTAATATGATATGACTTGTTTGTCAAAATAGTTCTCAAGTAGTAACTGTGTACAGTAAGAAGTACGAGGGTGAGTCATGCTTAGCACTGTAGTGGGTTTAAAATCATTTGTCAGTTTTCCTTTTTTTAAAAAAAAAAAAAAGCAGATGGGTATGAATGATGGATTAGACTAAGTCAGTTCCATTTTAAAAAAAATTAACCTGATGTCCAATCAGAAGACATAAAAATTTCAGAGATATGCAGGTTATAGACAGAACATGTATGGTCCAATATCAATAAAGAGATATGTTATCATTGCTTCTTAGCCCATATCAGAAGATAGTAAATCAACACAAAGATTCAACAAGTCAGTGTTAAATACAACACATAACAATGATGGCATAGATAGTGAGATACAGAACATGAAAATAGAAATTATATTTATCACTCAGTGTCACTGTCCAGAGGGATGATATCACAATTTAACACCCAAATAGTTTATCAGAGAGAGAGAAACAGATATTACCTGAACACAGCTAAGGTAATGAAGTTAAGTAGCTTTCAGTTGTTCCACAGTATAGCAAAGACGTATCAACAGAAGAAGTGGATATATATATATATGTACATTTATATATATAAGACATAAATACTGAAGCTTCGCAGTGACACAGATATATAAATATATAGACAAAAATTGATTAATGAAGTGACTTACATATATATCACAGATACATATATTTGTATATATACATACATGAACTGAAGAAATTGCAGATTCATAGATAGATTAATATATGTATACATGTATGTTTTTATATATTAAAATAAAAGATTATTTTTGAAATTTTATGGTTAATATATATATATATATATATATATATATATATAAATGAAATGTAAATCAGTTAACATTTTTTTTTTAAAATAGGGTTTGATAGAAATTAACAGTAAATCAGTTAAAAAAAATTAGGATTTCGAACATATCTAGGGTTTGATTTAAACATTTAGACAGAAAATTTAGGGTTTCAAAAAAAAAATTGTTTAACCGAAAGAATTAGACTTAAAGACTAATTAGTATATATTAATATATATAAAAATAAAAAAGTTAATTAGAGATTAAGAACAAAGATATATGTGTGTGTGTGTGTGTGTGTGTGTGTCTATATATAAATATATATCAGTTACCGAGAAACTCCCTTTTTTTAGGAACAAAAACAAATAATTTTTGGTTTAAGGTTTCATAAACACAGATTTATATATTTTTAAATATTCATATATATAAAAATTTTAACATATATATATATATATATATATATATATTATATAATTTCTAAATATTTCTGTATATATATAAGTTTAAAATATGTAAAATAAATTTTTTTCTAAATATATATATATATATATGAGATATATATGAACCTGTAAGAATTTTCATTAGGATCTCGAGAAAATTTCATATGGATCTAGTTTTTTTTAAAAAAAAAGTTAAGAACACAAAGATAACTACGGTTTGAAGGCAGTAAGAAAAAAATAACAGAGACGTTTTTTTGAATGAAATCGAACCTAGAAACATAAAGAGAGAAAAAAAGATCGGTAGAAACATGAAATCGACAATGAAGATTCATTTTATTGAAAGAAACATAAAGAAAACTCACTAGATTGATCTATTTGAGCTGAGAGATTTTTAGGGTTTGAGAGGGTTTGAGAGATAGAGAGAGAGAATAGAAGAAGCCGACAGAAGAGAGAGAAAGAAAGGAGAGAAATGAATTAAAAATTAGATTTTAGGTAATTATATTTAGGTTAATCAAATTGATCGTAAGGCTGAGAATTGATCTTGGATTTAATCAACGGTCGAGATGAAATCGAGAGTTTAAAACGGTTGGGCTGACCGATTGACTTCGATCGGACGGCTGAGATGCGTTTGTGTTTTCTTTTAATGATCAAACGGTTAGTTTGTGCGATCCATGTCTTTTGTTTAATTGGCTTCTAATTGGTTGGATTTGATAGACACGGATACAGTTGACCGTTTGATGAGTTTGTTTAATGAACGGCTCAGATCAGATCAGACATATAAATATATAATAAATGCTATAAAATGTAATTTTTGATAATAATAATAATAATAAATACTAAAATATTTATACTAAAATCTATAAATTAATAATTTTAATTACTATGTATATATATATATATATACATGTTCATAATAAAAATATTTATAATAGTAATGGAATATAATTTTTACTAGATAATACGTAATTAAATGATAAAAAAAGATTAATATATATATAGACATATATATATATATATATATATATATATATATAGATTTTGATATGTACAAATATATACTTAAATAGATAATATAAGTATATAGATATATTGACATATAAAGAAACAAATATATTATTTTATAATATATATGTATAAATTAGCATTGTATATTAAGAAGATAATTAAATATATGTCAAAATATATATATATAAATTTTTTATAATATAATAAAATAGATAAAAATAATAGTATTAATAATATGACTATATAGATCAAGAAAATTAAAATTATATTATAATAGTAATGATAAGATATATATATATATATATATATATTTAAAGATAACATATAAATTTTTTTTAATAAGAGAAAGATTAATATTTTATGAGATAATATCTAACATTCCTAAATCCAAACGTAATTTACAAAATCTATCAGAACTTAGTGGTTTAGTAAATATATTAGTAATATTTAATTATGTGTCAATATGTTCTAGCTTAATAATACCATTGTTTACATGATCTCGTAAGAAATGATGTCTAACATCAATGTGTTTTGATGTAGCATGTAATACGGTATTTTTACTCAAGTTAATAGAGTATGTATTATCACATAAGATTGAGACACAATTAAATTTTATATTGTAATCGGCAAGGGTCTGTTTCATCCACAATATCTGTGCACAACAACGTGCAGCAGCTACATATTCGGCTTCGGTGGTTGAAATAGATACTGTGTTTTGTTTCTTAGAGAACCAGAAAACTAAACATCCACCTAAGAACTGACAAGTGCCACTTGTGCTTTTTTGATCAACATGATGACCGACATAGTCAGAATCAGAAAAACATACAAGGTTAAATGGTTGACCTTTAGGATACCATAGACCTATGTCTGTAGTTCCTTTAAGATATCGAAATATTATTTTTACTGCAACTAAATGAGATTCTTTAGGGTTTGCTTGAAATCTGGCACATTTGCAAACACTGAACATAATGTCAGGTCGACTAGCTGTGATGTATAAAAGACTGCCAATCATTCCTTGATACTTCTTTGTGTCAACATTTTTTCCATTTTCATTAGCAGTTAGTTTATCATTAGTTGACATAGGAGTATTAAGAGGTTTCACAGATTCTAGACCAAATTTCTTAATCATTTCTTTGCAATATTTGGATTGAGAGATATGAATACCTTTTTCTCCTTGCTTGATTTGTAGTCCTAGGAAGAAATTTAATTCTCCCATCATGCTCATTTCAAATTCCTTACTCATGCTTTCAGAGAAATCATTACACATAGTCATGTTAGTAGATCCAAAAATGATGTCATCAACATATATTTGTAAAAAAAGAATATCATCATTTTTATATTATGTAAAAAGGGTAGTATCTAATGTACCCCTTTTATAACCATTTTCTAACAAGAATTTACTTAGTCTCTCATACCATGCCCTGGGAGCTTGTATTAGACCGTTTAAAGCTTTGTACAGTTTATATACATGTTCAGGATGATCAAAGTCTTCAAATCCAGGGGGTTGTTTAATATAAACTTCTTCTTCACTGACACCATTCAGAAAAAGCAGATTTGACATCCATTTGAAATAGTTTAAAATCTTTATGGCATGCAAAAGCTGATAACATACGTATATACTAAATTCTAGCAACAGGAGCATATATTTTATCATAGTCAATTCCTTCAAGTTGATTGTACCCTCGTGCAACTAATCTTGCTATATTGCGTATAACAGTTCCATTTTCATCTAAGTTGTTGCGAAAAAACCCATCGAGTTCCAATAGTGGAGGTTTCTTTAGGAGTTGGAACTAATTCCCAAACTTTGTTTCTAGTGAACTGTTCAAGTTCTTCTTGCATAGCTATTATCCGGTCTTCATCAAGTAATGCATCTTTTATATTTTTAGGCTCAATTTGGGACAGAAAAGATAGATGACTGGCCATGTTTTGTTCTTGTGATCTCGTAAGAATTCCTTTATCGATATCACCAATTACATTTTCTATTGGATGATTTCTAATACCATATGATTCTTTGGGCGAGTCATTTAGCTGGGGATTAGGATTTTCAAGAGGATTGATATTGACAGGTGGAGATATATTATCTATTTTTAGTTCTTCCATGTTTCTGAGAATGTCTTCAATGAATATATCATTTTCTACCAGTTCTTTGTATTTTGGAGGGGGTTTAGATTCATCAAAGGTTACATTCATTGACTCTTCCACGACTAGAGTTCTTTTATTAAAAACTTTGTATGCTTTACCATTTAGTGAATATCCCAGAAATATTCCTTCATCAGATTTGGGGTCGAATTTTAGTAGACATTGTTTAGTATTTAGAATAAAGCATTTACTCTCAAAAACATGAAAATAATTTTTTTTGGATTTCTTTTATAAAAGAGTTCATAGGGAGTTTTGAGCAACATTGGTCTTAGCAAGACTCGATTCAAAATATAACAGGATGTTGCAATTGCTTCGGCCCAAAAGTATTTAGGAAGTCGATATTCATTAAGCATAGTGTTGGCCATTTCTTGTAAGGTATGATTTTTCCCTTCAACTATACCGTTTGATTGTGGTGTATAAGGTGCAGAAAAGTTATGACTTATACCGTTTTCATCACAGAATATTATGAAATCAGAATTATCAAATTCTCTTCCATGATCAGACCGAATATAAATAATAGAGCTTCCTTGTTGATTCTGAATTTTCTTACATAATGCTGAGAAGGAGTTTATCGCTTTATTTTTGAATTTTAGAAAATCAACCCAACTGAATCGTGAATAATCATCAACTAGGACTAAAATATAGACAGCACCACCCATGCTATGTTTAGGAATAGGTCCTACTAAATCCATATGCAAGAGTTCTAGTGGTCGAGGGGTTGATACTGTGAGTTTAGGTTTGTGAGATGCATGAATTTATTTTCCTAATTCACATGCTTCACAAATATGGTCTTTAAAGAATTTTAGTTTTGGAAGACCTCGAACATGTTCCTTAGAAGATATGTTATTAATTAATTTCATGTTAATGTGTCCTAGTCTACGATACCAAAGCCATGGATCCTCATTTGCAGATACAGACACACACTATCCAGGTGTGGGTATACATCTAAATCACATGTGTACACATTTTGACTTCTAGGACATAATAAAATCAATTTCCCAGTTTGATCATAAATTGAACAGTTATGAGGACTAAAAGTTATTTTAAAACCACTATCACACAGTTGACTAATAGGTAGAAGATTGTACATGAGTCCTGTGACTAATTGAACGTTAGAGATTGTTATGTGTTTATTGTACACACTTCCAATTCTAATAACTTTACCTTTGCTGCTATCTCCAAAGGTTACCTCATTACAGTCTGTAGCTTGTAGGTTGCTCAATTTTATTTTATCGCCTATTATGTGCCTTGAACAAACCGCTATCAAGGTACCATTTATTTTTATTAGAGTCAGCTGTGAGACATACCTCAGATCTTGGTGATGAGTCATTGTCTGCCATTAAACAGAAATTTGCAGTTTTCTCGGTTGGTTCAGTAAGTTCTTCTTCATCACTTAGATCCCAGCCTTCTTCAGCTACTAGAACTTTGTTGTTGACTAGTTTCGGGCAATCCTTTTTGAAGTGTCCTGGTTGGTTGCATTCAAAACATGTATTTGAGTTTTCATTTGAGCCAACAATTCTGAAGTTGTTGTTGGTAGCTTTAAAATTCCATACTGGTATTTTTGGCTTGAAGGCTTGCTTGTTTCGGAAGTTGTTGAAGTTGTTATTTATTTTCATAAAGCCTTTGTCATATCTCTTTGCTTTGCTCTAGATTACTCTCCTGAGTTGTCTTGATAATAAAGCAACTTCGTTATTATCTAGACTTAAGAGTTCTTCATTCAATTCCTCATTATTGCTTTCTTGATCAACTAGTAAGGCTTTGAAAGCTATTCATTTCTGTTTAAGGTCTGTATCTGATCCTGCGTGGGCACGAAGATTTCCAATGAGGCTATCAAGAGGATAAACAGTTAGATCTTGCATTTTCCTTGATGGCCATAACTTTAATTTTCCATACAGATGGAAGGGCTTTGAGAATTCTTTTATTCTTCTCATTTGTTGTGTATGCTTTTCCCAGTTGTTCTAGCTCATCAATGATTCTGGAAAAACTAGTTTCCATATCAATGATTTTCTCACCTTCTTTTAGCTTGAAGCTTTCATACTTTTGGATTACAGCATCTTTTCTGGTTTCTTTGATATGACTGGTTCCTTCATAGGTTATAATCAATTTTTCCCAGACTACTTTTGTAACGATTGAGATTTTATATTTAATTTTAAATAGTTATTGAATTAAATATAAAATCATGTGAATTATTTATTGAGTTAAATAAATAAATTATGTGATTTATGGAGTGATTTAATTAAGTGTTATATATTAATTAAATGAAAGTGTAATATTTATTTAATTAATGTATATTAATTTTATATTATAATTCTAATTTAATTGGGAAAATTGAATTAGATGAATTATGTGATGAAGTGTTACATGAATTATAATTAGCGAGTAATTATAATTATGTGGCAATTTTATGAGATTTATTGATGTTAGATTTTAATTGATTAAATTATTATTGATATTTAATTAATTAAAATGTGACATTAAAGTATGTGTTAAATAAATTGTTAAAATAAAGAAAAAGAATTTTAAATGATTTTAAACAAACAAGGCCCTTGCTTTTGTTTTAAGACTGTTGCCAAACAGGGCCCTTACACTAGCTTAAACCTAATTTACCTAAACCATGCCTAAGTTAGTAAAACTAGTTTCTAATTTTCTTGTTGCCAAACAAGCCAAAATGACTTTTGAATTTTGTAACTTACGTTGTAATTAGTAGTTAGTGCATATACTTATTATATGAGAGTTACATATATTATATATTACTTGTGTTATATATTATATGTATATACTATCAGTGCGTTAGTTTTTCTAAAAGCCTAAGTCTAAACTAGAAGAAAATAAAGGAGAAAGAAGAGCAGAGAAGAGAGAATACAAAGAAGAGAACTTTGAGAAAATAAGAGGAAAACTATACATCATCATCTCCATATTTTCTTCCAATTCAAGCTAGTAAGATTATACTCTTAACCATAGAATCAATTCTTATGTGTTGTATTTCTTCTTGTCAAATTATATTTTCATGAATTTGTATAATTATGACTATGTATATATGATGTTCATATGTTTGCATATGTAATTGTAGGCCATGGAAAGATTTTCAAAAACCAGTTTTAAAAATTATGATCCTGATATTTTCATTCTCTGTAAAACGTGTTTTGGAAGTTGTATAGCATGATGGATATATATATATATATATATATATATGTAATTGTGTTCATATCATGTCTATATGTGATAGTATGCTTAATTAGTTGTTTAATTCATGAATATATATGATATAAATGGAGAATTTATGTTTTTCAAAAAGTCACAGTGAAGTGTCTTGGAAAAATAAAGTTTCTCATAGAAATCAAAATATATGTTGATTGTTGGAATTAATTGTGAAATATGTTATTATGTGTAGAAATTAGTTGATTAGGATTGGAATTGTGAGAATTGGTTTCGAAACAAATTTACAGTGTTCAATTTTATCTAGAACACTGACATTGATATTTTCTTTAAATTTTTATAAAAATTAAGCGTTGTAATCTTGTATCAGTGTGTTCAAAACATATTAGAAGCATTGCACTTTGTTTCTGTAAAGTTTTATATGAAAATTGTTGGCTGAATTGTGAACTCATTGTAGAGAATTAAGCCAATTTGGCTTTTCTCTGCACTGTTCGCGAAGCTGCTCTGTTTCTGTCCGCTACCGGCACAGCTGCACAGGCAGTAAGGGTAGAAGCGGCGCAGCTGCGCCTCTGGGTTTTTTCAGGATTGACCCCTGCGCAGCTGCGCCGGTGTCAAGGCTAAAGGTGGCGCAGCTGCGCCGTGTCCTTGGTAGGGCAGTGACTTTAGTTTTTGTGCAGTGTTATTTCTAAGCTTAGTTTAATTATTCTATGACAATGAGTATATATCTAGTTGCTATAACATGTTGTTAATATGAATATGACGATTGCATGTTTGGAAATTAAAAAAAAAATTGATTTGAAAACCAAATATAGTATTTAAATTATAAGTTATAATTGTTTAATTGAACTACTTAATTATAATGTGATTAATTATAATTAAGAGTAAATGTTTAATTTAAATTATAATTTTTGTGAAATTATAAGGTATAGAAGTTGATTTATTTTAATCAATTAGATGTTAATTTAAATTATAATCTATGTGATTATAATTTAATAAATGCATGTTTAATTGTGGATTATAAATTGATAATTGCATGATTAATTATAATTTGTGTAATTATAATGCATGATATAGTTTAATTGATTATAAATTATAATTTGTTTATAATTTAAAAGGTAATTATAATTTAAGTAATTATAATTTGAGTAAGTGTTTGAATTATAATTGTTTAATTATAATTTAGTGAAATACATAATTAATTTAATTATGTGAGTATATGGGTGATGTAATTAATTATGTGATAGTTGATTATTTATTTAATTAGAGTGAGTTAACCATGAGGGTTAACCACTTGTGTGAATTAGTTATGTGTTAACTAATTTAGGTTTTTGTGACTTAATATATATGTGTAGGAAGTATTAAAGTACGTGAATTGTGTTAAGTAGCTTGCGCTTAAGGCAAGTTTTCTAACCCTAAACTTGTTAATTCTATACAATTTCTTTGAGTTCATATATTCATTGTTGAGAATGTCCTTTCCATTTCTGTATTGGACAATTGTTTATTTAATTAAAATGATCTTAACTTATTGTTCAAGTAAGATCTAGTTTATTATTTTAAATGCTTTAAGTTTACGTCTAAACATATGTTAATTCATAACTCTTTTATTTATGAATTACTGAAAGTCGATTCAACTAATCCTTAGTTGATGAACGTGAATTCTAAATTACCTTTGTAAGCTTATCCAAACCAAACTTTCTTTGGTGCGGACTCGAATTCAAATTACTGAGTTGAAGAACCCTATTTACTAGGGGAGGTTACTACGCATAGCGTTAAGATGTTTGTGCACAATACATGGTACGAATGGCTGATCCCCCTAAGTACGAGTTAAGGTCCATAGTCTTATTGACTGTTAAAGGTTTAAATAGAAATATTTATAACCTAGGACAAGAAGAGTTCAAAGGTCTTATGACCCTCAGATAAATTCTATATTCGAATTTTAATGTTGATAGAGAATTATTATTCAATTCTTTATTATTGAAGCAAGCTAAGTTGTTCAGATTCTTTTAAATATATCCTTTCATGTCTATATTATTGTTAAACTCCAGTGAGCTGTGGTTTGCTCACTCTTGCATTAAATAACAATTTCAGTAAATGTTGATAATGCTGATGCTCCGTCTACAAGTAAGGGCAAAGGAAAGCAAAGCAAGTGAAGACTTGTTTTAATTATTTTGAAATGATTGTAATGAGACAGGAATATTATGTTTCCGCACTTTATTATTTCATGTCAGGTTTAGAGTAACCCGAGATTGTTTTAAAAAGGTTGTAACCCTTGTTGTAAGGGAGATTTATTTATTTTAATTTAAGTTGTAGCTTATTTTGCATTATTCATTGGGTAGATATATGTTATATTAGAAAGTGAACACCAAATCATGTGAAAACGAAGTACCCGGATTTGGGGGTGCCACAGGTTGGTATCAAAGCTATAGGTTATGAAACCTTAGGTGGGAAAAAACCTTAGGTAGTAGCCTTATGGTAAGATCGAAAAGATAGTGATGCTAGGTAAAGATAATAAACTACCTTATGTGCCTATGTGTTTACATTTTAGTATTCGAAGGTGACAATTCGTTATCACGTAATAATGAACTTTAAAATTCTTTTGTCAGGATGTTGAACGTTGGAGAACCTTGTCAGGCTAGAGAGGTTGTACCTCAGGTGCCTAGAGAGGAAGAGCCCCGTGACATACATGTTTTCTGGGAGCAGCTGGTTAGGAAAGAGCCATCTCCAGTGATCACCGTAGCTGGTCGGGAGCGTGAGCTGACACCTATTCCAGAGGATGAGGATGAGGACGAGTCTGAAGAGGAGGAAGAGGAGGAAGAGGATCCCGAGGAGGAATTCCCACCTCACTCTACTAGTGCTGAGATGTACGAGGCAATCTACGATAGCAATATGGAGCTTCATGGACGAGTAGGAGATCTTGAGGAGACTATCCAGCAGCGAGACGAGACGATCGAGGAAGTGGCAAGTGACCTAGGAGATGCACAGTGGAACCTGATACATATGGAGGTTGAAAGGGATGCTGCTCGATTTGAGCTAGCAAAGCTGAAGCAAGACATCCAGGAGGAGTCGAGGAAGCGTGTCAGAGCTGAAGAGTCAAGCTTGAGGGCTAATCAACGAGCTGATCGAGCCGAAGGTGAAGCTGAAGCCAAGAGAGCCAAGTTGAGGGAAACGAAATATGCTTTTCATACAGCGATAGAGAGAGCTCAAGACCGTGTTATCTACTGCGCAGCTCAGTTCCATGGTTTACCGTGGTATGTGGTGGACCGAAGAACGGCATTTCGGGTGATGGGAGAGGAACGCAGAGAGGCTGTGCGACGTATTAATATGTCTAGGCAGTGGTATTAGCAGTAGCAGTAGTAGTAGAGCTTTTGTTTATGTGTTGCTTTTTGTAGTAAATAAAGTAAATCCCATAATTTGAAATAAGAATGGGAGAAGTTAATAATATAATCCTGCAACTTTTTCAGTTCAGGAAGGATGATGTAAATGGCAGAAATACTATCTGATTGATGTTTTTAAACTACGACTAATGAATAAAAGAAGTTTATTGACGTGCTTGGTGTTCTATGTGAACTGAATTGTCTAGAACGTTTAAGTATGAACTTGAATATTAAAAAATTAAATAAAGGGTCTAATAATAATATTTTCTTAACAAAAAATGCCTCCTAGAAGAAGAGTAACGCGTCAAAACCCCAAGGGTTCGACGAACAACAACAATAACGATGGGACGAATCCCAATTCGGTTCAGCAGTTGGTGAACCTGTCGACCGGAGCTTTTGCGAATCAGCCGCAAGTGCAGGGTACTACGTTCAAGGAATTCAAGGCAGTAGGACCGCCTGATTTCAAAGGATCGACTAACCCTATCGAAGCTCAAACATGGGTTATGGAAATAGAGAAGGTATTTGAAGTAGCCAGAGTAGGTGAAGACCAGAAGACAGCATTCGCGACTTTCATGTTGAAGTCGGATGCTAGCTTTTAGTGGCAGGCTAACAAGACCCGAGAGGGAGAGGAAGTCATCACGTGGGAGCGTTTCAAGGAAATGTTCTACGAGATGTATTTTCCAATGAGTTCGCAGGACCAGATGGAGGTCCAATTCCTTGAACTTAAGCAAGGAGGGATGACGGGGTCCGAGTATGCCGCTAAGTTTAACGAGTTGGCCAGGTTCGCTACTCACCAGGTCAGCACTGATGCTAGAAAGGCGAAAAGGTTTGAGCGGGGAGTAAAGCCCTGGCTCTACAGCAAGGTTTCCATGTTCCAGTTGAATACCTTTGCAGCTGTGTTAGAGAAGGCCATACTTGCTGAGGGAGGAAGCGAAGCGGTGACGAAGTTCAACCAAGAGAAAAAAGAAGAAGAATGAGGTAGAAACTAAGGCTGGGGGTAGCAGCGCTGTGAACCAAAAGAGGAAGTGGTCTGATAATACCTCTGCTGGGAGTTAGCAAGGAAGCCAACAGAAGAGGAAGTTCAAAGCGTGTGCTACATGCGGTAAGAATCACACTGGCGTGTGTATGAAGGGGAAGAGGGTGTGCTTCAACTGTGGTCAGGAAGGCCACATCGCGCCTAATTGCCCAAACCCAAAGAAAGGAGCTTGCTTTACATGTGGATCCAAAGATCACATGGCTCGCAACTGCCCGAAGAAGCTGACAGCAGGGTCAACAGGGAACGGAGGGAATGGAAGCGGCAGTTCCGTTACTATCGTTGCACCATTGCAAGCTGTTCGACCCACTGCACGGACATTCAATATGACAGTGCAGGATGCTGTGTAATCAAAAGACGTGCTGTCAGGTATTATTCTGATAGATAGTATAAATGCATATGTATTATTTGATTCGGGTGCTACTTGTTCATTCATATCTAATAATTTTGCTAAAACCCTAGACTTACCTGTAGAGGAGTTAGTTTACCCTTTGGACATAGAGATTGCGAATAGCGAGGTTATTCCTGTTAGGTGCGTTTATAAGAACTGTAGATTGGACATTAAGGGTCAGGAACTTAGAGTAGATTTGATTCCGATTAAACTTGGGGAATTCGACGTTATACTAGGTATGGATTGGTCGTTCAACCATGGCGCGGTAATCGACTGTCAGAAGAAGTCGGTGAACCTTACGACTCCGTCGAAGTTGGTGTTCTATGGTAGCAAATCGCCTAGGCAAGTGAGTTGTCTAACAGTTATGCAAGCCAAGAAACTTCTGATGCAAAGCTGTGTAGGATATCTAGCCTACATAGTAGATACGCGCAAGGAAAGCCCGAAGGTGGAGGAAATATCGGTAGTTAAGGAGTTTGTGGACGTTTTTTGGAGCGAATTACAAGGACGTCCGCCGGATAGGGAGATAGAGTTCGTGATCGATTTAGCGCCGGGAACTGCTCTAATTTCGAAGGCTCCGTACCGAATGGCTACTGTCGAGATGAAGGAACTGATGGTTCAACTACAGGAATTACTGGACAAGAAGTATATTCAACCAAGCGTTTCACCGTGGGGAGCACCTATTTTATTCGTGAAGAAGAAGGATGGGTCGATGCGTCTTTGCATTGATTATAAGGAGTTGAATAAAGTTACGATCAAGAATAGGTATCCTTTACCTAGGATCGATGCCTTGTTTGATCAACTGAAGGGTGCGAAGTACTTCTCGAAAATTAATTTGAGAAGCGGGTATCATCAATTGAAGGTGAGGAAGGAAGATATACCGAAAAAGGCTTTTAGGACTCGATATGGTCATTACGAGTTCTTGGTGATGTCATTTGGTCTCACGAATGCTCCAGCTGCATTTATGGACCTAATGAACAGGGTGTTCAAGCCATTTCTAGACAAGTTCGTGGTAGTGTTCATAGATGACATCCTAGTTTATTCCAAGATCGAGGAGGAACATGTTGAACACTGACGACTAACCTTAGAAGCACTGAGACGAGAAAAGCTTTACGCTAAATTCTCGAAATGTGAATTTTGGTTGGAACGTGTGCAATTTCTTGGCCACGTGATCGACAAGGATGGTATTTCGGTGGATCCGTCGAAGGTTGAAGCTGTTATGAATTGGGAACAGTCGAAGACACCGTCTGAAGTGAGGAGTTTCTTGGGATTGGCAGGTTATTACCGAAGATTTATCCAAGACTTTTCTAAAATTGCAACTCCGTTTACGAATTTGACTCGTAAAATAGTTAAATTTGTTTGGACGGAGAAGTGTGAGGAGAGTTTTTATGAGCTAAAGAAGAGGTTGAGTACTGCGCCTGTATTGTCTTTACCGGATAGTTCGGGGAATTTCGTAGTATATAGCGATGCCTCACATAAAGGATTAGGCTGTGTATTGATGCAGGGCGGCAAAGTCATTACCTATGCGTCACGTCAGCTGAAGGATTATGAGAAGGGGTATCCGACCCATGATCTAGAATTGGCGGCAGTAGTGTTTGCCCTAAAGATTTGGAGGCACTACTTATATGGAGAGAAGTGCGAAATATACACAGATCACAAGAGTCTGAAGTATATATTTACCCAGAAGGATTTGAACATGCGCCAAAGAAGGTGGTTGGAACTGATTAAAGACTACGATTGCGAGATACTTTACCATCTGGGTAAAGCTAACGTTGTTGCCGACGCTTTGAGCAGAAAAGGTCGGGAGAAGCTGAACGTATTAACTGATCAGGATCGGTTAATAGAACAGATGGCTAGATTGGAGTTGGAAGTGAAGTTTTCGAAAGAATCGGATGAGATGTTGTTTCAAGTAACGACTGGTTCTACTTTAATAGATAAAGTGAAAGAAGCACAACTTCATGATGAAGAATGTGAAAAGATTCGGAAGAGGTTAACTGATGGCGAAGAGTTCAAGTTCAAGATCGATAATGAAGGTCTGTTACGATTTGAAGGTAAAATCTGGGTACCGCCAGTACCAGAGGTCAAAGAGGAGATTTTAAGTGAAGCTCATAGTTCTAGCTATTCTATTCACCCTGGGAGTACGAAGATGTACCAGGATCTCAGGCATCATTTCTGGTGGCCAAATATGAAGAGAGATGTGGCTGAATGCGTTGCGAAGTGCTTAACGTGCCAGAAAGTCAAAGCAGAACATCAGAGACCAAGTGGATTGCTGCAACCGTTAGAAATTCCAGAGTGGAAGTGGGAGCACATCACGATGGATTTCGTGGTAGGTCTTCCAACAACTCAGAAGGGATTTGATGAGATATGGGTTATAGTGGATCGACTGACGAAGTCAGCCCACTTTCTTTCGATCAGGGTTAAGTACAACCTAGATAAACTAGCGAAGCTCTACGTGAAGGAAATTATTTCTCGACATGGTGTTCCGGTGTCAATTGTGTCCGACAGAGATCCACATTTTACGTCAAATTTCTAGAAGCGATTGCAAGAATGTATGGGCACGCAGTTGCGAATGAGTACAGCATACCATCCTCAGACGGATGGACAGAGCGAGAGAACGATTCAGACGCTTGAGGATATGCTAAGAGCTTGTGTGATGGACTTCAAAGGAAGCTGGGAGGATCATCTACCGTTGGTGGAGTTCGCCTACAATAATAGTCATCATGCGAGTATTGGCATGCCGCCTTACGAAGCGTTATACGGCAGAAAATGCAGAACTCCTTTGTGCTGGGATGAAGTCGAGGAACGTCAATTGTTGGGACCAGAATTGGTACAACAAACCGCCGAAATTGTGAAGCTGATCAGAACGAGATTAGTTGCTGCTCAAGACAGACAGAAGAAGTATGCCGATTTACATCGACAGAACCGAGAATTCTTACCAGGAAGTTTCGTGTTCCTGAAAGTATCTCCCTGGAAAGGGAAGATTCGATTCGGAAAGAAAGGGAAGCTGAGTCCCAGATTTATTGGACCTTTTGAGATACTACGAAAGGTGGGCGAGGTTGCTTACGAGATTGCATTACCTCCGGAGCTCGAGAATATACATAATGTCTTCCATATTTCTGTGTTAAGACCTTACAAGCACGATTATAAACATGTAATAGAATATGAACATTTGCTATTTGATAAAGACTTAACATATGAAGAAGTGCTTGTTCAAATAGTTGATAGAAAGGAACAAGTACTTAGGAATAAAGTGATACCTTCTGTTAAGGTAATCTGGAGGAACCACAGTGCTGAAGAAGCTACGTGAACTCGAAGATGTTATAATGAAATCTTATCCGCATTTATTTGCTTAGTTCTGTATAACCCCTTATGTACTGATTCTGGGGACAGAATCCTTTTAAGGAGGGAAGAATGTAATAGATGAGAAAAATTTTATGTGTAATTCTGGGGACAGAATCCTTTTAAGGAGGGAAGATTGTAACGATTGAGATTTTATATTTAATTTTAAATAGTTATTAAATTAAATATAAAATCATGTGAATTATTTATTGAGTTAAATAAATAAATTATGTGATTTATGGAGTGATTTAAAGCGTTATATATTAATTAAATGAAAGTGTAATATTTAGTTAATTAATGTATATTAATTTTATATTATAGTTCTAATTTAATTGAGAAAATTGAATTAGATGAATTATGTGATGAAGTGTTACAAGAATTATAGTTAGCGAGTAATTATAATTATGTGGCAATTTTATGAGATTTATTGATGTTAGATTTTAATTGATTAAATTATTATTGATATTTAATTAATTAAAATGTGACATTAAAGTATGTGTTAAATAAATTGTTAAAATAAAAAAAAAAGATTTTAAATGATTTTAAACAAACAAGACCCTTGCTTTTGTTTTAAGACTGTTGCCAAACAGGGCCCTTACACTAGCTTAAACCTAATTTACCTAAACCATGCCTAAGTTAGTAAAACTAGTTTCTAATTTTCTTGTTGCCAAACAAGCCAAAATGACTTTTGAATTTTGTAACTTACGTTGTAATTAGTAGTTAGTGCATATACTTATTATATGGGAGTTACATATATTATATATTACTTGTGTTATATATTATATGTATATACTATCAGTACGTTAGTTTTTCTAAAAGCCTAAGTCTAAACTAGAAGAAAATAAAGGAGAAAGAAGAGCAGAGAAGAGAGAATACAAAGAAGAGAACTTTAAGAAAATAAGAGGAAAACTATACATCATCATCTCCATCTTTTCTTCTAATTCAAGCTAGTAAGATTATACTTTTAACCATAGAATCAATTCTTATGTAGTGTATTTCTTCTTGTCAAATTATATTTTCATGAAGTTGTATAATTATCACTATGTATATATGATGTTCATATGTTTACATATGTAATTGTAGGCCATGGAAAGATTTTCAAAAACCAGTTTTAAAAATTATGATCCTGATATTTTCATTCTCTGTAAAACGTGTTTTGGAAGTTGTATAGCATGATGGATATATATATATATATATATATATATATATATATATATATATGTAATTGTGTTCATATCATGTCTATATGTGATAGTATGCTTAATTAGTTGTTTAATTCATGAATATATATGATATAAATGGATAATTTATGTTTTTCAAAAAGTCACAGTGAAGTGTCTTGGAAAAATAAAGTTTCTCATAGAAATCAAAATATATGTTGATTGTTGGAATTAATTGTGGAATATGTTATTATGTTTAGAAATTAGTTGATTGGGATTGGGATTGTGAGAATTGGTTTCAAAACAAATTCACAGTGTTCAATTTTATCTAGAACACTGACATTGGTATTTTCTTTAAATTTTTATAAAAATTAAGCGTTGTAATCTTGTATCAGTGTGTTCAAAACATGTTAGAAGCTTTGCACTTTGTTTCTGTAAAGTTTTATATGAAAATTGTTGACTGAATTGTGAACTCATTGTAGAGAATTAAGCCAATTTAGCTTTTCTCTGCACTGTTCGCGAAGCTGCTCTGTTTCTGTCCGCTGCCGGCGCAGCTGCGCAGGCAGTAAGGGTAGAAGCGGCGCAGCTGCACCTTTGGGTTTTTTCAGGATTGAACCCTGCGCAGCTGCGCCGGTGTCAAGGCTAAAGGTGGCGCAGCTGCGCCGTGTCCTTGGTAGGGCAGTGACTTTAGTTTTTGTGCAGTGTTATTTCTAAGCTTAGTTTAATTATTCTATGACAATGAGTATATATCTAGTTGCTATAACATGTTGTTAATATGAATATGACGATTGCATGTTTGGAAATTAAAAAAAAAATTGATTTGAAAACCAAATATAGTATTTAAATTATAAGTTATAATTGTTTAATTGAACTACTTAATTATAATGTGATTAATTATAATTAAGAGTAAATGTTTAATTTAAATTATAATTTTTGTGAAATTATAAGGTATAGAAGTTGATTTATTTTAATCAATTAGATGTTAATTTAAATTATAATCTATGTGATTATAATTTAATAAATGCATGTTTAATTGTGGATTATAAATTGATAATTGCATGATTAATTATAATTTGTGTAATTATAATGCATGATATAGTTTAATTGATTATAAATTATAATTTGTTTATAATTTAAAAGGTAATTATAATTTAAGTAATTATAATTTGAGTAAGTGTTTGAATTATAATTGTTTAATTATAATTTAGTGAAATACATAATTAATTTAATTATGTGAGTATATGGGTGATGTAATTAATTATGTGATAGTTGATTATTTATTTAATTAGAGTGAGTTAACCATGAGGGTTAACCACTTGTGTGAATTAGTTATGTGTTAACTAATTTAGGTTTTTGTGACTTAATATATATGTGTAGGAAGTATTAAAGTACGTGAATTGTGTTAAGTAGCTTGCGCTTAAGGCAAGTTTTCTAACCCTAAACTTGTTAATTCTATACAATTTCTTTGAGTTCATATATTCATTGTTGAGAATGTCCTTTCCATTTCTGTATTGGACAATTGTTTATTTAATTAAAATGATCTTAACTTATTGTTCAAGTAAGATCTAGTTTATTATTTTAAATGCTTTAAGTTTACGTCTAAACATATGTTAATTCATAACTCTTTTATTTATGAATTACTGAAAGTCGATTCAACTAATCCTTAGTTGATGAACGTGAATTCTAAATTACCTTTGTAAGCTTATCCAAACCAAACTTTCTTTGGTGCGGACTCGAATTCAAATTACTGAGTTGAAGAACCCTATTTACTAGGGGAGGTTACTACGCATAGCGTTAAGATGTTTGTGCACAATACATGGTACGAATGGCTGATCCCCCTAAGTACGAGTTAAGGTCCATAGTCTTATTGACTGTTAAAGGTTTAAATAGAAATATTTATAACCTAGGACAAGAAGAGTTCAAAGGTCTTATGACCCTCAGATAAATTCTATATTCGAATTTTAATGTTGATAGAGAATTATTATTCAATTCTTTATTATTGAAGCAAGCTAAGTTGTTCAGATTCTTTTAAATATATCCTTTCATGTCTATATTATTGTTAAACTCCAGTGAGCTGTGGTTTGCTCACTCTTGCATTAAATAACAATTTTAGTAAATGTTGATAATGCTGATGCTTCGTCTACAAGTAAGGGCAAAGGAAAGCAAAGCAAGTGAAGACTTGTTTTAATTATTTTGAAATGATTGTAATGAGACAGGAATGTTATGTTTCCGCACTTTATTATTTCATGTCAGGTTTAGAGTTACCCTGGATTGTTTTAAAAAGGTTGTAACCCTTGTTGTAAGGGAGATTTATTTATTTAAATTTAAGTTGTAGCTTATTTTGCATTATTCATTGGGTAGATGTATGTTATATTAGAAAGTGAATACCAAATCATGTGAAAACGAAGTACCCGGATTTGGGGGTGCCACAACTTTAGCATTCTTGCAGTTGCTAACTCTTTTGTATTCGTTTTCTATAAGAGCGCTGGTTAACACTTGTTCTGCTTTGGAGGCTATTTTTATAATCTCCTCATCCTCGGTGGTGAATTCTCTAACATCTTTTTTGACGATGTTTTTATCTTCAATATTTGTGGAAATTCTTACACCTCGTTCTATTTCTAGCCAAATTTTGATTCCTTGTGATTTGGTATAGATTTTGAATCTATTTTTCCAGGTGACAAAGTTTGTGCCATCAAATAGTGGAGATCTGGACATTGACAGTCCTTCTTCGTAACTAGTAGCATTTATGTAGGCCATAGATGGATCTACTCTTAGATATGTCTATAATCACTTAACAAATAAGTTAAAGAGCACTGCTCTGATACCAATTGAAAGTCCAATAATAATCTAGAAGGGGGGTTGAATAGATTATCACTGCTTAAAAAATTATCTTTGGCCTTTTTGAATTTTTTAGTAGATTAACTTACAATGTTTAGAATTTAATTAAGCAAGTTAAAAATTCAATCACACAATGCACAGATATTTATCTGGTTCACAACATACAGCTAGGTTATGTTGCTACGTCCAGTCTCAAGCTCCTCTCCAGGACTTGAGATCCTATTACTCCCTGTAATAAATACTCCTTCAATAGGCGGAGAAGCCTTTACAAAGTTTTATAGATAAATTTACAACTATCCACAACTAACTATCTCGAACAGCGAACTCCCAACTCCTTCCTGAAGCTTAGTTGAGTCTTCTTTTTGAGCTTAGAACTATTCTATGACTTAGTCTTCAAACAACAATCTCTTCCTCACCTCACAAGTACACTAGAAATCCAACTCCCAGCTGACCCCTCTAAGACTCTGGTCTTGGTCAAAAAATTTTTGTCTTTCTCATAAGTAAATAAAATAAACTAACTCTACCTTTTCCTTTTTACAAAAAGTTTGTTTTAGTTTTTGCTTCTAAAGTAAGCAGATAAAGTTCAGAACAAATACTTCTCAAGTAAGCAGATATAGAAGTTAAGTATTTGATAAAAGTTCAAGACTTTTATGTGGTGTGCTTCTGTGAAAGCAGATAAATAAATTTAAGTACTTTTAACAAAGATTTTTTTTTCTTTAATAAAGAGAGTGTTTCTATGGTTTAAAACAAATCTAGAAAAAGATTTTTCTTTTAGAGTGTTTTTCTATGGTTTTAAACGAATGTAACTTTGAGTTTAAATAACCATATAAACTTACATATAATGCAACAAATAATTTATGAATAATTTTATGAGCGGTATACTCTTGATGACAGTTTATCAAGTATAATAATTTGATCAATTTAAATAATACTTGAATAAACTTGTTTCACCCACTTATATATATTATATTATATTTGATCTATGTTGTGAATAATTTGGCCACTTAGGACTTTAAAGACCGTCTAGATAATATTCTTTGTTAAGAAATATCTCCGAATATCGGTATTTAAGTACTGACTAAATTGTTCGATTCACAACTTGATAATCATATAAATATTATACAATATTTATATAATGTATCTAGATTAGTAAAATGCCACTTAGGATTTTAAAGAACGTTCGGAGAATTTTAGAGAAATTACTTCTGAATTATATCGGTATCTAAGTACTGACTTTTTACTTGATATTGATAGATGAAATATAGATATATATATATATATATAAATGTGTATATTAGTTTATATCTGAGTATGTATATATATAAGCAAGTATGAGATAATATGAACAGTAATAAATTATTAACTTATCTCAAATACTTTGACCAATTTTTCTTTTCCAAAATAAAATTAGAACTCTGATTAGAAGAAGAGAGAATGAAAGCATAATTGGACAGTATGTAGGCAAGGAGAGTAAGCTTTTCAGATTTATGAATTGGTAAATTAGAATGAATGAAATGCCTCCTATTTATAGGATTTTTGAGGTTAGGGCAAAAAGGTATTTTGGAAATTTATTTTTGAATTCAAAGGTCCGGATTGCAAGATGAAATTTAAAGGGCTCGGATCATTTTGGAAATACACGGATTGGTAGAGCTTGTCCCATCAAATTTGTTTCCAACATGTGACTCATCACATACTAACTTTTTTCTTTATTTGGCCTAAAGGCTTTAAGCCTTAGCAAACATAAATGCTAGCAAACATTCTCATGCCCAAACATACCAGCACCACACACACACACACGGTCATATACATATACACATGCACACACCACACATATATACACATGCACACACACGACACACATATATATATATATATAGAAGGATATATATATTTAGAAATTTTCTTTTCGCCCATAAAAGATTTATAAAATCATTTTGAAAAAGAAATAGGAATCTCCTTGCCTTAGAAAATTTTACTATATGAATTCATTTTGTTAACACTTGATATTAGATTTATCAAGGTTAGAAAATAAATTCAAATAGAGTTTAGAAAATAAATATTTTTTGTCAAAATAAATGAGGTAATTAAAATTAAGTTTAATATTTTTAATCATATGGAGAGGATTCTACCATTTTAACCTATTTTCCTAATTTGCTATCATCAAAATAAAATATCCAGATTTGGAGACCTATCAATCTAGTAACTCGTCTAGCATCTAAGAGGAACAATCAAAGAAGTAAGTTCTTAAAACTTTAAACCTCTATTTTCCTCTTAAATCTTTAGATCTACTAAGTAAATGTGTATGATAATGTTTCTAAATTTGATATGTTGTAGTTCTATCAGTCTAGAATCCGTAGAATCGAATATGGACTCATTTGGATGTATATTGATTGAGTTATGATGATTTGAAGGAGAAATGGTTGAAAATTTCGCGACGAACAAAACATAGAAAATCTAGTGGATTGCTGCCCCTAAAACAAAAATTCAGGGTTATCTAGGTTATTCAGAAAATTCTGGGATTTTGGTATGTTATAGTACACTGAGTAAGTTTTTCATAGACTCTGGAACGGACTAATTTGGACTTCGGATGACAAAGACGTTCGAAAATAGCATAGTCAAAACTGTCCAACCAATCGCAAACAGTCCCCTTCCACGAAATTTTCAGACTGATGTGTTCGAAATTTGAAAATAAGTCATTATATAAAAGTTGTAGTCCCGAAAGTTAGCTTCGCGTGGGCTCAAGAATTGCTCAAAAATATTTTAAAACGAGAGAGTTATGACTGTTTTAGCGAGAAAGGATAAAATCTGGAAATACCGAAAAAATAATATGTCCAAATATTTATAGGGGCATTTTCGGTCATTTAATTACTGAAATAAATTAAGGTATTTTGGGACATGAAAATATATGTTATATAGTAGCTCATGTCCAAAGATGAGATTATTCCAACTTAAATTGATCGAGTTATGGTCATTTTAATATTTGGGTTTTTACGACGAAAACGACTATAACTGGAGTTCTATAACTCTGATGGTCACGAAATTTAAACTGAAAGTTCATGTTAATACGTGTAAGATTCTGCCAAGGAGTGGGAATTTTTGGATTTGAGCATGATATAGCTAATTGTTTTAAGTTACTAACTAAAAACGGAGTTTTGAAAAATACTAAAGGATATTGAAAAATTCCAGAAAATTTATTTTCGTGTATGGAATACCTTAATCACTTAATAAGGTATAGTGAGATATAATAGAAGACTTTAAAATAATTGATTAAATATTAAGTATTAATTGAAAGAATAATTTGGAAGCTTGGTTAAAGATTAATTTAATTAATTTAAATTAATCTAATAAACATTCAAAATGATGTGAAGACTTATATAAAGGACTTAACTACATGTCAAACACTAATTGAAAGAAATACTTTAAAAGTATTATATGAGATTTAAAGAATGGTTTAAAGGTTGATTTAATTACTTAATTAACCTAATAAACATCTAAAAATGGACGTGAATACAAGATTACCAAGACTTAACTAGAATGTTAAGCCACTATATAAGTGAAGCATAAGATAAGAGTTAATTGAATTAAATTCAATGAACGTAATACATTTGATATAATGTAACGTTAAGCTATATCGACTTGACCAAATGTTAAGTGTTGATTGAAAGAAAAGTATAAAGAGTAAGAGACAAAGGTTAACTTAAATGAGTGCTAACAAACATTAAGCATGATGCAATGTCAAGATAGAACGACTTAACCGAACATTGTAAGGTATGAAGATAAGGTAATGTTAAAGGCTATGAACGCATAGTCTTTGTAACGCCCGAGAAAATCAAACTTTTATGTAAATAAATTTTATTGAATAAAATTTAATTATATGTTTATTAAACTAAGTAAGCTATTTAAAGGTCGTTCTATGACCTAGAGAATGCAAAAGTGGTTAGGATTCTGGCTACGTGCTAGAAATAAACGATTTGAATTTCCAAGGCGAAAATAAAAGTTTTTTGAGGATTTTTCGTAAAATCACTAATCATCTGTTTCTACTCGAGAATTATTTTTGAATTTCTGAGAAACGCGTAATGATAGGATTTAAAGACGGGATGGAATACCTAATAATATTCCAGTTATGGCTCACGGAATTTTCACGTGATGACTTAAAACCCTGAGGGTTAGGGAAAATAAAACTTAAGAATAAATTAGTTAAGTATAATATTAATGATTATTATACGGAATAAATACGAGTATAATACTAGATATTATACGGGTATAATAAGAAGAGGATACGAGCGTTAATACGACGTATAATATAAATTTTATATGAAGTAAATATGTTCAATTTGAATTAATTTTAATAATCAAACCCGTGGATCGAATCAATAGGTTAACGGGTGAGTTAAACCCATGGGAAAACCCATGAGGGGCCCATAGGGCACATGGCGGGACATAGGGAGATATAGGATGACATGTGGGTGCCCTGTGCTAGCACATGGGCTTCACATGGGTTGAGGAGGTTTGGCCTAAAGACCAAACGACCTTTGGTCTTGCAAAACCTATATATAGAGAAGCTTGTTAGTCATTTGATGGTTTCACAAATTGAGCAGCTACCAAATATTGAGAGAGAGAAGATAGTAAGAAGCATGAAATCAAAGAGCAAGAAAGCTAGATAATTCTTTTGTCAAGTACAAAAGTCCAAGCACTCAAGAACAACATAAGGTATAACATTTAAACTTTAAATTTCATCTTTCTTCAATATATAATTGATAGAGAAGTGAATTGGTGGATCATGATTGGTAAGAAGTAATAAGGATGGCCTTGTAGAGGACTTAAAACACTAATAAGCCATGATTAAGTGGAATCGTAATGATTGATTAAGAACCCAATAAAGAAACTATCAAAATCTTGAGAGTTTTAATAATAAGGAAGTGAAACCATTAAAACATAGAAGTTTATATTGGTTAGAATCATTAATGAATAAGCAATGGAGTAATTCCATTTGGTTCTTAGTAAAAATCTTGAATAACGAAGTTATGGCGAAAGTTACGAGAATTAGACGTTAAACGTCGAAATCATAAAATTCTCGGAATAGAAGTCAAAAGTCGCCGTTTAATTTGGAATCCTTTGTTTTCGATGGCGTAACGTATAATTAGGTAAATAAGACTTGCGAAAGCAAGAACGAACGAATTCGGACTTAAAAAGAAGAATTGAGCGTCGTTCACGATCGTTTAACGAACGCGTAAAAATGGACTAATCGGCGAATTTCTCTCCAACTGATTCAGAAATGAATTCCGACTAGATGGAATCGTAGAGCATACGATATGTGAACTAATGGCTTTGGAATGAGCCAATTCTGAGTTATAACGATCGTGTTACGAGCTCGTGAATCTCAAAATATGAAGAAAAAAAATCTAAGGCTGGGGGCCGGCGCCGCAGCGCCGGTGCAGAGCTGAGATACTGCGAGACAGCGCCGCAACGCTGCCTTTAAAGCTAAGGTTGGCGCTGCAGTGCCCTTAACAAATTTTTTTCCGACGTGAAGGTTTGTTAACCCAACTTATTACATGGTAATTATGGGGTAAGTATATGGTTAATATTCTTGAAGAAGGAACCCTTAAATAACATGTTTAAGGATGGTTTTAAGAATTAAACATTAAATAAATGTATTTAAATTTTAAAACTCGAAATTCGAAAACGTAAACCGTGAATCGTGGTCGGGTTTAATGTGCGCCTTAAGGTTATATGATGTATAATAGAGGTGCGTAGTACGAGAATGATAAGAAATAAAGTCAAAACATACGTAATTTTTATACGGAGTCCGATAATGGTAATTCGATGAACATGTGTACAACTTAGCGAACCGGTTAGGGTTTTGTCTGACGTTGTGCCTAACAATGATTGACGAGAGTCGGTTTATGACATATGAGTGTTAATAAGCCGTAACAAATGTTAAATAACTTGAACGGATGTTATTAGTTTAATAATTTGGCTAAGTTATACAAGAAGGAGAAGATAGGTTATACAATATGTATTAATTGTGAAAATCTCATTGGTATGCTATGTGTTTATGTCTTGTAGAAGTTGTAAAGACTAAGTAAAGTAGACTTAACAGATTAAAGACGCAAAGGCAAGTTTTCTAAACTCTTTTCTACACTTTATGTTGGACAAGTTGTCAATATGCATGGTTGCCTATGCATAAACTGTTATTGAATAGTTGATACCATTTAATTCGGCTAGACTAAGACTTAAAGTATTTGGTTGGTTTTTCCACAAATATTTCCAAAATATTCATAATATTTATATCCTATGCCAATTACTTTGGTACGGATTCAAAGGTAAGCCTGAGTAATTACGTTTAATGGATGAGTGTTGATCAACATAGAGTACTACAGGCTGATCACCTGGATATGCTTGTAAGCTATATCGAACTTGCAGTCTTAGTGTCGGGTTGTTCTTTTCATGAATGAAAACTAAATGAATGTTCATGGTCATTGAACAGCTCAGATTCCTACAAGACTATAAGTCCTTGGGAATAGTTTTAAAAGAATCAAAATGCTATTTTGATTATTTATAGTACTTCATAACTATTGTACAGTTATTGAAGATGAAGTCATATGATTCTTGATTTTGTAGTTGCAAATTAAAAGGTTAAACTTGCTGAGCTAATTATGCTTATGCTTGCTTAAAATTATATAATTTCAGCTAAGAGCGAACAGACCGAAGGATCCGACAAGGACAAGGGCAAGTCCAAGATGTATAAATAGATTATTCTTGTAATAGCATAGTATTATTTGTGTAATGAATGATATTATGACTCTGAATCAATTTAATGGTTAAAAAGAACCTACGTAGACATTATGATGATGTAATAATATAGTAAGCATATTCATTTTAGTGGTGTATTCAGTTGAATGAATGTGTAATTGTAGCACCGTGTAGCACCGTGTAGCTCCATGTCCAAGGTTTGAAGGTACCTGGATTTGGGGGCGTCACAGGTTGGTATCAGAGCTATAGGTTATAAAACTTAAGGGGAAAAAAACCTTAGGCTATAACCTTGAGAAGAGAAGTAGGAGTTAAAAGTAAATAAACTCGGGTAGAGTTTCAAAGATGAAAGTAGCCTTAAACATATTAAATGTGATATGTGTTTATAATATTTTGTTTGTATACTAATCAAGTTATTGTGTCTTATTGTAGATATCACGAGCTATGAACATGTATAGTGAAGTACATGAAGTTAGTAAAGAATCTGTTAACTCGGTGGAGATAATACCGATGCCCGTAGCGGAGGTACCTATAGTGAACCTGGAGGAGTCTGATCCAGAGGAGGAGGATCCATCTGAATACTCCGATAACTTTGATTTTTCATCATTGTTTGACGGTATGTCTGAGGAGGAGGTGGAGACGGTACCGATTAATCCGGCCTACTGAGGAGGAGGAGGTGACACCGGCAGAGTCCGTGAAGGCTTTGTTCATGGTAGTGTTAGACCGGAGCGTCCAGCTTAGCAAGGAGGTGCGTGATCTTTGGGAGGAAGTTCACGACATCCAAGAAGAGAAGGGGGATATGGAGGTCTTCTGGGAGGTCGAACATGATGAGAAAGTGCTGTCTAAGGATAAGGTCCGGGATCTAAAACTAGAGGTCCAAGAACTGAAGAAAGAGTTTCTGAACAAGAAGCAAAAGATAAGTTGAATGTCCTATATACATAGGAGTTCGCATGAGGATTATCAACATCAAATTGCTGAGTATCCTGTGGAAGAAGGGCAGACTTGGCATACTATTAGCCGGGATGTGGTGGCCAGTATGGCCGATGTGGATTACGACAATGTCGTTAGGCAGATGCAGTCCAGTTATATTAGCTATGTAAATATTTTGTATCTAGTAGTGATGTAAAACCCTCTTTTGTATGAACAAAGGGTAGTCTTTTGTAAATCCCTATTTTTAGAAAGCAATTGCGGGATAGTGATGTAAATGGCTAAAGCTATGCAATGACTAACGTTGTAGTGTTATACTACAAGTAAAATCATATTAATACAAGAAGTTTATTGAAATGCTTGTCAATGTGTTTGAGTTATTATATATTGTTAATAATACCCGACTGAAGAAATAAATAATAATGAAACTGTTTTCGCATTAACAGAAAATGCCGCCAAGAAGACGACAGAGAAACCAAAAAGTAGAGCCTCGTAATGAGGAAGAGCAAGGAAATCAGAACAATCCGATGCAATAATTCATAAACTTATTAACTGCAGCCTTTAATAGGACCAAAGAGAACGTACGAACTAATCCTGCGCTAGGTCGAGTGACTACCTTTAAAGAATTTAAGATTATAGGTCCGCCTGAGTTCTATGGCACTACGGATCCTATCACTGACCAAACTTAGGTAAAAGAAATAGAGAAGGCATTTGTAATAGCAAATGTCGGAGAGGCGCAAAAGACTTCTTTGGCAACTTACATGATGAAGGGTGAGTCCAACTACTGGTGGGAGGCAAACCAGGGTAGGGCCGGGACAGAAGTGGTTATGTGGACGTAGTTTAAGGAGTTATTCTTCGAGAACTACTTCCCCACGAGCATGCAGGGTAGGATGGAGATTTAGTTCTTAGAATTAAAGCAGGGGGACATGACGGTTCCCCAATACACAGCCAGGTTCAATGAACTGGCAAGGTTTGCTCCACCTTAGGTGGACACGGAGTTAAGGAAGGCTAGGAGGTTTGAGCAGGGATTAAAACCCTGGCTTTTTAGTCGAATATCGGTATTCCAAAGTGTTACTTTTGGAGCCGTGTTAGAGAAGGTAATAATAGCCTAAGGTGGTACTGAGGCTTTGAGCCAATACCACAAAGAGAAAAAGAATAAGAATAAAACTGAGGTGTCAGTCAAAATAGAAGAAGCCAGTGGAAGTGGTCAGAACAGGAAGGGTTTGAACTTTGGAAATACCGAAGTAAAGCAAAGGGATCCTAAAAGGAGGATCGAGGCGTGTAAGAATTGCAGGAAGACTCATCTGTAAGTCTGTCTCAAGGGAAAAATGGTATGTTATAACTGTGGACAGAAAGGACACATTTTGCCTAACTGTCCCAATCCTAAGAAGAATCATGGGTGCTTTGTGTGTGGATATACAGACCACATGGAAATGAACTGCCCGAAGAAGGGGATGGATAGTGGGAAAAGGGCTAGTGGTGGTCAGCTAGCGATTGGTGGTCCTATACAATAGGGTAGACCGACGTCCCATACATTTAATATGACGGTCCAGGATGCGGTTGCATCAACCGACGTGGTAGCATGTATTATCTCGGTCAACGATAAAAATGCATATGTATTGTTTGATTCGGGTGCTACTTGTTCTTTTATAGCATGTGAATTTGCTAAACGGTTAAGATTACTCCCTGAAAGACTTGTAATAACTTTGAATATTAAGGTAGCAAACGAAGAAGTAATTCCTGTTGATTATGTTCATAGTAGTTTTTGTGTAGATATAAGAGGTAACAAGTAATCGATAGATCTTATACCGATAAAGTTGGGAGAATTCGATGTAATTCTCGGGATGGACTGGTTGTTTAACCATGGGGCGATTATCGATTGCCAAAATAAAAGTGTGAACCTTCAGATTTTTAAGAAACCTAAGGTAGTGTTCTACGGTAGTAAATCACCTGAACGCTCTTGTTGTCTAACCATGACATAAGCCAGAAAGTTGTTAAGAAAAGGATGCATAGGTTACCTGTGCTATGTTGTTGATACCCAGTGATTGGGAGCAACATTGAAACAGATACCTATAGTCAATGAATTTGCTGACGTATTTTCAAATAATTTGCCAGGTCTTCCACCCGATAGGGAGATCGAATTCGTTATAGATGTTGTGCCAGGGACAACACCATTTTTAAAGGCACCATATCGTATGGCGCCAATAGAATTGAAGGAGTTAATGATCAAGTTGCAAGAACTGTTAGTTAAGAAGTATATTCAACCGAGTGTTTCTCTGTGCGGAGCACCGGTATTGTTTGTAAAGAAAAAGGACGGATCGGTGAGGCTTTGTATCGACTATCGAGAGTTGAACAAATAACGATAAAGAATAAATACCCATTGCCCAGGATCAATGAACTTTTTGATTAGTTGAAAGGGGTGAAGTATTTTTCTAAGATATATTTATGGACGGGGTATCGGTAGTTGATGGTTAGAGAAGAGGATGTACCTAAGGTAGCATTTAGGACTCGTTATAGTCATTGCTAGTTCTTGGTGATGTCATTTGGGTTAACTAATGAGCCAGCCGCATTCATGGATATGATGAACAGTGTGTTCAAACATTATTTGGACAAGTTCGTCGTAGTGTTCATTGATAATATTCTAGTTTATTCTAAGTCACCAGAAGATCACGCTGAACATTTGAGATTATTGTTGGAAGCACTACGAAAGGAGAAGTTGTATGCGAAATTCACTAAGTGTGAATTTTGGTTGGAGAGAGTTCAGTTTTTAGGGCACATTATCGACAAGGAAGGGATTTCAGTGGATCTAGCAAAGGTGGAAGTAGTTATTAATTGGGAACAACCGAAAACATCAACTGAGGTGCGGAGTTTCCTAGGGTTAGCGGGATACTATCGGAGGATCATTCAAGACTTCTCTAAGATAGATACTCCGTTGATAAATTTGACAAGGAAGACCATGAAGTACGTGTGGACAGAGAAGTGTGAAGACAGTTTTCAAGAGCTGAAGTAGAGGTTAAGTCAAGCACCTGTATTGTCTTTACCAGATGATACGGGGAATTTTGTAGTTTATAGTGATGCTTATCATAGAGGACTGGGTTGCATGCTCATGCAGCATGGCAAGGTCCTTATGTATGCATCTCGGCAGTTAAAGGAGTATGAGAAAGTTTATCCTACTCATGACCTGGAACTTGCAGCAGTGGTTTTTGCCTTAAAAATTTGGAGGCAATACTTAGACGGGGAGAAATGTGAGATATACAAGACCATAAAAGTCTGAAGTATATCTTCACATTGAAGGAGTTGAATATGAGGCAGCAAAGATGGTTGGAGTTGATAAAGGATTTCGACTGTGAAATCCTTTATCACCTAGTGAAGGCGAACGTGGTGGCCGACACTTTAAGTAGAAAGGGTCGGGAGAAATTATTAATGTTAACAACTCAGGATGAGTTGATAATAGAGATGGTAAGGATGGAAATAGATGTTAGATGTCCAAGTGAAGAAGGGGAGAAGCTGTTTACGATGGAGATTCAACCTACAATAGTGGAGAGGTAAAGGAGGTGCAACTCAGAGCTGGTGAGTATGAGCAGATAAAGAAGAAGATTGCAGGCGATACAGAAGATAAGTATAGTTCTGATAACGAGGGGTTATTAAGATTTGAAGGAAGAATTTGGGTTCCGTGTGATACAGAGTTGAAGGAAGAGATAATGGACGAAGCACATCACTTAAGGTACTCGATTCATCCTGGTAGTACCAAGATGTATCAAGACCTTCGACAGGATTTTTGGTGGACAAACATGAAGAGAAAGATAGCAAAGTATGTAAGTAGGTGCTTAACTTGTCAGAAAATTAAGGCTGAACATCAACGACCTAGTGGTTTGCTACAATCATTGGAAATTCCAGAATGGAAGTGGGAGCATATCACGATGGACTTTGTGGTATGACTTCCAACGACGAAGAAAGGATATGACGCTATTTGTGTAATAATGGATCGTTTGACAAAGTCGGCTCATTTCTTGCCGATAATAGTCAAGTATAACTTAGACAAGTTAGCCAAGCTTTATGTCAAAGAGATTATTTCAAGACATGGAGTGCCAGTTTTGATTGTGTCAGATCGTGACCCGTGATTCACATCAAATTTTTGGAAAAGTTTGCAAGAGCAGATGGGAACGCAGCTGAGGTTGAGCATGACATATCATCCACAGACGGATGGACAAAGTGAAAGGACAATTCAAACGCTAGAATACATGTTAAAGTCTTGCGTTATGTATTTCAAAGGAAGTTGGGACGATCATTTACCATTGGTAGAGTTTGCCTACAACAATAGTTATCACGCCAGTATAGGCATGCCGCCTTACGAAGTGTTATATGGACGGAAGTGCAGAACTTCACTGTGCTGGGATGAAGTAGGAGAGCGTCGAATGTTAGGACCAGAGATGGTACAATAAATGGCGGAGGTGGTTAAGTTGATACGAACGCGGCTAGTAGCAGCTCAAGACAGAAAAAAAAGTATGCAGATCCGCATCGAAAGAATAAAGAGTTCAAAGTTCGTTCGTACGCATTCCTGAAGGTATCGCCTTGGAAAGGGAAGATACGCTTCGGGAAGAAGGGAAAGTTAAGCCCTAAGTCTATAGGAACTTTTGAGATTTTGAGAAGGGTAAGAGATGTAGCGTATGTAATAGCATTACCTCCAGAGTTGGGACATATCCATAAAATGTTTCACGTATCGGTATTGTGTCCCTATAAGCGAGATTACAAACACGTAATCGAGTATGAACCTATCCAAGTTGAGAAAGACTTAACGTATGAAGAAGTTCCTATTCAAATTATTGATAGGAAAGAACAAGTTTTACGAAGCAAAGTAATACCTTCGGTGAAGGTGATATGGAGGAACCACAATGCTGAAGAAGCAACATGGGAACTCGAAGACAAGATGAAGAAAGCTTATCATCATCTATTTGACTAATCACTAATGAATAATCATTGGAGTAATTCCATTTGGTTCGTAGTAAAAATCTTGAATAACGAAGTTATGGCGAAAGTTACGAGAATTAGACGTTAAACGCCGAAATCGTAAAATTCTTGGAATAGAAGTCAAAAGTCGTCGTTTAATTCGAAAACCTTGGTTTTCAATGGCGTAACATATAATTAGGTAAATAAGACTTGCGGGATCAAGAATGAACGAATTCAGACTTAAAATGAAGAATTGAGTGTCGAACGTTCACGAACGTTTAACGAACGAGTAAAATTGGGCTAATCGGTGAATTTCTAGCCAACGGATTCAAAAATGAATTCCGACTGGATGGAATCATAGAACATAGGATATGTGAACTAATGGCTTTGGAAAGAGCCAATTTTGAGTTGTAACGATCGTGTTACATGCTCGTGAATCTCAAAATTTGAAAAAAAATTCTAAGGTTGAGGGCCGGCGCAGCAGTGTCACACAGGGTTTGGTTTCTAGCGTCGTAGCACCGGTGTAGGGCTGAGAAAATACGATACAGGTCCGCATCGCTGCCTTTAAAGCTAAGGTTGGCGCTACAGCGCCCTTAACAAAAAAAATTTCGACGTGAAGGTTTGTTAACCCAACTTGTGACATTGTAATTATGGGGCAAGTATATGGTTAATATTCATGAAGATAGAACCCTTAAATAACATGTTTAAGGATGGTTTTAAGAATTAAACATTAAATAAATGTATTTAAATTTAAAATTTGAAACCCAAAAACGTAAACCGTGAATCGTGGTCGGGTTTAATGGGCGCCTTAAGGTTATATGATGTATAATAGAGGTGCGTAGTATGAAAATGATAAGAAATGAAGTTAAAACTTACATAATTTCTATACGGAGTCCGATAACAGTAATCCGATGGAAATGTTTATAACTTAGCGAACCGATTAGGGTTTCATCTGTCGTTGTGCCTAACGATGATTGACGAGAGCCGGTTTATAACATATGAGTGTTAATAAGCCGTAACAAATGTTAAATAACTTGAACGGATGTTATTAGTTTAACAATTCGGCTAAGTTATACAAGAAGGAGAAGATAGGTTATACAATGTGTATCAATTGTGAAAATCTCATTTATATGCTATGTGTTTATGTCTTGTAGAAATTGTAAAGACCGAGTAAAGTAGACTTAACGGATTAAAGATGCAAAGGCAAGTTTTCTAAACTCTTGTCTACACTTTATGTTGGACAAGTTATCAATATGTATTATTTTCTATGCATAAATTGATATTGAATAGTATTTGCCATTTGATTCGGCTAGACTGAGACTTAAAGTATTTTGGTTGGTTTTTCCACAAATATTTCCAAAATATTCATAATGTTGCTATCCTATTCCAATTGCTTTGGTACGGATTCAAAGGTAAGCCTAAGTATGAATACACAAATATTTTACGTCGTTAAATCGACAGGCACTTGAAGTTGCCAAAACTTAAACGTAAATACATTTAATGGACGAGTGTTGATCAACATAGAGTACTACAGGCTGATCACATGGATGTGCTCGTAAGCTATATCGAACTTGCTGTCTTAGTGCCGGGTAGTTCTTTTCATGAATGAAAACTAAATAAATGTTCATGGTCGTTGACCAGCTCAGATTCCTACGAGAATATAAGTCCTTGGGAATTGTTTTAAAGGAATCAAAACCCTATTTTGATTATTCGTAGTACTTCATAACTATTGTACAGTTATTGAAGTGAAGTCATATGATATTTGATTTTGTAGTTGCAAATTAAAATGTTAAACTTGTTGAGCTAGTTATACTCATTCTTGCTTAAAATTATATGATTTCAGCTAAGAGCGAACGGACCGAAGGATCCGGTAAGGACAAGGGCAAGTCCAAGATGGATAAATAGATTATCCTTGTAATAGCATAGTATTATTTATGTAATGAATGATATTATGACTCCGAATGAATGTAATGGTTATAAAGAACTTGGGTAGACATTATGATGATGTAATAATATAGTAAGCATATTCAGTTTAGTGGTGTATTTCAGTTAAATGAATGTGCAGTTGTAGCACCGTGTAGCACTATGTCCAGGATTTGAAGGTACCCGGATTTGGGGGGGTCACAATCTTAACTTTGAGACTTCATTCTCAGCATACAAATGACTGTATGACCTAGATGATAATAATAAATTTGGAGGTATGACATTTAGCTGCCAGAAAGCCATAAGGAAGGGAGAATTAACTAAACAAACCTTATAATGTTAATGGTTCAGAAAAGTTAAGTTTAAGTTGTGGTACAGTCATACTTTTTAATGGTTGATGTATAGTATATGGGCTAAGTAATTCCTTTAGGAAGCAAAGGTATATACGAACTAGTAACCGATCTAACTCGCTGTGAAATATAGTGTAGACGAGATGGGAAGTAGTTTGTTAGTTGGTTGTGGAAAACCACTCAGCATACTGTATTGAACACTGTTAAAAACTCGATGTGTGCTAGGTTTAGAATTGTGAATACGTACGTTGTTAAGATGTTATCTAATATTTGATTATGTGGTTAAATGTTAGATAATTTATTTAAAAAGTAGTTGTATTATGAGATATAATATGAGATACTGATTGAAAGATCAATCTTAATAATGATAAGTCTTTACAATAAAGAGATTAAATTAGATTGTGTAGCAGTAATCGACGGTACAGGCAAGTTTTCCTAACTCAAACTCGAGTTATTATTATTTCAAAGCATGTTAGTGGATAATTATTGTTGATTATTCCACATCTATGATTATTGATTCACACTTAGTGCATGTTGCATATGTTCATCAGGTATGAAAGGCTGATCACCTTCATTACTATAAGGTTCAGTTAAATTTATTTATTATATTTGTTAACCACCCAACATTATTGGTTCAGTCATTGATTTATTGAAATTCTAATTTATGCTCTTTCACAATTATTATATTGTTGAAAATTCGAAAGCTTATTCTTTTTTTCAATCATGATATTTTATTCTTTTTTTCAATCATGATATTTTATATTTTATATTTTATAATAAATTTCAGATTAAGACGAAGGCTCGAAGAAAGATAGAGGCAAAGAAAAATTCCAAGAGTAGATTATATGCATTTATAACTATTCGTTATCTGATGTAAATCAAATATGTGAACCTTTTAAGTTACTAAAGATATGTATTCAGTTAAGGTTAATAGACCTTGAGAAATATCATAGAATCATGTGAAATAAACAATTTATGTTTATATATTTCGCATTAGTTTATAGAATATGTATGATGATGAAGTACCGTAATGTACCAGGTCTGGGGTTCTAGGGACCCGGATTTGGGGGCGTCACAGGTTGGTATCAGAGCTATAGGTTATAAACCTTAGGTAGGGGTACCTTAGGCTATAACCGCAGAGATAAGAATAAGGAATAAACTCAAATAGAGTTTAAGTGCTAAGAGATGAATTTGGAAAATTTATTATTAAGTAAAGAAGATGATAAATAAGATTTAAAGAAGAATCTCAAAGAGTTATAGAAGATAAGAATCTGGAGCTACTTGACTCCAGAAATAAAGAAGAAATGTGATAATAAATAGACAAAGTCTATAAGATGAAAAGTGTAAAATCATAATATAATATGATTAAAGTGAAAAAAAATAAGAAGGTCATAAAATAAAATGATCGTAAAATAAGATCACGACGTGATCAGATTGAATGGTTGAATTATAGATGATATGTTAAATGATTAAGAAGATATAGCCTGACGCTATAAAGAGAAGGTACTATGAAATAGTACTAGTTAAACTCAAAAGAGTTAAAAATGATGATAAACGAATTAAAGAAAATTCGTAGTGAGCAAAGAGGAAGATATGATTATGTGAGATTTCAATTGAGGACTCATGTGATAGTTGAGTTGTACAAACCTTTGTATGGGCAGGGGTTTTGTGCTTGGTCTAACGACTGCTTAGCTTATCATATTGATAATCATTGAAATGATGGTGTCGCGCTATCGATATACCTAGGACGAGAAGTTGATTCTTTTCTCATAAGTATATTTGATAGTTAGAGAATATAAGATTAGGTGCAAGTTCTTAAAACTCATACTTATGGTAAGTTTGTGACTCATAATCGTATGATATATTTTTGAACCCCTAAGTGTATAGAGAGTTCCTGATTGGTTCTTGAACTACGTATTGCTTGGATAAGTTCCTAAAACTCATAATATTGTGGTAAGTTCCTGAACTCATAATGTGTGGTATGTTTGATGAACTATACTGGGGTATAGAAAAGTTATGGATGAAGAATTGGGGATTTTTAGTGTAGTAAGTTTTAATGGTGATAGACTAGATAGAATTATTAAGCAATGAATCATTGAAGAAAATTGGAGTTGATGGTAGAAGCATAGGTATTCCAAATCTTCTAGCTATGCTAAACTTCAAAAATTTTGAAATCAAGCTAAATCCCATTAATGTGCCTTTAATAACATAAATGAATTTTTATTATCCTCAACACATGGTTACAAGTGTGTAGAAGTGGGCTTCAAACCACTAACACATCGTTACCTGTTGCAGCATGATAACAGAAAAAATGATTTTTCAATAGTTTTGAACTCTTTAAAGAAAAGTCTACGCTAATTGTTTTGGCTAGACAAAAATAATTTGAGATATCAAAATGTATTTTATATATTGTAATGACCGTAATTTTTGAAACTCTATTATTAATTAAATATGTGATTTAATTTTAATGATTTAGTTTTGTAACCTTATTTAAACCTTATGTGGTTATGTGAGTTTGAGCCTATGCGAATAATTGCTAGAAATAATTAAAGAGAGTCACTAATGGTTTATTTAAATTAGTGGACTAGCCCTAAGGCTTTTATATCAAAGATTGATAAGAGTGTCAGTAATTGAATATTCAATTTAATTGAATATAGTGAAATGAATAATTGTGATTACAAAGGATAGACGATTAACGAGTAATTAATTAATAATATGTCGGTTAACTATTATATTGAGAAATCGAATATTAATGAGCAAAGGATTAATAAATATAATAAGATTATATTTAATCGATTAATTATTTATGCAAGCATGCAATAATTAAACCTTTAAAATATGGTAGTTATATATTATATATAATACAATGTGACGTATTAATATGGCTATATATTATATATATAGACTATATAGTAAGATTAATTGCATTATGTGAGTTACATAATATTATTGCTTATGTAACATGATGTGTGTGGGTAGACCTTAATGTATACCCTATTACCTTATATTAATATCAATAAACAATTGTTAATTGATAATAATTTCAATAAGTTATTATAATTATTATAATAACAGTTATGATAATAAGTAATAATAATGCCCATTTGAATTATATTCGGTGTTAATAAAATGTACATGGATTATATGCTGATATATCTATGTGTACCCCTACTTGATATATTGTAATTAGAAATTACATTTGTAATTCATTTATAACCTAAGTACATGAAATGAAATGTGTGTATATATTATATAACCTAAGTGTATTTATTATATAACTAAGTGTTGGGCATACATTATATACAATTGCAAGTTGCTGAGATTATTTGTTTGTTCCATAATATGAGCTCATTTCTTCCTCATGTGTATCACTCATGAAGGCTATTACTCTATATTCCTTCTCAATTTCATCAAAGTTTAGCAAATAATTATGAGGGGAGTGGGATTCATGATGGATTTCACCAACTTCTCACCAACTTCTTGTTAACCACCATATTCTTACTTCTTTCATTGGTTTGAATTGGTGAGCAAAGTCATGGACTGTATAAACATTTGCCTATAATTGAGCCCTTCTCCTTCTATATTGCAATTGCTGATATTTTCATAAAGTGTAGAATTGATAGTAAGTTCATTGAGAGAGATAACATTTGAGGGAGGATCACATTAGCAGCAAAGCATTTTGCAGAGGTATAACATTTACATTCATACTCTTCATTCTCTGAAAATTTCTAATTTCTTGATTCTTGTATTAAGCATGACTTGAATGGTAATTTGTTTGATAAATGCTTGTTGAGTCTTATATAAGTTGCTAGGAATGTTAGCACCATTATGTAGCATGTCTAGAAAGGAATTCGTGAAGTAATTTTTGAGATGGGTTTGAAACGGCCGAGCAGAAGGCATTTCTATCTTTGGCCGGACACCGGCGCAGCTGCGCCAGTTTTGTACTGGGCAGCAGCGCAGCTGCGCCAGGATCTGTTTCTGGTTTTTATTTTCTGTTAAGTCATGTTATATGCTAACTTGTTGGTATCAATTAGATCAAGCATGTGGACATGATTAACACACATATATGAGTATCTTGGCGTAGCATGATGCATGTATAACCATATTTGTATATGTTAGGGAAGAAAATGTTTTAAAATGAAACTTATAATTTCGAATGTTAACTTTGACATTTACGTAACATGTGTATATTCTGATTTTATAAACACGATCGTATGGTCTATATTGACATGAGAACTAAGTCTCAAGTGTTGAGCACACACTAGCATACATGATTGAAAGATTCAAATGATTTCAAAGGAAAAACTTAAGAACCTTGAAAGCAAACTTGACAAACTTATGTCTTGTAAATTCTGACCATTTGAATACTTTTGTATGGTTTAGATATGTGTTTCAAATGCATATGAATTAAATGTTGAGATGCCTTGCATGTACTAAGTTGACTTAGTGCAATTTTCAAAGAAAACTTAAGATTTGGAAGCTAATATCATCAATTACCATGTGAGTTACGTTATGATCATCCAAGCATATATATTAGGATTCATTATGCCTATAGACATGGTGACGTGAGAATCATTTTGGTTAAACATGGATATCACCTATGCACACGTATTCAAGAAATGAATTTCAAGTGTGAACTATGTGATTAAAGTATACATGAGTAGTATACGTACTAGCATGCATACTTATTGTTTAGCCTCGTTATGTGGTAATATGACCGTAGTAGTGGACCCTTGAAGCATGAACTTGATTTGCTTAAAGTGTAAGAATGACCAGCATTGAACCTTATAACTTTGAATTATGGACAGAACCTTGCAATATGTGTATCTTAAACTGTATTGCATACTTAAATTGAAATACTATGTGTTCAAGCCTATGTTGGTACATAGAGACTAGATATTCTATAGTTATTAAATCTAAGACAGAATTAAATGTTTATAAACTCAATCATAGTAAATTGACTTACATGAATTATGGGATAGACCTATATGATGATTTGATTCTTGTAAGTGTAGACTCATATTAGTTTACACATGCTAATTGAGAGACCGACTTGTTAATGTTAGGTCGTTTCAACCTAATTTAATTAAAGCTAAACTAATTGTAGCTGAGCAAACTAGCAAGTATCTTAAATTCTTGTACTACTTTATTCAATGAATCTTGTAAGCAAGTTTTTAAACTTCATTTGATGTGAATGCAAGTTCTCTAACTTACACAAACTCGTATAATGTGCAAGTTTCCTAACTTCATTTGATTGTTATATTGAAAGCAAGTTTCTGAACTTCACACTTTATTGTGCAAGTTTCCTATCCTTCTCATATTGTATTGAGCAGGTTATTGTTGAATTGAAAGTTATTTATTTAAGCTTGGACTTTATTTCCAAGCAAGCTTTAAGTTGTTTAATTACTTTACAATTATTCCACATCGATCTTATTGATACTCGCACTTGGTGCACTTGAGTTCGTACAGTCTTGGACTTGTATATTATTTAAAGTTCTATATTTCTTGAACTGCGTCAGATAGAGTTTGAACCATTGTTCGGTCAGACAATTGTATGAAATTTTATAAAAGTTATCCAGACCAATTGATGGTATGGATTCTTAGACTGAAAAGAACACCCCTTATATATAGGGGAGTACCCCAGGTATCTAATATTAGATACAAACAGCAGAGTTGAATGTTATGTATATACATGGCGTATGTGAGGCTGATCCCCTCAAGTACGTATTCTGTAGCCAGTAACCAAAGGGTCAATCAGCTATTGATTTCATTGGAGTTTTATAGTTCAAAGTCTACTTAACTATCAGTTATTCTAAAAGCAATTATTATCCTTGCTTTTGTTATTCATATTATTGAATTCCTTGTCAGATATATTCCGTTCATCATGATATATCTTTTATTGCTGTATTTAAACTTGCTGAGTAAATTTATTGCTCATTCTTGCTATATCATGACTTCTATTGCAGTTATGCCCGAGACTTCAGGGAAGGACAAGGGTAAAGGAAAGATGTAGGAATAGTTTGTAAGTAGCATACTTTATCTTATGATTAGTTTAATTACTATTATGTAATATGAATCCTAATGACTATTCTAGGGTATGTTTGTATGGTTGTATTAAGGTTATCGAATCTTGGGACTAGTAACGCCTTTTGAATGAACGACATACGTTTATTATATTTTCGCATTTAGTTATTGTATGTTGTTTAGAAGTGGATGTTTGTATTGTATCGTGACGACTGAATCGGGGTTAGAGAACCCGGATTCGGGGGTGTCACATATATCATTAATGCATCATTGAACCTGGTGCAGAGATGATAAAAATGATGGAGTTATCAATGCAGAATTACCTAGTGCTGGATATGATCTAAGGATTGTCAGCCACTATGGTATGTTGTAGTATGTCAAAGTCATAAAAATGACAGAATCCTCAAACGGACTGTAAATACAGTGCAGTATCATGACGTCATAAAATGATTTTCAGAATTTTGAACCATTTAAAGAAAAGTCAAGTGCCAATTGAATTAGCCAAAAACATGTTTCGATTGATATTATAACGAATGAGAATTTTATATTAATTTTTAATATTTATTGAATTAAATAAATATTTTAATTGATTTATTTATTGTGCTAAATAAATAAGTTATATGATTGTTGTAGAGTAATTTAATTAAGTGTAATATATTAATTAAATGAGTATTTAATATTTAATTTAATTAATGTATAAAGATTTTATGGTATGATTCTAATTTAATTGAGATATTAAATTAGATGAAGTTATGTGGTAATTGTTACATGAAATTATAAATTAGCAAGTAATTATAATTGTTATGTGGTGATTTTTATGTAGATATTTGAAGTTAGCTTTTATTTAATTAAATTAGAAGGTTGGAATTTAATTAAATAAAGTGTAACATTTAAACTATGTGTTAAAGGATTTATTAAAATAAAGAAAGAGTTTTTTAAACTGTTTTGCCAAACAAGACCCTTGCATCTCTTGTAACCCTGTTTTACCAAATATGGCCTTATCTATTAAAACGCTAGTTTTCAAAATAAACTGTTTTTGTCAAACAAAGACTTATGGCTTTTAAAATTCAAAAAATTATAACTTATGTATTAATTATAATTATTAAGGGCTATTTAGTATTTGTCAGTTATAGATATATTATATGTATAATATATCAATATACGTTAATTAAAACAAAGAGTTAGACAAAGAGGAAAAAAAAGAAAAGAATACAGAGGAAGTTAGAGAGAAGAAGAAGAAGAGGAAGGAAAAGTTTGAGAAGGCTAGAGGAATCCATATTCATCTTCTTCTTCCACACGAATCAAAAAGGGCATAACTCTAATCTTATTGTTATTATATGTTCTTCCATGTTTTTCATAAAAAGAACTTCTCTGTAAAAATATTTTCATGAAAATTACTTGGTTATGATTTATATATGTTATATATATATATATATGATTCATATAGTTGTCTAAGTAATTAAATTCATGTAAATATGATGAACATGAAGAAATCATGTTCATAGCAATTTACAGTGAACTAGCTTTGAAAATAGTCTTTTAAATTATCAAAATTGGTGTTGATTGTTAATTGTTGTTTAAATTGATCATAGATTATGATAATATATTAAGAAATAAAGTTAATACAATTTGAATTACGTGATTTGGTTTTAAAACAAACTCACATTATCAATTTTAGTCAAGAACGCTTAACAATGGTGTTTTCTTCAAAATCATGAAAGTTTGTGTTTTGATTATGTGTTGTAGAGTTTATGTATGTTAAAATCATGTTAGAAGTTTAAGATCTTGTTTTCATAAAGTATTATATGCATTATGATAATTACAATCGGACTTTGGTGCGAAGAAATAGGCCAAATTGGCATATTTCTATGCACAATCGCGAGTTGGGGAAACCCACCAATGGGGGGACCCGCCCCAGTGGGGCATTATGCCTAGGGAACCCCGCCCTAGTGGGGCTTGTGGTTGTCCGGAGAAAAGTTTTATGCTTCGTGTAGTTTTTGTTCGGTACATGTTTAACTTACTTAATGTGATGACATGTTAAGTGTATTAAATAATAAGATAACATACTTTTGATATGTTTAAGATAAATTGAGGTCTTATATTACTATGTTAAGTGTGTACTTGGATATTATTAGCCCACGATATACATGTTGTGAGTTTAGACTCACGTATATGGATAGTTAGCGACTTAAGTTGTAAACCACGTTGTTAAGTTGAACTTGAGTACGAAGTTCAACGGTTAAACGTCATAGTTAGGAACTAATTAGTATTATAAACGTAATGTACTATGTATGACGATTGTGAAAGTGATTGTATATTGTAAAGTGTAGCTTGCGCTTGAGGCAAGTTCTCTAATCCTTACTCTTTATATTGTATAAGTTCCTAAACTTTTCTTTTACATTATGCAAGCTTGTTTCCAATTATTAACTTGTTAATTATTGTACAAGCTATTTTGTATCCTAATATTCATAATGAACTAGTGTTGAAGTTATTGTTGAAGTAATGCGAACTTGAATTCTTTGTTCAAGCAAGATCTACTTAATCTTTCAAATGCTTTACGTTATTTCTAAAGCATGCCTAGTTATTATGAAGTCTATTGTTATGACTTATATTTGGTTCATAATTTTTATATTATCGAACTGTTAAATTATTGTGACTCGATTCAACTAATCCTTAGTTGATGATAATTGAAAACTCCAAATTTCCTTTTAGCTATCCAAACCAAACTTTCTTTGGTGCGGACTTGTATCAAATACTGAGATGAACAACCTTATTTATTAGGGGGGTTACTATGAGAAAGCGTTAAATGTTTGTGCACAATACATGGTACGAAGGGCTGCCCTAAGTACGAGTTGAGAGTCCATAGTCTAAATGACTGTTAAAGGTTTTAAATGAAAATGTTTATAACCTAGGATAAAGTTCAAGGTCTTATGACCCTCAGATGATTTCAATATTCAAAATTCTAAATGTTGATGAAAGATTTATTATTCAATTATTTATGAAAGAAAAAGTTATTCAACTCTTTTGAAGCTATTCAATTTATGTCATTATTATTGTTGTATTCCAAGTGAGCTTTTGTTTGCTCACTCTTGCATATTAATCATCCCTTGTAGCTAAAGTCGAGAACGTTGACGAGTAAAGGGAAAGGCAAGATGAACAAGTAAAGACTTGTTGTGTTTAGTTTATGATATGTAATAAGACTTAAATGTTTATGACGTTTATTTTTCCATATTAATTGTTATGTCAAGGTTAGATAACCCTGGGATTATGTTTGGAAAGGTTGTAATCCTTTTTAAGGAAAATTTTATTATTTATTCAAGGTTGTAATTTATTTTGCATTCCTTATTATGGGTAGATGTATGTTTTATTTAGATAGTGTACACCAAATCATGTGGAAACGAAGTACCCGAATTTGTGGGTGTCACAGGTTGGTATAAGAGCTTTAGGTTATGAACCTTAGGTGGGGGGAAAACCTTAGGTAGTAGCCTTATAGGAAGATCGAAAAGATAGATAATAGTTAAAGATAATAAACTACCTTACGTGCTATGTGTTTACGTTTATGTACGCGGAGTGTATCGATCGATATCACGTAATAATTAAACTTTAAAATTTTGTTGTCAGGATGACAAACGTTGGAGAGTGCAGTCAGGCTAGAGAGGAGTTACCTCAGATGCCGAGGGACGAGGAGCCCCGAGACATCTCTGTTGTCTAGGAGCAGTTGGTTCAAAGAGAACCATCTCCATTAATCACCGTAGCTGGTCAGGAGCATGGGTCAGTATCTAACCGAGATGAGGACGAGGATGAGTCAGAGGAGGAAGAGGATCCTGAAGAGGAATTCCCACCTCACTCTACTAGTGCTGAGATGTACGAGGAGGTCTATGACCGCAACGTGGAGCTACATGGCCGAGTTGGAGAGCTCGAAGTAACTATACAGCAGCGGGACGAGATGATTGAAGAGCTGGACATTGAGGTTGGAAACGTGAAGTGGGATCTGATCCACGTGGAGAGTGAAAGAGACGATGCACTGGCTGAACTAGCAAAACTGAAGAATGACTTCCAGGAGGAGTCAGCAAAGCGCGCCAGAGCGGAGGAAACAAGCTTGAGGGCTACTCAACGTGCTGATTGAGCTGAATACGAGGTTCAACCAAAGAAGGCCAAGCTGAGGGAGACGGAATACGCTTTCTATACGGCTATAGAAAGAGCCCCAGGATCGTGTTTTCTATTACCCAGCTCAGTTCCAAGGTTTACCATGATACATGGTGGATCGTAGAACAGCATTCCGAGTGATGGAGGAGGAACGCAGAGAGGCTGTACGACGTCTTAACATGCCTAGATAGTAGAGTCTTTTATTATGTGTTTCTCTATTTATAAATAAATGTAAATCCCAGAATTTGAGATAATAATGGGATGAGATAATGATGCAATCCTGCAACTTGTTTTCAGTTCAGGAAAGAGGATGTAAATAGCATCTATTCTATGTTTTTCGAAACTACGAATGAATAAATAAAGAAGTTATTTGACGTGCTATGTGTTCAATGTGAATTGAATTATTTAAATGTTTAAGTATGAACTTGAATATCTAAGAAATGAGTAAAGGATCTAATACGGATATTTCCTAACAGGAAATGCCTCCTAGAAGAAGACCTTACATGTCAAAACCCTAAGGGTTCGACGAACAACAACAATAATAATGATGGGCTGGATCCCAATTCGGTTCAACAGTTGGTGAACCTGCTGATGGGAGCACTTGCCAATCAGCTGCAGGTGCAGGGTAAAACATTTAAGGAATTTAAGGCAGTAGGACCGCCGGAGTTTAAGGGATCGGCAAACCCGATAGATGCCCAGACGTGGGTAATGGAGATGGAAAATGTCTTCTACATAGCTAGAGTTAGCGAGGACCAGAAGACGGCTTTTGTAACTTTTATGTTAAAGTCGGATGCTAGTTTTTGGTGGCTGGCTAATAAAACGAGGGAAGGAGAAGGAGTTATAGCGTGGGACCATTTCAAAAAGATGTTCTTTGAAATGTACTTCCCCGTTAGCTCAGAGGACCAGATAGAGGTCCAGTTTCTAGACCTTAAACAGGGATGGATGACGGTGTCGGAATACGCTACAAAATTTAACGAGCTGGCCAGGTTCGCTACATACCAAGTCCGCTACATACCAGGTCCGTACTGACGCATGGAAGGCGAGAAGGTTTGAGCGAGGACTGAAGCCATGACTCTACAATAAGGTTTCCATGTTCCAGCTGAATGTGTTTGCAGCTGTGCTAAAAAAGGCCATTCTCGCTGAAGGTGGAAGCGACGCGGTGTCTAAGTTCAATCAGGACCAGAAGAAGAAGAATGCGACGGAGAACAAGGCTGGTGGTAGCGGGGCTATCAACCAGAAAAGGAAGTGGAATGACATCACCTCTGCTAGAAGTCAACAAGGAAACCAGCAGAAGAAGAAGATTGAAGCATGTGTGACATGCGGGAAGAATCACACTGGAGTGTGCATGAAGGGGAGACGGGTGTGCTTCAACTGCGGTCAAGAAGGCCACATTGCCCCAAATTGCCCGAACCCGAAGAAGGGAGCTTGTTACACATGTGGATCCAAGGATCACATGGCTAGAAGTTTCCTGAAGAAGCCAGCAGCAGGGTCAACAGGTAATAGAGTAAATGGCAACGGCAGCACTCTGACTATCGCTGGACCACTGCACGCCATTCGACCCACTGCCTGCATATTCAACATGACGGTGCAAAATGCTGTGTAGTCAAAAGATGTGGTGTCAGGTATTATTTTGGTCAATAGTATAAATGCATATATATTATTTGATTCGGGTGCTACTTGCTCATTCATATCTGATATTTTGCTAAGACCCTAGACTTACCTAAAGAGAAAGTAGTTTATCCCTTGAACATAGAGATTGTGAATAGGGAGGTTATTCCTGTTAGGTTTGTATACAAGAACTGTAGATTGGACATTAAGGGTCAGGAATTGAGGGTAGATTTGATTCCGATAAAACTTGGGGAATTCGATGTGATACTGGGTATGGATTGGTTGTTCAACCATGGGGCGGTAATCGAATGTCAGAAGAAGTCAGTACACCTTACGACCCCGTCGAAGTTAGTATTCTATGGTAGCAAATTGCCTAGACAAACGAGTTATCTAACAGTTATGCAAGACAAGAAACTTTTGACTCAAGGTTGTGTAGGGTATTTAGCCTACATAGTATATACTAGTAAGGAGAGCCCGAAGATAGAAGAGATATCAGTGGGTGAGGGAGTTTATGGACGTATTTCAGAGCGATTTGCCAGGACTTCCACCAGATAGAGAGATAGAGTTCGTAATCGACTTAGTGCCGGGAACTGCTCCAATTTCGAAAGCTCCGTACCGAATGGCTCCAGTCGAGATGAAGGAATTGATGATTCAACTACAAGAATTACTGGACAAGAAGTATATTCAGCTAAGCGTTTCGCCATAGGGAGTGCCAGTTTTATTCGTGAAGAAGAAGGATGGATCGATGCGGCTTTGCGTTGATTATAGGGAGTTGAACAAAGTTACGATCAAGAATAGGTATCCTTTACCTAGGATCGATGACTTGTTCGATCAACTGAAAGGTGCTAGATACTTCTCAAAAATTGGTTTGAGAAGTGGGTATCATCAGTTGAGGGTGAGAAGAGAAAATATACCGAAGACAGCTTTTAGAACTCGGTATGGACATTACGAGTTCTTAGTGATGTCATTTGGTCTAACGAATGCCCCAGCTGCATTTATGGACATAACTAATAGGGTGTTTAAGCCATTTCTGGATAAATTCATAGTAGTGTTCATAGATGACATCCTGGTTTATTCCAAAACCGAGGAGGAACACATTGAACATTTGAAGCTGACCTTAGAATCGTTGAGACGGGAGAAGCTATATGCGAAATTCTTGAAATACGAATTATGGTTAGAACGTGTGCAATTTCTTGGCCACATGATTGATAAGAATGAGATTTCGATAGATCCATCGAAGGTTGAAGTTGTGATGAATTGGGATCAGCCGAAGACGCTGTCTGAAGTGAGGAGTTTCTTGGGATTGGCAGGTTATTACCGAAGATTTATCTAAGACTTTTCTAGAATCGCAACTCTATTGACGAATTTGACTCGTAAAACAGTTAAGTTTGTTTGGACGGAAAAGTGTGAGGAAAATTTTCAAAAATTAAAGAAAAGATTTAGTACTGCACCTGTGTTGTCGTTGCCGGACAGTACAAGAAATTTTGTGGTATACAGTGATGCCTCACATAAGGGATTAGGTTGTGTGCTGATGCAGAGCGACAAAGTCATTGCCTATGCATCACGCCAACTGAAGGACTACGAGAAAGGGTATCCGACCCATGATTTAAAATTGGCGGCAGTAGTGTTTGCCCTGAAGATTTGGAGACACTACTTATATGGAGAGAAGTGTGAGATATACATGGATCATAAGAGTCAGAAGTATATCTTCACCCAGAACGATTTGAACATGCGCCAAAGGAGATGGTTGGAACTGATCAAGGAGAACTGATCAAGGAATACGACTACGAGATACTTTACCTTCCGGATAAAGCTAACGTCGTCGTCGACGCTTTAAGCAGGAAGGGTCGGGAGAAGTTGAATATGTTAACTGATCAGGATCATTTGATAGCAGAGATGGCTAAGTTAGAGCTGGAAGTTAAGTATACGAAGGAATCAGATGAGAAGTTGTTTCAAGTAACTACTGGTTCTATTATGATAGACAAAGTGAAAGAAGCACAACTTCACGATGAGGAGTGCGAAAAGATCCGAAAGAGAATATCCGATGGTAAAGAAATTAAGTTCAAGATCGATAACGAAGGACTGTTACGATTTGAAGGAAGAATCTGGGTACCGCCAGTACCAGAAGTCAAAGAGGAGATTTTGAGTGAATCTCACAGTTTGAGATATTCGATTCACCCTGGGAGTACGAAGATGTACCAAGATCTCATACATCATTTTTGGTGGCCGAACATGAAGAGGGACGTTGCTGAATGTGTTGCGAAATGTCTAACATGTCAGAAGGTCAAAGCAGAACACTAGAGACCAAGTGGACTGCTGCAACCATTAGAAATTCCAGAATAGAAGTGGGAACATATCACAATGGATTTCGTGGTTGATCTTCTAGCGACTTAGAAGGGATTCGATGCGATATGGGTGATAGTGGATCGACTAACGAAGTTAGCACATTTCTTACCGATCAAGATTAGATACAACTTGGACCACTTAGCGAAGTTGTACGTGAAGGAAATTATCTCTCGACACGGTGTTCTAGTGTCGATTGTGTCCAACAGAGATTCACATTTTACGTTAAATTTTTGGAAGCGATTACAAGAATTTTTGGGAATGCAATTACGAATGAGTACGGCGTACCATCCTCAGACTGATGGCCAAAGTGAGAGAACTATTCAGACGTTAGAGGACATGCTAAGAGCTTGCGTGATGGACTTCAAAGAAAGCTGGGATGATCATTTACCGTTGGTGGAGTTGGCCTACAACAATAGTTACCATGCAAGTATTGGCATGCCGCCTTTCGAAGCATTGTATGGCAGAAAATGCAGGACTCCATTGTGCTGGGATGAGGTCGGTGAGCGTCAACTGTTGGGATTAGAATTGGTGCAACAAACTGCTGAGATCGTGAAGCTGATCAGAACAAGATTAGTTGCTGCTCAAGACAGACAAAAGAAGTATGCCGATCATCATCGACAGAATTGAGAATTTGCAGTGGGAAGCTTCGTTTTCCTGAAGGTATCTCCCTGGAAGGGGAAGATTCGATTTGGCAAGAAAGGGAAGCTGAGTCCCCGATTCATTGGACCTTTCGAGATACTACAGAGGGTTGGAAAAGTGGCTTACGAGGTTGCATTACCTCCGGAGCTAGATAACATACACAATGTTTTCCATATTTCTGTGTTGCGACCTTACAAACACGACTACAAACATGTAATAGAATACGAGCCTTTACAGTTTGATAAAGACTTAACTTATGAAGAGGTTCCTGTTCAAATAGTCAATAGGAAAGAACAAGTTCTTAGGAATAAAGTGATACCTTCTGTTAAGGTAATCTAGAGGAACCACAGTGCTGAAGAAGCTACGTGGAAACTCGAAGATGTAATGATAAAAATATATTCCCAATTATTTGCTTAATTATTTGTGTTAATTCTTATACACCGATTCTGGGGACAGAATCTTTTTGAGGGGGAAGAATGTAACAGATGAGTTTTTTTTATTGTGATTCTGGGGACAAAATCCTTTTAAGGAGGGAAGATTGTAACAAATGAGAATTTTATATTAATTTTTAATATTTATTGAATTAAATAAATATTTTAATTAATTTATTTATTGAACTAAATAAATAAGTTATGTGATTGTTGTAGAGTAATTTAATTCAGTGTAATATATTAATTAAATGAGTATTTAATATTTAATTTAATTAATGTATAAAGATTTTATGGTATGATTCTAATTTAATTGAGATATTAAATTAAATGAAATTATGTGATAATTGTTACATGAAATTATAATTAGCAAGTAATTATAATTGTTATGTGGCGATTTTTATATGGATATTTGATGTTATCCTTTATTTAATTAAATTAGAAGGCTAGAATTTAATTAAATAAAGTGTAACATTTAAACTATGTGTTAAAGGATTTATTAAAATAAAGAAAGAGTTTTTAAAATCGTTTTGTCAAACAAGGCCCTTGCATCTCTTTTAACCTTCTTTTACCAAACATGACCATATCTATTAAAAAGCTAGTTTTCAAAATAAATTATTTTTGCCAAACAAAGTCTTATAGCTTTTCAAATTCAAAAAATTGTAACTCATGTATTAATTATAATTATTATATTTATTAAGGGTTATTTAGTAGTGTCAGTTATAGATATATTATATGTATAATATATCAATATACGTTAGTTAAAACAAAGAGTTAGACAAAGAAGAAAACAAAGAAAAGAATATAGAGGAAGTTAGAAAGAAGAAGAAGAAGAAGAGGAAGGAAAAGTTTGAGAAGGCTAGAGGAATCCATATTCATCTTCTTCTTCCACACGAATCAAAAAGGGTATAACTCTAATCCTATTGTTATTTTATGTTCTTCCATGTTTTTCATAAAAAGAACTTCTCTGTAAAAATATTTTCATGAAAATTACTTGGTTATGATTTATATATGTTGTGTGTATATATATATATATATATATATATATGCTTATATATGATTCATATAGTTGTCTAAGTAATTAAATTCATGTAAATATGATGAACATGAAGAAATCATGTTCATAGCAATTTATAGTGAACTAGTTTTGAAAATAGTCTTTTAAATTATCAAAATTGGTGTTGATTGTTAATTGTTGTTTAAATTGATCATGGATTATGATAATATGTTAAGAAATAATGTTAATTCAATTTGAATTACGTGATTTGGTTTAAAAACAAACTCACATTATCAATTTTTGTCAAGAATGCTTAACAATGGTGTTTTCTTTAAAATCATGAAAATTTATGTTTTGATTATGTGTTGTAGAGTTTATGTATGTTAAAATCATGTTAGAAATTTAAGATTTTGTTTTCATAAAGTATTATATGCACTATGATAATTAAAATCGGACTTCGGGGGGAAGAAATAAGCCAAATTGGCTTATTTCTCTGCACAATCGCAAGTTGGGGAAGCCCACCAGTGGGGGGACCCACCCCAGCGGGGCATTATGCCTATGGAACCCCGCCCTAGCGGGGCTAGTGGCTGTCCGGACAAATTTTTTATGCTTCGTGTAGTTTTTGTTCGGTACATGTTTAACTTACTTAATGTGATGACATGTTAAGTGTATTAAACTATAAGATAACATACTTTTGATATGTTTAAGATAAATTGAGGTCTTATATTAATATGTTAAGTGTGTACTTGGATATTATTAGACCACGATATACATGTTGTGAGTTTAGACTCACGTATGTGGATAGTTAGCGACTTAAGTTGTAAACCACGTTGTTAAGTTGAACTTGAGTAAAAAGTTCAACGGTTAAACGTCATAGTTATGAACTAGTTTGTATTATAAACGTAATGTACTGTGTAGGACAGTTGAGAAAGTGATTATATATTGTAAAGTGTAGTTTGCGCTTGAGACAAGTTCTCTAATCCTTACTCTTTATATTGTATAAGTTCATAAACCTTTCTTTTACATTATGCAAGCTTGTTTCCAATTATTAACTTGTTAATTATTGTACAAGTTATTTTGTTATCTTAATATTCATAATGAACCAGTGTTGAAGTTATTGTTGAAGTAATGCGATCTTGATTTATTTGTTCAAGCAATATCTACTTAATCTTTCAAATGCTTTAAGTTATTTCTAAAGCATGTCTAGTTATTATGAAGACTATTTTTATGACTTATATTTGGTTCATAATTTTTATATTATCGAACTGTTAAATTATTGTGAGTCGATTCAACTAATCCTTAGTTGATGATAATTGAAAACTCCAAATTTCCTTTTACCTATCCAAACCAAACTTTCTTTGGTGCGGACTTGTATCAAATACTTAGATGAACAACCATATTTATTAAGGGGGGTTACTATGTGAAAGCGTTAAATATTTGTGCACAATACATGGTACAAAGGGCTGATCCCCCTAAGTACGAGTTGAGAGTCCATAGTCTAAATGACTGTTAAAGGTTTTAAATGAAGATGTTTATAACCTAGGACAAAGTTTAAGGTCTTATGACCCTCAGATGATTTCAATATTCAAAATTCTAATGTTGATGAAAGAATTATTATTCAATTCTTTATGAAAGAAAAAGTTATTCAACTCTTTTGAAGCTATTCATTTTATGTCATTATTATTGTTGTATTCCAAGTGAGCTTTTGTTTGCTCACTCTTGCATATTAATCATCCCTTGCAGCTAAAGTCGAGAACGTTGACGTACCACCGTCAACGAGTAAAGGGAAAGGCAAGATGAACAAGTGAAGACTTGTTGTGTTTAGTTTATGGTATGTAATAAGACTTAAATGTTTATGACGTTTATTTTTCCTCATTAATTGTTATGTCAAGGCTAGATAACCCTGGGATTATGTTTGAAAATGTTGTAATCCTTTTTAAGGAAGATTTTATTATTTTTTCAAGGTTGTAATTTATTTTGCATTCCTTATTATGGGTAGATGTATGTTTTATTTAGATAGTGTACATCAAATCATATGGAAACGAAGTACCCGAGTTTGGGGGTGTCACAGATATTCGAATTATTGGCATACGTCTAAGCTATTTAATTCAGCTAGACAAGTGTTTATGAAAATTCAAGTATCTCTTTGAGAATTTATCCCGGACCAAATTTTTTTTTTGTACGGATTCTTAGGCTAAGTCTAAGGTGAACAACCCCGAAAAATGGGGATATACCGATTAGATAAAATATTCCAATCTAAGTACGTATATATTCGTTCCGAAAACTAAGGTACGATGGACTGATCCCCTAAAGTACCCGCACAGGTAGTTTATCTTCATCGTGATTGTAAACATACCTAGTAATTTATTGTTTTGCGGTGTGAATACCGTTAAAACTATATGTTCATGGTCTATATGACCCCTCAGCCTGATATGAAATTCTTTTAACTCCTTAAAGTGAAGTCATGACGAATGTGGTGATAGAGAAGGTCCTTATAGGAGGAAACAATATGTACTTTTGGTGCAATAGTGATTCCGGGGACGGAATCCTTATAAAGGGGGGAAAATGTGACAACCCGAAAATTTATAAGATCTTGAGTGATTAAAATAAAGGTTAAAAGAATAAAACCTAGATGAGAATGAGGATTTATTTAAAATTTTTAAGAAGAACTTATATGGTTTACTAATTAAAAGGGAATTGAGAAAATATGGATTACAAAGTTCAAGATCCTAGAGTGGAATTATACTTAGAAGTATGTTAAGAATAAGGTATTATGTTACCTTTAACCTTACACGGATTCATGAAAGAGATTAGGAAATGATATATATGGAAAAGATTTAAAAAGGGAAATCAATTTGCTGAATTAGAGTATTCAGTTTGCTAAATTAGAGTATTCAGTTTGCTGAATTAGTGTATTCGGCTTGCTGAGTTATATACAGTTTGTTGTATTATTTATGTTAACTTGTTGTGTTGGGAAACAACAAGATTGTTTGAATAATCTAGGTTGTTGGATTGGGAATTCGGCTTACTGAATTATATAGAAGAACTTATAAGATGAAATATTAAGTGATTAATCATAATGTGTTTAATAAAGAGATTTTAACTAAGACACTTAATTAAATGTCAAGCCTAACATATGAGAATACTAATTATTTACCAATGAAGCGAATAATTGTGATTTATCTGAAGTATGTGTTGATTAAATAAATATATATTATAAATAAGTATATATTTATTTATTATTTAGAGAAGATTAAAAAGAAAACTATTTAACCTAATATTATATATATTAGGAATAAAGATTAAATAACCAAAGGGTTATGATAATAGAAGAATACTAGTATTTAAATTGCATACTAGTAAATCAATTTAAGAGACTTATTTCAATGTATCTCATTTATTATTTATTTTAACCTAATTAAGGAAAATTTAATTGGGTTATATGAATAAATTTATGTAAATAGTTATTTAAATTTTAAAATTAGTGGAATAGAAATCCTAATTAAATAAGAGACTAAGATTTAGTCCAAATTAAATTGGATATTTTTATAGACAATTAAACAAATAATGAAATTAAAATAAAATCAAATTGGGTATGATAAAGAGAGATATGAGGGAAGATATGGAAAGATTTTGTTTAGATATGGAATGAATAAGAGAGAGAAAGAGAAGATAAGAATAAGAGAAGAAGAGATAAGGAAAGAGAAAGAAGAAATAAAAAGAGAAAGGAAAGAGAGAGAGAAAATGGGATAAGAAAGAGTACATAAGAGAAAAAAAGTGTGGGTGTTTGAGGAGAAGACCAAAAAACCTCATACATTCTCCATCCTTAATCACTCCATAACCATCTCCATCATCACCATCTTCATCTTCTTCACCTTTTTCTTCTAAGTTTTAGCCATTTTTAGAGAAAAAGAAGTGGGTGGAGTGATTTTGTTTAATTTAAGCTTCGGGAGAACTAAAGGAGCAAAGGGATGAGGATTCTAGCAAGATCTAGTAACTCATCTAGCATCTAAGAGGAAAAATCAAAGAAGTAAGTTCTTAAAACTCTAAACCTTTATTTTTCTCTTAAATCTTTAGATCTACTAAGTAAATGTGTATGATGATATTTCTAGATTTCATATATTGTAGTTCTATGAGTCTAGAATCCTTAGAGTCGAATATGGACTCATTTGGATGTATAATAATTGATTTATGAAGATTTGAAGGAGAAAGAGTTGAAAATTTCGCGAAGAACAAAACTTAGAAAATCTAGTGGACTGCTGCCCCTAAAAAGAAAATTCAAGGTTTGCGAGGTTATTCAGAAAATTCTGAGCTTTTGGTATATTTTGCTACACTGAATAAGATTTTCATAGACTCCGGAACAGACTAATTCCGACTTCGGATGAGGGAGTTATGGAGTTCGGAAAGAGCAAAGTCAAAACTGCCCAACCAATCGCGAACAGTCCCCTTCCACTAAATTTTTGGACTGATGTGTTCGGAATTTGAAAATAAGTCATTAGATAAAAGTTGTAGTCCCAGAATTTAGCTTCATGTGGCTTCACGAATCGCTCAAAAATGTTTTAAAACGAGAGAGTTATGTCTATTTTAGCGAGGAAGGGTAAAATCTGGAAATACTAAAAAAATAATCTGTCCAAAAATTTACATGGGTATTTTTGGCCATTTAATTATTGAAATAAATTCAGGCCTTTTGGAAAAAGATAATATATGATATATAGTAGCTCATATCCAAAGATGAGAATATTCCGATTTAAATTGATCGAGTTATGGTCATTTCAATTTTTGGGTTTCTATAACAAAAACGGCTATAACTGGAGTTCTATAACTCTGATGGTCACGAAATTAAAACTGAAAGTTCATGTTAATACGTTTAAGATTCTGCCAAGATCTGAGAATTTTTGGATTTGAGCATGATATAGGTAATTTTCTTAAGTTACGAATTAAAAAACAGACATTTGAAAAATATTAAAGGATATTGAAAAATTTCGGAAAATTTATTTTTGTGTATGGAATACCTTAATCACTTAATAAGGTATAGTGAGATATAATAGAAGACTTTAAAATACTTAATTAAATATTAAGTATTAATTTAAAGAATAATTTGGAAGCTTGGTTAAATATTAATTTAATTAAGTTAAATTAATCTAATAAACATTCAAAATGATGTGAAGACTATATAAAGGACTTAACTACATGTTAAACACTAATTGAAAGAAATACTTTAAAAGTATTATATGAGATTTAAAGAATGGTTTAAAGGTTGATTTAATTACGTAATTAACCTAGTAAGCATCTAAAAATGGATGTGAATACAAGATTACCAAGACTTAACTAAAATGTTATGCCGCTATATAAGTGAAGCATAAGATAAGAGTTAATTAAATTAACTTCAATGAACGTAATACATTTGATATAATGTAACGTTAAGCTATATCGACTTAACCAAATGTTAAGTGTTAATTGAAAGAAATGTATAAAGAGTAAGAGACAAAGGTTAACTTAAATGAGTGGTAACAAACATTAAGCATGATGCAATGTCAAGATAGAATGACTTAATCGAACGTTGTAAGGTATGAAGATAAGGTAATGTTAAAGGCTTTTAACGCATAGTCTTTGTAACGCCCGAGAAAATCGAACTTTTATGTAAATAAATTTTATTTGATTTTATTGAATAAAATTTAATTATATTTTTATTAAACTGAGTAAGCTATTTAAAGGTCGTTATATGACCTAGAGAATGAAAAAGTGGTTAGGATTCTGGCTACGTGCTAGAAATAAACGATTTGAATTTCCAAGACGAAAATAAAAGTTTTCCGAGAAATTTTTGTAAAATCACTATTCATCTGTTATTGCTCGGGAATTATTTTTGAATTTCCGAGAAACGCGTAATGATAGAATTTAAAGACGGGATGTAATACCTAATAATATTTCAATTATGGCTCACGAAATTTTTACGTGAGGACTTAAAACCCCAAGGGTTAGAGAAAATAAAACCTAGGAATAAATTGGTTAAGTATAATAATAATGATTATTATACGGAACAAATACGAGTATAATACTAGATATTATACGAGTATAATAAGAAGAGGATACAAAAATTAATACGACGTATAATACAAATTTTATACGAAGTAAATATGTTCAATTTGAATTAATTTTAATAGTCAAACCCGTGGATCGAGCCGATGGGTTAACGGGTGGGTTAAACCCATGGGGCAACCCATGAGGGGCCCATAGGGCACATTGGGGAACATGGGGAAATATGGGATGACATGTGGATGCCATGTGCTAGCACATGGGCTTCACATGGGATTTAAAGAATGGTTTAAAGGTTGATTTAATTTCTTAATTAACCTAATAAACATTTAAAAAGGGATGTGAATACAAGATTACCAAGACTTAACTAGAATGTTAAGCCACTATATAAGTGAAGCATAAGATAAGAGTTAATTGAATTAACTTCAATGAACGTACTACATTTGATATAATGTAACGTTAAGCTATATCGACTTAACCAAATATTAAGTGTCGATTGAAAGAAAAGTATAAAGAGTAAGAGACAAATGTTAACTTAAATGAGTGCTAACAAACATTAAGCATGATGTAATGTCAAGATATAACGACTTAACCGAACGTTGTAAGGTATGAAGATAAGGTAATGTTAAAGGCTATGAATGCATAATCTTAACTTTGAGAATTCGTTCTCGGCATACAAATGATTGTATGACCTAGACGATAATAATAAATCTGGAGGTATGGCATTTAGTTTCCAGAAAGCCATAAGAAGGGAGAATTAACTAAACGAACCTTATAATGTTAATGGTTCGAAAAAATTAAGTTTAAGTTGTGGTACAGTCGTACTCTTTAATTGTGAATGTATAGTATATAGGCTAAACAATTCTTTAGGGAGCAAAGGTATCTATGAACTAGCAACCGATCTAACTCGCTGTGAAATACAGTGTAGACGAGAAGGGAACTAGTTTGTTGGTTGTTTATGGGAAATCACTCAGCATACTGTATTGAACACTATTAAAGACTCGATGTATGCTAGATTTAGAATTGGGAATATGTATGGTGTTATGATGTTAGCTAATATTTGATTATGTGGTTAAATGTTCGATAATTTACTTATAAAGTAGTTGTATTATGAGATATAATATGATATATTGATTGAAAGATCAATCTTAATAATGATAGGTCTTTACAATAAAGAGATTAAATTAGATTGTGTAGCAGTAATCGACGGTACATGCAAGTTTTCCTAACTCAAACCCGAGTTATTATTATTTCAAAGCATGTTAGTGGATAATTATTATCGATTATTCCACATCTATGATTATTGATTCTCACTTAGTGCATGTTGCATATGTTCATCAGGTATGAAAGACTGATCACCTTAATTACCATAAGGTTCAGTTAAATTTGTTTATGGTCATTGTTGACCACCCAACATTATTGGTTCAGTCATTCATTTATTAAAATTCTGATTCATGCTCTTTTATAATTATTATATTGTTAAAAATTTGAAAGCTTATTCTTTCTTTCAATCATAATATATCAATATTGTATTTAAACTTACTGAGCAAAGTAGTTGCTCACCCTTGCTATATCATGATAACAAATTTCAGATTAAGACGAAGGCTTGAAGAAAGACAAAGGGAAAGGCAAATTCCAAGAGTAGATTATATGCATTTATAACTATTAGTTATCTGATGTAAATCAAATATGTGAACCTTTTAAGTTACTGAAGGTATGTATTCAGTTAAGGTTAATAGACCTTGGGAAATGTTATAGAATCATGTGAAATAAATAATTAATGTTTATATATTTCGCATTAGTTTATAAAATATGTATGATGATGAAGTACCGTAACGTACCAGGTCCGGGGTTCTAGGGACCCGAATTTGGGGGCGTCACACATAACATCCGCCTGCTGTGCGCACAAGTGTCGGTTCCCTGACGTTGTATAGTGTCCCCTTCTATGAGGGTTGTTCATTTCAGTAGATTTTTAAAAGTTCGCACCAAAGCATTTGGTTTGGATCTCTTTCAAATTCATAGATATTGGTCTAGCCGAATCAAATGGCATAGACGCACTTTAACACACTTAGGAACAATCAATGCGCTCAACGTTTGTAACAAGATTCAAAGAATCATTTTCAAAGATTTAAGTATTATTTAAATCAAGCTTCAGAGTATGGATAATAATTTTTATGAATTTAGCTAACACAAAAATTATTATATAAAACAATTTGCTTATACGATCAATAAGTGTACAAGTTCAGATATTTGCTCAATATATATGGTTGATATAACAACAATTAGAAACTTGTACAATATCCAAGGTTGTGTAAATTAGGGAACATGCATTTAATATGAAAATCAAATGAAGTTAGAAAACTTGCGTAATCATAGATTCCTTGCATAAAGTAAGTGAATAGGTTAGGATATTTGCCTGAGTCGTTAATTATACCCGACTTCGAGTTCGTATCCTTTGAATAACCTATTTTATCATAATGGTTAAACTTTATTAACCCATAAATACTAATTTAATATACTTATCTCATAAATATAAATCTTAACCGGTCTAACACATTAGCCTTAAATAACTAAGAATTCACAAAATAATCTACTTCAATTTGTTATTCATCACTCTTTTTATTCCATTTATTAATCTTCACATTTCTCTCATTTACTACAAATAAAATAATCTTTTATTATTTTACTTGTTTAATTAAGGGTCCACGCCTTATATTTTTTCATAAAGTATTCTTACATTACTTATCAATATTTAATTACTCTTTAAGTAAATTTCTTAATTATTATCCCTACTTTATTAGTCCACAAATAAAATTACTTTGATTTATAATTAGGAATATTTCTTTATATCACTCTAATTCTTCATGTCATGTTTGTCTACAATTAAATAATCTTAAAAAGGTATTTAATTGTGACTTTCATCTGCCACAAAAGATACACAATAATTCATTAAACTAATTTACAGTTTAACCAACTATTCTACTTTACATGTCTTGGCTTGAATCTTCACTCTCATTTATATAACGAATGCCACTTTATCAGGACACCGGTCAGCTTGATCTTAACAGGATCCTTTAGTTCCTTCTAACATCATTCGCTAAAAATGTTTTTATTTAAAGCAAGTGTGAGCATTCAATTGCTTAGCAAGTCATAGCAGTTGAATAACAACCAAAGCAAGAATTAAAATTCTTTTAAGACTTCGATAACTGAACAAAGTTTATGAAGCAGCACGAATAACAGGAATATATTCTGATTCCTATAATTTTCAAACATTAGTCACATTCACTTTGACATACTTTCATTCTTCTAATCTTTCAATAACATTCGGTCTGCCTAGAATCATTAGCACAGACTTAACAATAACGGTTCATGAATAAACAAAACTCTTTTACATTGAATAGTTCAATCATAAAATAATTCATCTCATAGAAAGACCGAAGTGTTAAAATTGTGGCACAAGGCCTCATACATACTAACACCTTGTACAGATATCACACATTTGCACATAGGTAAAACTTCCCAAGTTCAACATCTGAGAAAGTTTAAGAAGCTAACATTCATATTAAAAATGAATGAACTTAGGAAACTTGCCTTACGCACAGCTACAACTTACAGTTTACGCTGAAGTGCTCGTCGAAACTCCTTAGTATCACATAAGGAAACACACATACACCAATTAGTCATATATTTGACTTACGCAATGGTTTAAACTCAACTTTACTTCCTATGGCTCGCGTTCTTGTAATCTAAGTTTACGTAACCAACTTTACTTTAGTTCCTTCATTATTATGACATACGAAGGTGGCATAAATCTTAAAATCATCTTTTACGATAGATTTACATTCTCATATTATTCTTATAACATTTCTATGACTTAACTTGTCCTATACTTCTAAATATGTGAAAAGAATCACCTTTTCAGTATACGCATCCACAAATTTACACCTAGCACACATCGAGTCTCTAACAGTGTTCAATATAGTACGCTGAGTGGTTTCCCACAAACAACCAACAAACTAGTTTCTCGTCTGGTCTACACTGTCTTTCACAGCGAGTTAGATCGATTGCTATTTCACATTAACCGTTTCTCTCTAACAGAATCGTTTAGCCCAGATACCATACCTCAACCATAAAAGAGTACGATTGTACCACAACTTAAACTTAGCTTAACCGAACCATTAAAACTATAATGTTCGTTAAGTCCATCGTCATTCTTTATGGCTTTCTGAAAAATAAATGGCATACCTAAGGACTATTTATTATCGTCTAAGTCATACAACCAATGTACACTTAGTACATTTGCCTGACGCGAATTCGATTCACGAGGATCGTTTACGTATTCTGCGTTCACATGGTTCATCTTTCAAACCTCCATTCAACCTTTACTTAAGGATTTAATCGCTCTCGTTCATTAACTATTACATGAACGTCACGTTCATCACCATCTCATATTGTCTAAGCCATATTGTTCATTGTATGTTAAGACCGATCTTTTACCATAGCTACGTTGCGTTTATAGCGTTTATATGCTTTACACTTAACTTTTATTACGACATTATAACATCGGAATGTTATAAGTCACCCTCGTCACTCAACGTCTAATGAATTACCAATATAGCAATCCCACATGTCCGCTTTAACGCGAATACGGTCCCCGGATATTGGTTACATATTTTGCGTTCGTCGTTTTATAACCTTTATTCGACATTTCACCATCAAACTCAAGGTTTTACTCATCATTCTAGATATTTCTCTTCATGAATATTACATTCATGCTTGCCCCTTAATTACCATCCAAAAGCTTAGACAATAAAAATCTTCAGTAGGAAAATTTTTGTGACGAACAAGATTTTTGTAATTTAATTTGAACATTTATTGAATTAGATAAATATTTTTGGATGATTTAATTATTGAGTTAAATAATTAATTGATAAAATTGTGGTAGATTAATTTAATTATATGTGTCACATTAGTTAAATTAATGTGGAGAATTTTTATATTCAAAGTATGTATTTAATTGAGCTTATTTGATTAATATATTAATTAATAAGCATAATGTTATTCTAATTAATTTAATAATTAATTAGAGATTTATGATTAGACATAATTAATAAATAAGAATTTTAATTATGTGACTATGTGATTTAATGTGGATTTATGCTATTTTATTTAATTGATTTAAATAACATTATTTGATTAAATTGGGTGTGACATTAATTAACTATATAATAGTAAGTTAATTAAATTAATGGGAAAGGAAGAATATAAGGGGCAAGCAAACAAAGCCTTATTGGGGGTTGGGGTCAGTTAACCCATTATGGGATTAACGGACGACCCATGACTCCACTATTATATACGTATATCATATTAGTGGTATATCATATATCATATATTGCAATCATCAATTAAGAAAGTAAAGAGAAAACACAAAGAGAAAAAGAGAGAAAAGACTTGAGAATTAGTTAGAGAAGAGATTGAAGAATTTAGTTGCATCATCATCACTAACTAGCAAGGGTAATTCTTTCTCCTACATTTTTAAATTCAAGTTCTTACAGTTTCCATTAACGTATTCTTAAAAAGTTCTCTGTGAATGACTAATTTGATTATTAATGCATGATATGGTTTTATATGTGTTATTATATGATCATAACATGTTTTATACCATGTATGCATGATTTAAAGTAATAAATTTCATACAATTATGCTTGATTTAATTTTACAAAAGTCACAGAGTAGAAAAGTTGTATATATGGCCATACGGCCCTTATGTACAATATTTATACCATGAATCGATGATTTAACTTTGAATTAGCACTTGCATATGATTGTACATGTTTATACGAACAAAACGGAAGTTAAACGAACGGATTCGGTGTTATAACGAATCCGTAAAGTTAAATTTCGTGATTTTCCTTCAAAACATGATAAAGTATGAAAACAGTGAAATTAGATGCCTTGGATTGTGTGATTACATGATTTAGAATGCTAAGATCATGCTAGAAATGTTGTATAGTGTTTCAATGAAGTCCATACTTCATAGGTAGCAATTAAATTATTGTGGTAGCCTTAAATGGTGAATTCTGGTCCTGGTTCTCTGTTATTCGTTAACTACAGATTCTGAATATGGCGTGTGGAGCTGTAGCGCCAGCTTTAAGCCTAAGAGTGGGGCTGCAGCGCCAGTGGAGCTGCAGCGCCACTTGGCAGATTTTGCCCAGAAATAAGATTTTAATTGTTCAAGTCCAGGAAATGTAATTGGAACCTAATGTAATAAACATGAAGACATGATTAAACATATAATAAGAGGTTAATAACTTATATTACGTGAGTAATTAATAAGTTAATTACATGACTTGAATCGTTAATTGTATAGTCCAATAACGTGCTCAAGATCGATGTGCGTGATTCGTACGTATATCGAGTTATTGATTAATGTGTATTGTGAACGTATTGATATGTAGGATTTAATAAAGAACGTGAATTATAAATTGTAGCTTGTGCAAGAGGCAAGTTTTCTATCCTTAAACTTGTTTAATATTTTGCAAGTTTCCTAAACTCAAACCTTACTTTTACATCGAGCAAGTTATTATCCTTGTTTATTCAAGTTAAGATTTTCATATGAGATATTGTTATTCTTTAAAGTATTACTTCAGTTATACAATACTTATTCGATCGTATACTCTTGAGATTTACCATTCAAATTGAATATCGATGTTATTGTTGAATCTTATAGGACTAGTGAACCCTTATTGATTCGACTAGTCCATAGTTGATGAACGTTTCAAATTCTAGAATACTTATTGAGCTTATCCAAACCAAACTTCCTTTGGTGCGGATTCTGATGTCAAAACTGAGATGAACAAACTTGTAAAGGGGATTATTTATGCTTTAACGTTGAGATATTGTGCACAGTATGGTACTAAGGGCTGATCCCCCTAAGTACGAGAAGTAGAGTCCATAGTCTTATGACTATTAAAGGTTTAAAGTTTAAACACTTTACAACCTAGGACATAGTTCGAGGTCTTATGACCCTCAGATGTTATTTTGATTCTTGTTATTCATTCTTGAGTCAAAAGTTGAGTTTCTTTATTCAGATGTCTTTGATTCACTCGCATGTTATTATATTGTTGTCATATTATTATACTTGTGATTAATCGTGCTCACTCTTGCGTAATAATAATATTGCAGTTAAGAACGAAAGGTCCGGCGAGCCTTCTACTAGCAAAGGCAAGGGCAAAGTCAACAAGTGATGAAGACTTGTTGTTTATTTTATGTGTTTATGTTTCAGACTTATGTTAAAGTTGTGTAAGACTTAATTAATTGTTTATGTTTTCGCATTTGAGATTTAAGGTTAAGTACGACCTGGGATTGATGTATTTATTTTCAGGTGTTGTAACCCCATAAGGGGAGGATTATTTCTATTTATTTCATGGTTTGCTTTTATTATGGGTAGATAGATAGATGATATTTGTACAGTGAACACCAGATCCCGTGGAATTGAAGTACCCGGATTTGGGGGTGTCACAATTTTCCCTTAAGGGCACTGCGGCGCCACACTTAGTTTTAATCGCCGCGCTGCGGAGCCGACTTATAGTGAATGAAGACCCGGCCAGGCGCTGCGGAGATGGAAATCAAGGCATGGGCAGCGCTGCTGCGCCTAACATGAGCCTTTGATTTTTTTTTAAGTTTTTCAAATACATAAAATTTTCGAGCTCGTAACGCGATCGTTATAACTCAGAATTGGCTCGTTCAAAAAGCTCACATATCTCATATACTTCAATTCTATCTGGACAAAATAAGTTTCTGAATCTGTTAACGATAAATCCACCGTTCAAATTTTTATTACGCGTTTGTTAAACGTTCGTGAACGTTCATAGCTCATTTGTTCATTTTAAGTCGGAATTCGTCCGTTCTTAAGTCTGCAACTCTTAAATACATAGTTCTAAGATACGCCATCGAAAACCAAAGTTTTTGAGTTAAACGGCGACTTTTGACTATCGTTTCGGGAATTCTACGATTTCGACGATTAACGTCTTATCTCGTAAATTTTGCCATAACTTTGTTACTTGATAATTTTATGCCAAACCAAATGGAATCAATCCATTGGTTATTCATCTATGATCCTAACCAACCATAAGCATCTAACATACGATGGTTTTCAATTTGTCCATCAACAACTTCTTATTGCGTTCTTCACGTTCTTCGTTCGTTCTTCGTTTTTTAATCGATATTATGATTACGATTTTACGTTTTCTCGCATTTTAACGTTATAAGTTTGATAATTCATCCTTATAACATCAGAGAGTTCATATAACTCATCTGAATCGTCCATTAACATCTTCTACCATCTTTTACTTCCATTTTTCATTAAGCTATGAAATTTTATAGAAAACTTAAAGAAAAAATGGATTAAGGTTAGGTTTTGATACCTTTCTTCTTGAGTTTCTTCCATTTTCTTCTTCCTCTTAGTTATTCCTACGATTTGTAAGCTTTTCATTTCTCAATCTTCTTCGATTCAAGCATCCATGCTCTTTCTCTTCCTTAATGCTCTCTCTCTCTCTTAATGAGTTTTCTCTTGGATTTCAAATCCAAGAGAATGAGCAAGTATATATAGAAAACCAAGAGTGAGGGCACTTTGGTCATTATATAACTTTTTACCAGTTTACAATTTGGTCACTTAACTTACGATCTTGTAAAGTCAAAACCTTTAGGTTTGCAAAACTTACAAAACACCCCCTCTTTCTACTATTCACACCTCCTTTCTCAAAATATCTCACGAAGCTTCTCCTGGAAGCTTCGTTGTTCCGTAATTCAAAATTCGTCCGACAGTTCGAAAACTGCAATTCTCGAAATCCAAATATTTTTGAATATTTCGTCTTTCCTCTACCGAATAACTTTTACGCGTTCTTCGAAACTTTGAAAAACTAAAAAATACTTTTTGATGATTAGCATTTTCCTTCACGTTTTCCCAAAACGTAGTTAAACGATTGAAAAGTACAAAACAATACTTTTCGTCATTTTTTGTCGTCCAATTTCTATACGTTTTTTGAGAAAAACTTTTATCAGCTAACATAACTTTTCACGGCATATTACCGACAAATCTTCAGACGGAATGTGATTACGATATACCGAACTCTCAGAAAGGCTTAGGTTATTTAAACCCTAACCCTTAGGGTTTGTCATATGATTAGTGCATATTTCGTCTTTTTCTCAGAAATATTTTTGTTCCCTGAAATCTTTTATTTTCGTCTTGAAAATTCTTACTCGTTCATTCTAGCTCACAGCCAGAATACCCCCCGGCTTATGATCATCATAAGTCATAGAATGAATAATACACACATAACACATAATATAATTAATAAAAATTCATTCTATTAATTAATAATTCTTTCAACTAAAATTTTTAGACAATCCGATTTTCTGGGTTGTCACAAAAACTCTCTAAGATCTCATCTTTTTGTCTATATTCTCTATAGTACTCACTTATATCTTCTAACATTTAGCATATGGAACCAAATCTAGCAAATGTGTTAGGAGATCCTATTTATAGGCCAACCCGATATACCATATACACATACTAATACATGTATAATAATTGTATTTTATACACCCAACTAGTTAATGACCATTGGTAAAAGTTAATTAGGTGAAAAATGGCTACCAACCCTAGTCTAGCTATGTTATAGCTCATCATTTATCACATGGCATGGCTTGTAAGCTTAGTTAAGCAACAAAATCAGCATTTTGGCCATTAGAGGGGTGGGATTTTTGGTCATGGAGGTCCCATTGCCTATATGTTACATTTTTTTTATTCCATCTCTTGTAATTTGTTAGCTTATGTACACATATACCTATATATATATACACATATATAGACTTATATATTCTCCCACACAATATATGTAACGATTGTGATTTTATATAATAATTTTAAATATTTATTGAGTTAAATAAATATTTTATGTGAATTATTTATTGAGTTAAATAAATAAATTATGTGATTTATGGAGTCATTTAATTAAGTGTTATATATTAATTAAATGAATGTTTAATATTTATCTAGTTGATGTATATTAATTTTATAATATAGTTCTGATTTAATTGAGATAATTGAATTAGATGAATTATGTGATGAAGTGTTACATGAAGTATAATTAGCGAGTAATTATAATTATGTGGCAAATTTTATGTGATTTATTGATGTTAGATTTTAATTGATTAAATTAGTTGATTAATATTTAATTAATTAAAATATGACATTAAAGTATGTGTTAAAATAATTTGTTAAAATAAAAGAAAAAAAAGAATTTTAAATGATTTTAACCAAACAAGGCCCTTATAATTGTTTTAAACCTATTTCTACCAAACGAGGACCTAACTATCAAAAAGCTGTTTGAAATAAACTGTTTACCAAACAATACCTTAGCATTAATAATCTGTTTTTGAAAATAACCTTGTTTTGCCAAACAAGGCATTGTGGCTTTGGAATTTTGTAACTTATATAATAAATGTATTTATTATATATATTAATTAATTAGGAGTTATATATTATCAATATATGTATATTATATTAGTATAATAAAACTACGTTAGTTAGTCTAAACTACGTTAGTTTTTCCCAAGTCTAAACTAAGAATACAAGGAGAGAAAAGAAGAGCAGAGAAGTTGAGAGAAAGAAGAAGGAGAATTTGGAGAGAAAGCAAGAAAAGCTTAAGGGAATTTATCTTCTTCACTAACAACTATCTTAAAGGTAATTTATAATCTCTACTTTTATATTTTCAGAACTTAGCTATATGTTCTTCGTATTTTGTTCTCTGACAAAAATGAGTTTCATGAAATTATATAAACATGGACTATATATATATATATTGTATTCATGTGTTGTTCGTAGTGGTTTGATTTCTATCACTGATTTTTAGAAAACCAAATTAGTGATTAAGTATGCTTTAATTGAAAATTTTGTTCTTATGTGTTATTTGATTTTAGTCAATTTAAAGTAAAAATTGATGAATTAGAATATTCTAACATGCTTATTGGGAAATTGTTTGATGATTACATGCAATTATGTATATAATGTATGTATATAGAGTGGAATTGATGGAGAAAATTTCTTACAGTGGATTATTTTGGAAAAATATGAGTTTTCATGAAAATGGCCAAATTGGATTTTTAAAACTTGTGATTATCGTTATTTAGATGGTTTTGTATTTTGGAAGCATGTTATACATATGTATTATAGGGTATGTATGAGTTACAATGTCTATGGTACTATATTTTTGCGTTTGTTGGCTTGTATGGGATGTTCGGTAAAGTAGAGGGTCAAAACTGTCTTCGTCTGGCCGCGTTGCTGCGCAGCTGCGCCGGCAGCAAGGCCAGGAGCAGCGCAGCTGCGCCGCTTGCCCTTCCCAGAACCACCCCCTGCGCAGCTGCGCCGGTTTCAAGGCAGCTGGCTGCACAACTGCGTCATGTTCAGAACAGGCGCATTGAAATTTAAGTGTTGTGCAAATTTTTTTTTTTAAGTAATGGTTTAATTATTCCTTGACAGTGGACATGTATCTAAATAATATAACATGTTGTTATAGAAATGTGACAAATTCACAATTTGAAAAAAAAGGAATTCTAAAAACCTTAATTAGATTATAAATGTTTGATTGTAAATGAGTTACTTAATTATAATTTGAATAATTATAATTAAGAATAAGTGTTTAATTTAAAGTATAATATGGTTAAATTATAATGTATAGAAATTAATTTATTTTAATCAACTAGATGTTAATTTAAATTATGATTTAAGTAATTGTAATTTAATAAATGCATGTTTAGTTATGGATTTTAAGTTTATAATTGCATGATTAATTATAATTTGTGTAATTATAATGCATGATATAGTTTAATTAATTATTAATTATGAATTGGTGATAATTTAAGAGGTAATTATAATTGAGTAATTATAATTAGATTAAGTGTTTAAATTATAATTGTTTAATTATAATTTAGCTAAATACATGATTAATTTAATTATGTGAGTATGTGTGTGATGTAATTAACTATGTGATAGTTGCTTTTTATTATTTATTTAATTAGAGTGAGTTAACCATGAGGGTTAACCACTTATGTGAGTTAGTTATGTGTTAACTGATTTAGATTATTATAATTGAATGTGTATAGGAAGTGTTTAAGTACGTGGTTGAGTTAAGTAGCTTGCGCGTAAGGCAAGTCTTCTAACCCTAAACTTGTTAATTCTATACAATTTCTTGAGTTCATATATTCATTGTTGAGAATGTCCTTTCCATTTCTGTATTAGACAATTGCTTATTTAATTGAAAAGATATTAACTTATTATTCAAGTAAGATCCAATTATTATTTTAAATGTTTTAAGTTAATTCTAAAGCATATGTTAGTTCATAAGTATGTTATTTATGAATTATTGAAAGTCGATTCAACTAATCCTTAGTTGATGAACGTGAACTCTAAATTTCCTTGTAAGCTTATCAACTAATCCCTTAGCTGATAAATGAGAATTCTAAATTACCTTTGTAAGCTTATCCAAACTTGAATTCAAATTATTGAGTTGAACAACCCTTTTATTAGGGGAGGTTACTATGCATAGCGTTAAGATGTTTGTGCAGAATATATGGTACAAAGGGCTGATCCCCCTAAGTACGAGTTAAGGTCCATAGTCTTATTGACTGTTAAAGGTTTAAATAAAAATATTTATAACCTATGACAAGAGTTCAAAGGTCTTATGACCCTCAGATAAATTCTATATTCGAATTTTAATGTTGACAGAGAATTATTATTCAATTCTTTATTGTTGAAGTAAGCTAAGTTATTCAGATCTTTTTAAAGATATCCTTTCATGTATTTATTATTGTTAAACTCTAGTGAGCTGTTGTTTGCTCACTCTTACATTAAATAACAATTTCAGTTAAGGTTGATAACGCTGATGCTCCATCTACGAGTAAGGGCAAGGAAAAGCAAAGCAAGTGAAGAATTGTTTTTATTTAATTGAGAAGGATTGTAATAAGACTTGAATGATATGTTTTTATTTCCGCACTTTATTATTGTTTATGTCAAGGTTAGAGTAACCCTGAGATTGTTTTTTTTAAGGTTGTAACCCTTGTTTTAAGGGAAATTTTATATAAAGATTGTATTTTATTTTGAGATATATTGGGTAGATGTTTGTTATAGTTAGAAAGTGAACACCAAATCATGTGGAAACGAAGTACCCGAATTTGGGGGTGTCACAGGTTAGTATCAAAGCTGTAGGTTATGAAACCTTAGGTGGGGAAAAAAAAACCTTAGGTAGTAGCCTTATGGTAAGATCGAAAAGATAGTGATGCTAGGTAAAGATAATAAACTACCTTATGTGCATATGTGTTTACGTTTTAGTATTCGAAGAGTGTCGATTTGATGTCACGTAATAATGAAGTTTAAAATTCTTTTGTCAGGATGTCGAACGTTGGAGAACCTAGTCAGGCTAGAGAGGATGTACCTCAGGTGCCTAGAGAGGAGGAGCCCCGTGACATACATATTGTCTGGGAGCAGCTGGATAGGAGAGAGCCATCTCCAGTGATCACCGTAGCTGGCCGGGAGCGTGAACTGACACCTATTCCAGAGGATGAGGACGAGGACGAGTCTGAAGAGGAGAAAGAGGAGGAAGAGGATCCCGAAGAGGAATTCCAACCTCACTCTACTAGTGCTGAGATATACGAGGCAGTCTACGACAGCAACGTGGAGCTTCATGGACGAGTCGGAGAGCTCGAGGAAACCATCCAGCAGCGAGACGAGACTATCGAGGATATGGCTAGTTGTAATACCCAGATATTTAAATAAATAAAAAAAATGATATTTTAAAATTTATGTTTAAATATTTTTTAATTTGGGCTTTTCTTGTGTTTGAGTCAAATTGTATTTAATTTATGTGGACTACATTAATTGGGCCTTAATAGTAATTGGGTCTAATTTATATTTGTTTAATATTAAAATCCTTTTATAATTAGGAGAATTAATAAGATCTATTAATGACTTAATAAATAGTCAGACCTAATTTATTCACACATTATGCCTACTACGTAATTGTAACCGAGGGAAAAGAAAAAGAAGTAGCGGCTGAGTTGCGGAAAAGAGAAAGAGAATTGTGATTATAGCAGGTACTTTTCTTTTTGTGTTTACTGAACATGGAAATTGAGTACATGTATATATTATATATATATGTATATATGATTAGAATTTGAAAAGCTGCTGCGGTAGCAAAACCGTAATATTGATAATATATATGTTAAGTACGGATTGGTATGTATATGATCTCCGGTGAGAGTTTGCTGAGTTGGAACGGAAGGCACTTATATTATATACATATATATATATATATATATATATATATATATATATATATATATATATATATATATATATATAATAACAAAATCATGTTGCAAAGCATAAAGGGATTTTGCTGGGAAACAAAATAAATAAAAAAATTCGTTAGCCTGCATGCAAGAAAAGCTACTTTGATAACAGGGGTGTATATATATTATATATTATATATATATATATATATATATATATTATATACATTAGATATTAATTCGTAAAAAAAATAAAACAATAAAAATAAAAATGAGGATTTAAGGATTATTTTAATGCAGGTTTAGTTTGTAAAATTGATGTAATTGGAGAAATTAATTTCATATTAGTATAAATTATAATTATTAAATAACTTACAATTGCATTATTATTATTATCTTATTAGATCGGACGGGGAGAATTTAAGGAGTATGTTTGGAATATAAATTTTGGGTATTACATTGCTTAATCCAGGTACGGATTCCGTACTCCTTCAGCGATTCTCTCATTAAATTTAATTTGTTTTTTTTGTTTCTCGTTTTAAAAATTGGTTATTGTTTCTCATGATCGTTCGTTCTCAAATTCTTGTGATAGTTTCGTCTTGGTATTGATACTTAGAACTCGTGTTTGTACTTTGATCTAGTGTATCATGTTTAATATTTATTTTGATATTTATAGAAAGTACATGTTAATATTTTTGGAGACTTTGTGTTGATGATTCGTTTGATTTAACATGTACACTTTCGAACCCTTTGTGTTGATATTGTGTCGCATGTGTTGCGACATAGTATTTTTGTTAGAATATACCGTAGGGTATACCTGAGCTATAACCACCTGTGGGGGTACCACAGGTATGTCCTCTTGGCACGAGAGGCATGATACCTTCCGTGGCGGTGTGATCAGTCCACGGCGTCTCCGTTTTGTGCTCTGGCGGGAGTTGGCCATTTGGTGTTTTGTTGTGGGAGGCGTATGGGTCGACCCTAGTTTTCTGTTCTGTTCTGTTCTACGGAGTGGCGATGTTTGTGCCAAACACGCCTTCCAATTTTGCATGCATTGGATTCGCGGTCCAATGTGTGTGACTTGCCTGTGTGGCTTTATTTGACTTGCCTGTGTGGCAAGGTATATTTCTATTTTATTTTGAGCTCGGTATGAAATAACATCCAGCCATTTGATTCAGCCTATTATTTCATTGTGTTAGTTTTGTTCGTTTCAGTTTAGTTCAGTTCATTTATTGAGTTAGTTATTTCTTTTCATTATTCTTGTGTTCTATATCTGTACTGGGCGTTTGGCTCATGCTGTGTTTTTCTTTCAGCAGGTAATCAGGGGGTTCAAGGGTAGGTGTGATGAGAGCTCCATTCGATCCAATGATTTAGATATTCTGTTTAGGCTTGATAGATTGATTTTATTTTCAGTTGTAATAAATACTCTAGATTTGAGTTTGAGGCTGTTGGCATTTATTTTGGTATGACCTTTTGATATTTATTAGTGAAATATTATTCTTTCGTGGCATAGAGGTTTCGTTCGATTTTGTTGTGTTTTGAGTAACCTCCCTTTCTATTTCGGGAAGGGGGTGTTACAGTGTTAGTATCAAAGCTTAGGTTCTTTCTTGTAGAAAACCTATTTAGGTTTGACCTGTGAGTTACTGGTAGAATTCTGGGTTAGGTTTTGTTCAGTTTGATTTTCTGTTCAACTATATTCAAATTTGTCTCTAATCTATTTTGCTGATATTCGTTGATCTCTTTCTTAGATGGCTTGTAGATCAGCTAGAGTTGCTGGGAGGCGAGGTAACAATAGGGGAAGTGGTGATGGTCAGCCCAATGAGCAACCTAATGACCAGATTAATGCTCAATTGGCTAACTTGGTGAATCAGGCGGTTAATCAGGCTTTACCGCAGTTGGTGGCACTTGTGGTACAGGCAATGCAGCAGCCGCCAGAAATTCCTGAGCAGGGGAACTCAGGGAATAATGGTCCGCAGGCAAACGAAGAGGAAAGGAATGCCGATGGTCTTGATCAACAGGTGGTTCCAATGTACGTATGGTTGGAGAGGTTTCAGAAGCAGAAGCCACAGTCATTCAGTTCAGCTCCGACTCCGATCGATGCAGAGAATTGGATTGGTCACTTAGAGAAGATCTTTGATGTATTGGGGTGCTCAGATAATCAGAGAGTGTTGCTTGCTATTTATAAGCTAGAGGGGGATGCTCAGAGGTGGTGGAAAGCGCTGAAAACAACCAAGGGTGATGGGTACGTGGAAACATTTCGATGGGCAGAGTTTTGTGAGGTCTTTTATTAGCAGTACTTTCCAGCTGCTGATAAAGAGGCCTATGCTAGAGAGTATCTGTCTATTCCGCAGAAAGATGATGAGTCCATCACAAATTTTATGACGAGGTTCACCAGGTTGGCAGGTTTTGCGGGAACCTCTGCAGGGACCGCAGCGGAATATGCGGAGAAGTTCAAGTGGCGGATTCATTATAGGTATCGACAACATCTCATTAACACTAAGTTTGCGGATGTATCGGCTGTGGCTAATGCGGCCAAGAACATTGAGATGGAGCGGCAGGACTTTCGGTCTTCTAAACCGAAAGGGAATCGGAAGAGGGACAGAGATGACCAGCAGGGTCAAGCTTCGGGTCAGCATGGGAGAAATCAAGGAGGTTAGTGGAACAAAAATCGTGGTGTCCAGCAAAGGCAGTGGCGTGGTCAAAATCAGAACAGGGGTAATCAGCAGATGCCTCAGCAAGGGCAGAATCGTCAGCTTAAGCTACCTTGGTATGGACAGAATCCTCAGTAAGGGCAGAATCATCAGCAGGGGTAGAATCAGGGTCGTTATCCGGGACCAGCTGGTGGGGGTAACCCAAATCTTATTCCGATAGTTTCTTGTGCCATGTGTGGGGCTAATCATCCGGGGAGACAGTGTCATAGAGTTACCGGTGCATGCTTCTTGTGTGGACAGATGGGTCACATGGCTAGAGATTTTATCGGGCCACGTGGTAATGGTGGAGGCGGTGATCATGGTGGCAATGGAGGTCAGCGTCAAGGTGATCGAGTGTTTGCCTTGACATATAATCAGGCAGCAGGTGCACCAGGTACTATTTTTGGCACTCTTTTAGTTGGTAGTCGTGAGGCTTCTATTTTATTTGATACTGGTTCTACTCATCCTGTTGTGGCTCAGTCTTTTGTTTGGCACCTAGGTGTGCCATCTCAGTCTTTAGATTTTGTTATGTCTATTGCTACCCCGATGGGGACTTCTGTTATTATTTTTGATTTATATCGAGGGTGTTCGATCAGTTTTCGGGATAAGATTCGTAGTGCTAATCTTCTTCCAATGTGTATGCACGATTTTGATGTTATTCTCGGGATGGACTGGTTGGATAAGCACCAGGCTACTATTGACTACCAGGCGAAGAAGGTTATATTTGGAGATGTGAAGTCTCAGAAATTCGTATTTCAGGGTTCACAGCCGAGTAGAGTTGTGAAATTGATTTCAGCCTTGAAGGCTGGGAAGTTAGTGGCAAAGGGTTGTGAGGGGTATTGGGCATTTGTGAAGGTTACCTCAAAGGGCGAGTCTCGTATTGAGGATATTTCAGTGGTTCGTGACTTTCCCGATGTGCTTCCTGAGGAGTTGTCAGGGTTACCATCGCAACGGGAAGTTGAGTTTACTATTGAGCCTGTTCCTGGTGCGGGACCTATTTCTAAAGCGCCATATCGGATGGCACCATTGGAGTTGCAGGAGTTGAAGGAGCAGTTGCAAGAGCTGTTAGATCGTGGTGTGATTCGGCCGAGTGTTTCGCCATGGGGTGCTCCAGTTTTATTTGTGAAAAAGAAAGATGTATGAGGTTGTGCATAGACTACAGGGAGTTGAACAAGATTACTATCAGGAATCGGTATCCATTGCCAAGGATTGAAGACTTGTTTGACCAACTTCAGGGGGCGAAGTATTTTTCAAAGAAAGACTTGAGGTCGGGTTCCCATCAGTTGAGGGTGAGAGATGAGGATGTCTCTAAGATAACTTTTCGTACTCGCTATGGGCATTACGAGTTTCTGGTGATGCCATTTGGGTTGACTAACGCTCCGGCAGTGTTTATGGATTTGATGAACCGGGTGTTCAAGGAGTACTTGGACCAATATGTTATTGTCTTTATTGATGACATTTTGGTTTACTCCAAGTCTAGGGAGGAGCATGAAGAACATCTTCGAACAGTGTTGGGAATTTTGCAGAAAGAGAAATTGTATGCTAAATTCTCTAAATGCGAGTTTTGGTTGGAGCAGATTGCATTTTTGGGCCACGATGTTTCTGCTGAAGGCATTAAGGTGGATCCTGCGAAGGTTGAGGCTATCACTAAGTGGCCGAGACCTACTACTGTGACAGAGATTAGGAGTTTCTTGGGTTTAGCAGGGTATTATAGGAGATTTGTGGAAGGATTCTCTTTGCTTTCTTTGCCATTAACTCAGTTGATGAAAAATGGCACGAAGTTTGTGTGGAATGAGGAGCGCGAGAAGAGTTTCGAGGAGTTGAAGAAACGACTTGTGACAGCTCCTATACTTACATTGCCTTCGGGAATAGGAGGTTATCAGATTTATAGTGATGCTTCATAGAAGGGTTTGGGGTGTGTTTTGATGCAACACGGTAAGGTGATTGCTTACGCTTCTAGGCAACTTAAACCTTATAAGGTGAATTACCCCACACATGATTTGGAGTTGGCAGCGGTGATCTTTGCTCTAAAGATTTGGAGGCACTATTTGTATGGAGAGACTTGTGATATCTTCACCGATCACAAAAAGTCTGAAATACATTTTCACTCAAAAAGGAGCTTAACATGAGGCAGAGGCATTGGTTGGAGCTTCTAAAAGATTATGATGCGAGGATTCAGTATCACCTGGGGAAGGCAAATGTGGTTGCAGATTCTCTTAGTCGAAAAAGTTCAGGAAGTGTAGCAGCTCTTATTACACAACCTTAGCTTAGTTCGGATATGGAGCGACTAGAGTTGGAGTTGTATGTCCAAGGTTCAGATGGGCATTTGGCAGGTATGAGAGTGGAGCCCTCTCTTATTTCAAGGGTTAAGGAAGCTCAAAAGGAAGATGGGGAATTATGGAGTATGGCACAGAATATGGAGGAGGGCAAGCAGCCCGACTTTCGTATTGATGACCATGGTGTGATTTGGTTGGGTGAGCGGTTGTGTGTACCATCTGATCCAATCATTCGGGAGGCGATTTTGGCGGAGGCTCATAGTTCGCCATTTTCTATTCATCCAGGTTCTACAAAGATGTACAGGGATTTGAAGGAAAATTTTTGGTGGAATGGGATGAAGCGAGATGTGGCTGAATATGTTGGGAAGTGCCTCACTTGTCAACAAGTGAAGATAGAACATCAACGAGCTAGTGGGTTACTGCAACAGTTAGACATTCCTGTGTGGAAATGGGAGGATATCACGATGGATTTTGTGACTGGTTCGCCGAAGACTTTCAGGAAGAATGATGCCATTTGGGTTGTGGTGGACCGGTTGACTAAATCGGCACACTTTTTGGCCATCCACGAGGGCTACTCAGTGGATAGGTTGGCACAGATATTTTAGCAGGAGATTGTTATACTTCATGGTACTCCGGTGTCTATTGTTTCAGATCGAGACCCACGATTCACTTCACGGTTCTGGAAAGGGTTTCAACGAGCTTGGGGTACTCGGCTCAACTTTAGTACTTCTTTTCATCCGCAGACTGATGGGCAATCCGAACGGACCTTTCAAACGTTGGAGGATATGTTGAGGTCTTGTGCAGTTGAGTGGTCGGGTAACTAGGATGATTACTTGAGCCTAGTTGAGTTTGCTTATAACAACAGTTGGCATGCGAGTATTGGGATGGCTCCGTTTGAGGTGTTGTATGGTAGGAAGTGTCGGGCACCAACTTGTTGGGATGAGGTTGGTGAGAGAGCCATAGAAGGGCCAGAGTTAGTTCAAATCACTACAGAGAAGGTAGCAGTGGCTAAGAAAAAATTGAAGTCGGCTCGATCACGGCAGAAGAGTTATGCTGATAAGCATAAAAGGACCTTAGAGTTTGAACCTGGTGAGCATGTGTTCCTAAAAGTTTCTCCTTGGAAGGGTATTCGGCGATTTGGTCTGAAAGGGAAGCTTAGTCCTCGTTATATTGGCCCATTCAAGATTCTGAAGAGGTTTGGTGAGGTTGCATATCGGTTAGCTTTGCCTCCACAGCTAGTTGTGCACAATGTGTTCCATGTGTCGGTGTTGAGGAGTTATAAATATCACCCGTTGCATGTGGTGCAATATCCGTTCGATAAGATTCGTGATGATCTTACTTGTGTGGAGCAAGCCGAGGCGATTTTGGATCGTCAACAGCGGGTTATGAGGAGGAAGACAATTCCGTTTGTTAAGGTTTTGTGGAGAAACCATTCGGAGCGAGAAGCTACATGGGAGATAGAGGAGTCTATTCGAGCAGAGTATCCGCATCTTTTTGATAATTAGGTTCGTTCTTTTCTTTTGATTCCGGGGACGGAATGCTTTGTAAGGGGTAGGTGATGTAATACCCAGATATTTAAATAAATAAATAAAATGATATTTTAAAATTTATGTTTAAATATTTTTTAATTTGGGCTTTTCTTGTGTTTGAGTCAAATTGTATTTAATTTATGTGGACAACATTAAGTGGGCCTTAATAGTAATTGGGTCTAATTTATAGTTATTTAATATTAAAATCCTTTTATAATTAGGAGAATTAATAAGATCTATTGATGACTGAATAAATAGTCAGACCTAATTTATTCACACATTATGCCTACTACGTAATTGTAACCGAGGGAAAAGAAAAGGAAGTAGCGGCTGAGTTGCGGAAAAGAGAAAGAGAATTGTGATTATAGCAGGTACTTTTCTTTTTGTGTTTACTGAACATGGAAATTGAGTACATGTATATATATATATATATATATATATATATATATATATGATTAGAATTTGAAAAGCTGCTGCTGTAGCAAAACCGTAATATTGATAATATATATGTTAAGTACGAATTGGTATGTATATGATCTCCGGTGAGAGTTTGCTGAGTTGGAACGGAAGGCACTTATATTATATATATATATATATATATATATATATATATATATATATATATATATATATATATATATATATATAATAACGAAATCATGTTGCAAAGCATAAAGGGATTTTGATGGGAAACAAAATAAATAAAAAAATTCGTTAGCCTGCATGCAAGAAAAGCTACTTTGATAACAGGGATGTATATATATTATATATATATATATATATAAAAATATATTATATACATTAGATATTAATTCGTAAAAAAAATAAAATAAAAAAAATAAAAATGAGGATTTAAGGATTATTTTAATGTGGGTTTAGTTTGTAAAATTGATGTAATTGGAGAAATTAATTTCATATTAGTATAAATTATAATTATTAAATAACTTACAATTGCATTATTATTATTATCTTATTAGATCGGACGGAGGGAATTTAAGGAGTATATTTGGAATATAAATTTTGGGTATTACATTGCTTAATCCAGGTATGGATTTCGTACTCCTTCAGCGATTCTCTCATTAAATTAAATTTGTTCGTTTTGTTTCTCGTTTCAAAAATTGGTTATTGTTTCTCATGATCGTTCGTTCTCAAATTCTTGTGATAGTTTCGTCTTGGTATTGATACTTAGAACTCGTGTTTGTACTTTGATCTAGTGTATCATGTTTAATATTTATTTCGATATTTGTAGAAAGTACATGTTAATATTTTTGGAGACTTTGTGTTGATGATTCGTTTGATTTAACATGTACACCTTTGTGTTGATATTGTGTCGCATATGTTGCGGCATAGTATTTTTATTAGAATATACCGTAGGGTATACCTGAGCTATAACCACCTATGGGGGTACCACATGCATGTCCTCTTAGCACGAGAGGCATGACACCTTCCGTGGCGGTGTGATCAGTCCACGGCGTCTCCGTTTTGTGCTCCGGTGGGAGTTGGCCATTTGGTGTTTTGTTGTGGGAGGCGTATGGGTCGACCCTAGTTTTCTGTTCTGTTCTGTTCAGCGGAGTGGCGATGTTTGTGCCAAACACGCCTTCCGATTTTGCATGCATTGGATTCGCGGTCCAATGTGTGTGACTTGCCTGTGTGGCTTTATGTGACTTGCCTGTGTGGCTTTATTTGAGCTCAGTATGAAATAACACCCAGCCATTTGATTCAGCCTATTATTTCATTGTGTTAGTTTTGTTCGTTTCAGTTCAGTTCAGTTCATTTATTGAGTTAGTTATTTCGTTTCATTATTCTTGTGTTCTATATCTGTACTGGGCGTTTGGCTCATGCTGTGCTTTTCTTTCGGCAGGTAATCAGGGGGTTCAAGGGCAGGTGTGATGAGAGCTCCATTCGATCCAATGATTTAGATATTCTGTTTAGGCTTGATAGATTGATTTTATTTTGAGTTGTAATAAATACTCTAGATTTGAGTTTGAGGCTGTTGGCATTTATTTTGGTTTGACCTTTTGATATTTATTGGTGAAATATTATTCTTTCGTGCCATAGAGGTTTCGTTCGGTTTTGTTGTGTTTTGAGTTACCTCCCTTTCTATTTCGGGAAGGGGGTGTTACACTAGTGACCTAGGAGAAGCACAGTGGAACCTGATACACGTGGAGAATGATAGAGACGCGGCTCGAGCTGAGCTAGCGAAGCTGAAGCAGGACATCCAGGAGGAGTCGACGAAGCGAGCCAGAGCTGAAGAGATAAGTTTGAGGGCTATTCAACGAGCCGATCGAGCTGGAGAGGAAGCTGAAGCCAAGAGGGCCAAGATGAGGGAAACAGAGTATGCTTTTCATACAGCGATAGAGAGAGCTCAGGACCGTGTTTTCTACTACCCAGCTCAGTTCTAAGGTTTACTGTGGTATGTGGTGGACCAAAGAACGGCGTTTCAGGTAATGGAAGAGGAACGCAGAGAGGCTGTGCGACGTATTAATATGCCTAGGCAGTAGTAGTAGAGCTTTTGTTTATGTGTTGCTTTTTGTAGTAAATAAAGTAAATCTCATAATTTGAGATAAGAATGGGATAAGTTAATAATGTAATCCTGCAACTTTTCCAGTTCAGGAAGGATGATGTAAATGGCAGAAATGCTATCTGATTGATGTTTTTAAACTACGAATAATGAATAAAAGAAGTTTATTGATGTGCTATGTGTTTTATGTGAACTAAGTTATTCGAACGTTTAAGTATGAACTTGAATACTTAATAGTTGAATAAAGGGTCTAATAATAATATTTTCTTAACAGAAAATGCCTCCTAGAAGAAGACCAACACGTCAAAACCCCGAGGGTTCGATGAACAACAACAATAACGATGGGACGAATCCCAACTCGGTTCAGCAATTGGTGAACCTGTTGACAGGAGCTCATGCGAATCAGCCGCAAGTGCAGGGTACTACGTTCAAGGAATTTAAGGCAGTAGGACTGCCTGAATTCAAGGGATCGACCAACCCTATTGAGGCTCAGACGTGGGTTATGGAAATGGAGAAGGTATTTGACGTAGCCCGAGTAGGTGAAGACCAGAAAATAGCATTCGCGGCTTTCATGTTGAAGTCGGATGCTAGCTTCTGGTGGCAGGCTAATAAGATCCGGGAGGGAGAAGGAGTCATAATGTGGGAACATTTCAAGGAAATGTTCTACAAAATGTACTTCCCAGTGAGTTCACATGACCAGATGGATATCCAGTTCCTAGAGCTTAAGCAGGGAGGGATGACGGTGTCCGAGTATGCCGCTAAGTTCAACGAGCTGGCCATGTTTGCTATTTTCCAGGTCAGCACTGACGCGAGGAAGGCGAGAAGGTTTGAGCGGGGACTGAAGCCCTGGCTCTACAGCAAGGTTTCCATATTCCAACTGAATACCTTTGCAGCTGTGCTAGAGAAGGCCATACTTGCTGAGGGAGGAAGCGAAGCGGTGACGAAGTTCAACCAAGATAAGAAGAAGAAGAATAAGGAAGAAACCAAGATTGGGGGTAGCAGCGCTGTGAACCAGAAGAGGAAATGGAGTGACAACACCTCTGCTGGGAGTCAGCAAAGAAGCCAGTAGAAGAGAAAGTTCGAAGCATGTGCTACATGCGGTAAGAATCACACTGGCGTGTGCATGAAGGGGAAGCGGGTGTGCTTCAACTGTGGTCAGGAAGGCCACATTGCACCTAATTACCCAAACCTGAAGAAGGGAGCTTGCTTTACATGTGGATCCAAGGATCACATGGCTCACAACTGCCATAAGAAGCTGACGGCAGGGTCAACAAGGAGCGGAGGGAATGGAAGCGGCAGTACCGTTACTATCGCTGCACCATTGCAAGCTGTTCGACCCACTGCACAGACATTCAATATGACGGTGCAGGATGCTGTGCAATCAAAAGACATGGTGTCAGGTATTATTCCTGTTAATAGTATAAATGCATATGTATTATTTGATTCGGGTGCTACTTGTCCATTCATATCTGATGATTTTGCTAAGACCCTAGACTTACCTTTAGAAGAGTTAGTTTACCCTTTGAACATAAAGATTATGAATAGGGAAGTTATTCCTATTAGGTGTGTTTATAAGAACTGTAGACTGGACATTAAGGGTCAGGAGCTGAGAGTAGATTTGATTCCGATAAAACTTGGGGAATTCGACGTCATACTGGGTATGGATTGGTTGTTCAACCATGGGGAGAGAATCGACTGTCAGAAGAAGTCGGTAAACCTTACGACTCCGTCGAAGTTAGTGTTCTATGGTAACAAATAGCCTAGACAAGCGAGTTGTCTGACGGTTATGCAAGCCAAGAAACTTCTGACGCAAGGCTGTGTGGGATATCTAGCCTACATAGTAGATACGCGTAAGGAAAGCCCGAAGGTGGAGGAGATATCGGTAGTTAAGGAGTTTGTGGACGTTTTTCCGAGCTATTTGCCAGGACTTCAGCCAGATAGGGAGACAGAGTTCGTGATCGATCTAGCGCCAGGAACTGCTCCGATTTCGAAGGCTCCGTACAGAATGGCTCCAGTTGAGATGAAGGAACTGATGGTTCAACTACAAGAATTGCTAGACAAGAAGTATATTCAACCGAGCGTTTCGCCGTGGGGAGCGCCTGTTTTATTCGTGAAGAAGAAGGATGGATCGATGCATCTTTGAATTGATTATAGGGAGTTGAATAAAGTTACGATCAAGAATAGGTATCCTTTACCTAGGATCGATGACTTGTTTGATCAACTGAAGGGTGCGAAGTACTTCTCGAAAATTGATTTAAGAAGCGGGTATCATCAATTGAAGGTGAGGAAGGAAGATATACCTAAAACGGCTTTTAGGACTCGATATGGTCATTACGAGTTCTTGGTGATGTCATTTGGCCTCACGAATGCCCCAGCTGCATTTATGGACTTAATGAACATGGTGTTCAAGCCATTTCTGGACAAGTTCGTGGTAGTGTTTATAGATGACATCCTGGTTTATTCCAAGACCGAGGAGGAACATGCTGAACACTTACGACTAACCTTAGAATCGCTGAGACGTGAGAAGCTTTACGCTAAATTCTCGAAGTGCGAATTCTGGTTGGAACGTGTGCAATTTCTTGGCCACGTGATCGACAAGGATGGTATTTCGGTGGATCCGTCGAAGGTTGAGGCCGTAATGAGTTGGGATTAGCCGAAGAAGTCGTCTGAAGTGAGGAGTTTCTTGGGATTGGCAGGTTATTATCGAAGATTTATCCAAGACTTTTCTAGAATCGCAACTCCGTTGACCAATTTGACACGTAAAACGGTTAAATTTGTTTGGACAAAAAAGTGTGAGGAAAGTTTTCTGAAGCTGAAAAAGAGGTTGAGTATTGCGCTTGTATTGTCTTTATCGGATAGTTCAGGGAATTTCGTAGTATATAGCGATGCCTCACATAAAGGATTAGGCTGTGTGTTAATGCAGAGCGACAAAGTCATTGCCTCTGCGTCACGTCAGCTGAAGGATTATGAGAAGGGGTATCCGACCCATGATCTAGAATTGGCGGCAATAGTGTTTGCCCTAAAGATTTGGAGGCACTACTTATATAGAGAGAAGTGTGAAATATACACAGATCACAAGAGTCTGAAGTAGATATTCACCCATAAGGATTTGAACATGCGCCAAAGAATATAGTTGGAACTGATTAAAGACCACGATTACGAGATACTTTACCATCCAGATAAAGCTAACGTTGTCGCCGACGCTTTGAGCAGAAAAGGTCGGGAGAAGTTGAATATGATAACTAACCAGTATCAGTTGATAAAACAAGATTAGTTGCTGCTCAAGACAGACAGAAGAAGTATGCCGATCTTCATCGACAAAATTGAGAATTCTTACTAGGAAGTATCGTGTTCCTGAAAGTATCTCCCTGGAAGGGGAAGATTCGATTTGGTAAGAAGGGAAAACTAAGTCCCAGATTTATTGGACCTTTTGAGGTACTGCGAAAGGTGGGCGAGGTTGCTTACGAGATTGCATTACCTCCGGAGCTAGAGAATATACATAATGTCTTTCATATTTTTGTGTTAAGGCCTTACAAGCATGATTATAAACATGTAATAGAATATGAACCTTTACAATTTAATAAGGACTTAACATATGAAGAAGTGCCTGTTCAAACAGTTGATAAAAAGGAACAAGTACTTAGGAATAAAGTGATACCTTCTATTAAGGTAATCTGGAGGAACCACAGTACTGAAGAAGCTACGTGGGAACTCGAAGATGTTATGATGAAATCTTATCCGCATTTATTTGCTTAGTTTTGTATAACCCCTTATGTAGCGATTCTGGGGATAGAATCCTTTTAAGGGGGATAGAATCCTTTTAAGTGGAAAGAATGTATTAGACGAGAATTTTTTTTTTAATGAGTGATTCTGGGGACAGAATCCTTTTAAGGAGGGAAGATTGTAACGATTGTGATTTTATATAATAATTTTAAATATTTATTGAGTTAAATAAATATTTTATGTGAATTATTTATTGAGTTAAATAAATAAATTATGTGATTTATGGAGTGATTTAATTAAGTGTTATATATTAATTAAATTAATGTTTAATATTTATCTAGTTGATGTATATTAATTTTATAATATAGTTCTGATTTAATTGAGATAATTGAATTAGATGAATTATGTGATGAAGTGTTACATGAATTATAATTAGCGAGTAATTATAATTATGTGGCAAATTTTATGTGATTTATTGATGTTAGATTTTAATTAATTAAATTTGTTGATTAATATTTAATTGATTAAAATATGACATTAAAGTATGTGTTTAAATGATTTGTTAAAATAAAAGAAAAAAAAAGAATTTTAAATGATTTTAACCAAACAAGGCCCTTGTAATTGTTTTAAACCTATTTCTACCAAACGAGGCCCTAACTATCAAAAAGCTGTTTTAAATAAACTGTTTACCAAACAATACCTTAACATTAATAATCTGTTTTTGAAAATAACCTTGTTTTGCCAAACAAGGCATTGTGACTTTTGAATTTTGTAACTTATATAATAAATGTATTTATTATATATATTAATTAATTAAGAGTTATATATTATCAATATATGTATATTATATTAGTATAATAAAACTACGTTAGTTAGTCTAAACTACGTTAGTTTTTCCCAAGTCTAAACTAAGAATACAAGGAGAGAAAAGAAGAGTAGAGAAGTTGAGAGAAAGAAGAAGGAGAATTTGGATAGAGAAAGTAAGAAAAGCTTAAGGGAATTCATCTTCTTCACTAACAACTAGCTTAAAGGTAATTTATAATCTCTACTTTTATATTTTCAGAACTCAGCTATATGTTCTTCGTATTTTGTTCTCTGACAAAAATGAGTTTCATGAAATTGTATAAACATGGACTACATATATATATATATATATATATATATATATATATTGTATTCATGTGTTGTTCGTAGTGGTTTGATTTCTATCAATGATTTTCAGAAAACTAAATTAGTGATTAAGTATGCTTTAATTGAAAATTTTGTTCTTATGTGTTATTTGATTTTGGTCAATTTAAAGTAAAAATTGATGAATTAGAATATGCTAACATGCTTATTGCGAAATTGTTTGATGATTACATGCAATTACGTATATAATGTATGTATATAGAGTGGAATTGATGGAGAAAATTTCTTACAGTGGATTATTTTGGAAAAATATGAGTTTTCATTAAAATGGCCAAATTGGATGTTTAAAACTTGTGATTATCGTTATTTAGATGGTTTTGTATTTTGGAAGCATGTTATACATATGTATTATAGGGTATGTATGAGTTACAGTGTCTACGGTACTGTATTTTTGCGTTTGTTGGCTTGTATGAGATGTTCGGTAAAGCAGAGGGTCGAAACTGTCTGCGTCTGGCCGCGTTGCTGCGTAGCTGCGTCGGCAGCAAGTTCAGGAGCAGCGCAGCTGCGCCGCTTGCCCTTCCCAGAACCATCCCTTGCGCAGCTGCGTCGGTTTTAGGGCAGCTGGCTGCGCAGCTGCACCATGTTCAGAACAGGGGCAGTGAAATTTAAGTGTTGTGCAGTTTATTTTTTTTAAGTCATGGTTTAATTATTCCTTGATAGTGGACATGTATCTAAATAATATAACATGTTGTTATAGAAATGTGACAAATTCACAATTTGGAAAATAAAAAGGAATTCTGAAAACCTTAATTAGATTATAAATGTTTGATTGTAAATGAGTTACTTAATTATAATTTGAGTAATTATAATTAAGAATAAGTGTTTAATTTAAAGTATAATATGGTTAAATTATAATGTATTAAAATTAATTTATTTTAATCAATTAGATGTTAATTTAAATTATAATTTAAGTAATTGTAATTTAATAAATGCATGTTTAGTTATGAATTTTAAGTTTATAATTGCATGATTAATTATAATTTGTGTAATTATAATGCATGATATAGTTTAATTAATTATTAATTATGAATTGGCGATAATTTAAGAGGTAATTATAATTGAGTAATTATAATTAGATTAAGTGTTTAAATTATAATTGTTTAATTATAATTTAGCTAAATACATGTTTAATTTAATTATGTGAGTATGTGTGTGATGTAATTAACTATGTGATAGTTTCTTATTATTATTTATTTAATTAAAGTGAGTTAACCATGAGGGTTAACCACTTATGTGAGTTAGTTATGTGTTAACTGATTTAGATTATTATAATTGAATGTGTATAGGAAGTGTTTAAGTACGTGGTTGAGTTAAGTAGCTTGAGCGTAAAGTAAGTCTTCTAACCCTAAACTTGTTAATTCTATACAATTTCTTGAGTTCATATATTCATTGTTGAGAATGTCCTTTCCATTTCTGTATTGGACAATTGCTTATTTAATTGAAAAGATCTTAACTTATTGTTCAAGTAAGATCCAATTATTATTTTAAATGCTTTAAGTTGATTCTAAAGCATATGTTAGTTCATAATTCTGTTATTTATGAATTATTGAAAGTCGATTCAACTAATCCTTAGTTGATGAACGTGAACTCTAAATTTTCTTGTAAGCTTATCAACTAATCCCTTAGCTGATAAATGAGAATTCTAAATTACTATTGTAAGCTTATCCAAACCAAACTTTCTTTGGTGCGGACTTGAATTCAAATTAATGAGTTGAACAACCCTTTTATTAGGGGAGGTTACTACGCATAGCGTTAAGATGTTTGTGCACAATACATGGTACAAAGGGCTAATCCCCCTAAGTACGAGTTAAGGTCCATAGTCTTATTGACTGTTAAAGGTTTAAATAGAAATATTTATAACCTAGGACAAGAGTTCAAAGGTCTTATGACCCTCAGATAAATTCTATATTCGAATTTTAATGTTGATAGAGAATTATTATTCAATTCTTTATTGTTGAAGTAAGCTAAGTTATTCAGATCTTTTTAAAGATATCCTTTCATGTATTTATTATTGTTAAACTCCAGTAGGCTGTTGTTTGTTCACTCTTGCTTTAAATAATAATTTCAGTTAAGGTTGATAACGCTGATGCTCCGTCTACGAGTAAGGGCAAGGGAAAGCAAAGCAAGTGAAGATTGTTTTTATTTAATTGAGAAGGATTGTAATAAGACTTGAATGATATGTTTTTTTTCCGCACTTTATTATTGTTTATGTCAAGGTTAGAGTAACCCTGGGATTGTTTTTTTTAAGGTTGTAACCCTTATTTTAAGGGAGCATTTTATATAAAGATTGTAATTTATTTTGAGATATATTGGGTAGATTTTTGTTATAGTTAGAAAGTGAACACCAAATAATGTGGAAACGAAGTACCCGAATTTGGGGGTGTCACAATATATTTCTATATACTCATTTTATACACATACATATATAATCATATAATCCATGTACATTGGATTAGTCCAAATAATATTTAAATTAAGCTAGGTACAAACACTTATATATCTATACATATATATACACCCACATATATATAAATATATTACACCTCATTCATTTCCATTACATATTAGGCTTGACCAATTAATATCCATTGGGCTTCTAACATAATTCAACTTGGGTTATGGATACTTACATATATACTTTGGGCTAAATTATCAATTCTAGCCATCCTAACTACTTAGTCCATAATTTCTAACACATTAGACATGTCCCATTATTCTCATTGGGCTTAATTACTCCCTAGCACATAATACTTGGGCTATATTTCCTAACACTTGTAGACACATCAATTTATTCACATTGGGCCTAATTATATTCCATAGTCCAATAAATTATTAAATCATGTCTTAATTAATCCAATTAAGTAATTAGTTATGCCACACAAGGCTTATCACTTAAGCTTACTTAATTATAACCAAGCTCATCAGTATACTTCTCAATCATCACATGCTTAATTCAATTCAATTTGAATTATTAAGTTACATGATAATTATATATATATATACATGTACTCAAAAATATTCAAACACGTTTATTTTCATTACTAATATTATTGAAAAGAAAAAATCATGAGTAATACATCTTTCCCCCTTATAAAGATTTTGTCCTCGGAATCTGTACAAAGTTACACAAAAAGATGGGAATAATCCCTCGTCATTTTATCTTCTAACTTCCACGTAGCCTCCTCAATGTTGTAGTTTCGCCAAACTACTTTTATAGAAGATATAATTTTATTTTGTAATATTTGTACTTTCTATCTATTATCTGGACAAGAATTTCTTCATAAGTCAGATTTTTTTCTACTTAAATAGGCCCGTAGGATATCACGTGCTTATAATCGGGCTTATATGGTCGTAATATGGAAACATGAAACACGTTGTGGATATGTTCCAGTTTAGAAGGTAAAGTTACTATGTACGCCACTTTGCCTACTCTCTTCAATACTTCAAACGATCCTATGAACCTCAGACTTAATTTTCCTTTCTTACCGAATCTTATCTTCCCTTTCAAGGGAGACACCTTTAAAAACATAAAACTACCGACTTCAAAATCTAGGCTTTAACGGTGCAAATCTGCCTATTTCTTCTGGCGATCTTGAGCTGCTACTAATCTAACTCTTATTGTCTTTACAACGTCTACCGTTTGCTGAACTAATTTCGGTCCCAAAATTCGTCGTTCTCCGACTTCCTCCCAACATAGCGGTGTTCTACACTTTCTTTCGTAGATAACTTTGTACGATGGCATACCGATACTCGCATGATAACTATTATTATAATTAAGCGAATTCTACTAAGGGTAAGCGACCATCCCAATTTTCTTCAAAATTCATCATGCTAGCTTTTAGCATGTCTTTTAGTGTTTGTATGGTTCGTTCACTCTGCCGATTGGTTCGAGGGTGATAAGCACTGCTCGATCCCAGTTGTGTCCCCATCCTTTCTTGCAAGCTCTAAAATTTTTGATGTAAAGCGTGGGTCTCGATTAAAAGTAGTTGACACCGGTACTTCGTATGGCAAAACAATTTCCTTCACGTACAACTTCGCTAATTGATTTAAATTGAATCGACTCTTTATTTGTAAAAAGTGTGACTCCCGAAATCCGGTCTATCTTCACACCCGAATTTTGTACATCACGAGTACTTCTCGTTCCATACATACATCATTATATCATGAAGAATAACGACACATCTATTCAATTATTTGGTTTTATTACCTTAAAACCTTCATTTATTACCAATAATGATAATTACATTATTTTTTATATATTACAAGTGTGACTTTCATCCGCCACAAAAGATACATAATAGTTCATTAAACTAATTTACAGTTTAATCAACTATTCTACTTTACAAGTCTTGGCTTGAGTCTTCAAGCACATTCATATAACGAATGTCACTTCATTAGGACACCGGTCAACTTTAATCTTTACGGGATCCTTTAGTTTCTTCTAACATCGTTCGCTGAAAATGTTTTTATTTAAAGCAAGTGTGAGCATTCAATTGCTCAGCAAGTCATAGAAGTTGAATAACAACTAAGCAAGAATCATATATTCTTTTAAAATATTCAACAACCGAACAATGGTTATGAAGGAGCTTGAATAATAGGAATAAATCTGATTCTTATCATTTTAAAACGTTAGTCACATTCACTTTGACATACTTTCATTTTTCTACCTTTTTCCATATACATTCTGTCTGGCTAGAATCATTAGCACTGATTTAACATTCTCCGTTCATGAATAACAGAATTCTTTCACATTGAATAGTTCATCTCACAGAAACACCAAAGTGTTAACATTGTGGCACAAGGTCTCATACATTCTACCACCTTGTACAAACATAACACATTTGCACATAGGTAAAACTTCTCAAGTTCAACATTTGAGAAAATTAAGAAACTAATATTCATTAGAAATATGAATGAAGTTAGGAAACTTACCTTAAGCACAGCTACAACTTAAAGTTTACGCTGAACTATTTACCGCAATCCCTATATCACATAAGGAAATAGCACATACACCAACTAGTCATATATTTTACTTATGCATTGGTTTAAACTTAACTTTAAGTCTTATGGTTCGCGTTCTTGCAACCTAAGTTTATGCGAACAAACTTTACTTTAATTCTTTCGACTATTAAGACATACAGAGATGTCACAACCTTACAATCGTCTTTTACGATGGTTTTACATTACCATTTCCTTCTTTCTAGCTCAACTTGTCCGAATTATTATAACTGTAATATTCGTTATGTCCATCATCATTTCTTATGGCCTTCTAACAAATTAATGCTATACCTCATGATTATTCTTTATCGTCCAAGTCATACAATCTTTTGTATACTCAGAGCGAAAATTCAATGTTAAGACTATGTGTTCATAGCGTTAAGCATTTTACATCATCTCATTTCATATCTTACAACGTCTGGTGTATTTGACTCGGAACTTCATTCAAGTTATTATCATTAACTCGGCTTCCCAACGTTTGCACGTTATTCATTACCTTTCGTTCCTTTACGTTCAAACCATACACGGTGTGTATGCTAAGCACATTTAACTTACGTGTACATTTAGCACCTTCACGTCGGTTTAAGTGCTTTACGGTTACTTTCCTTTCTATCATGCTCTTATCTAATTTAATTTCGGACTATTCGTTCTTCTCATTACCGTTCGTTACGGTTTATTGATATGTACATATCATACTTTGTTAACATTCATCAACGTCTAAGTCACACAACCACTATATACTTAGGACGTTCATTTGACGCGAGTACGATTTTTGGTATAACGATTACATATTTTATGTGATATCCCGAGAGATTGAAAGTATGGTTAGACATGGTGTTTGACTAATGACGATTATGTCAATAGATAATCCGTAGGAAAAAGGATGTTTATGGGTTAAGGAAGTAAGATTAAAACCTTTGGATGAGGTGTAAGGATGAAGGATCTAGGTATAGGTGTGATTTTATAAATTTCGAGGACGGAATTTTTATAAGGGGGGAAGAATGTGATAACCCGAAAAATCGGACTGTCCAGAAATTTAGTTTAAAGACTTATTAATTAATAGAATGATTTTTTTTATTAATTAATAGAATTAATTATTAATTATATTATTAAGTTGTTAATGATAATTACTTGAATAACATTCCAAGTCAAATATACCGGACGTTGTAAGATATGAAATGAGAATTAACTTAACGAACATTATTGTTTTAATGGTTCAGATAGATAAGTTTAAGTTGTGGTAAAATCATAGTCTGTAATGGTCGATATATGGTATCTGGGCTAAACGATTCCTTCAGAGAGCGGAGGTATATACGAACTAGCAACCGATCTAACTCGCTGTGAAAGACAGTGTAGACGAGACGAAAAACTAGTTTGTTGGTTGTTTGTGAAAAACCACTTAGCGTACTATATGGAATACTGTTAGAGGCTCGATGTGTGCTAGGTTTAAATTTTCTAGAATAATATGAGAATGTAAATCTATTGTAAAAGATAATCTTAAGGTTGTGGCATCTCCGTATGTCATAACAACCGAAGAAATGAATTTGGAGTTTGGTCGCATAAACTTAGATTGCAAGAACATGGACCATAAGAAGTAAAAAAAAGTTAAACCAATTCGTAAGTCAAACATATGACTAATTGGTATGTATGTTTCCTTATGTGACACTAAGAAGTTTTGATTAGCAGTTCAACGTATACTGTAAGCTGTAGCTGTGCGTAAGGCAAGTTTCCTAACTTCATTTATTTTTAATATGAGTGTTAGTTTCTTAAACTTTCTAAGATGTTGAACATGGGAAGCTTTACCTATGTGCAAATGTGTGATATTTGTACAAGGTGTTAGTATATATGAGGCCTTGTGCCATAATTTTAACACTTTGGTGTTTCTATGAGATGAACTGTTCTGTGATTGAACTGCTCAATGTAAAAGAGTTCTATTTATTTATGAAGCGTTATTGTTTAGTCTGTGCTAATGATTCTATCTATACCAAATAATATTGAAAGAATAGAAGAATGAAAGTATGTCAAAGTGAATGTGACTAATGTTTGAAAATGATAGGAATCAGAATATATTCCTGTTATTTGAGCTGCTTCATAACCTTTGTTCGGTTATCCAAGTCTTAAAAGAATTTTGATTCTTGCGTTAGTTGTTATTCAACTGCTATGACTTGCTAAGCAATTGAATGCTCACACTTGCTTTAAATAAAAACATTTTTAGCGAACGATGTTAGAAGAAACTAAAGGATCCCATAAAGATCAAGCTAACCGGTGTCTTGATGAAGTGTCATTCGTTATATGAATGGGCGTGAAGATTCAAGCCAAGACTTGTAAAGTAGAATAGTTGGTTAAACTGTAAATTAGTTTAATGAACTATTATGTATCTTTTATGGCGGATGAAAGTCACACTTCTAAGATGTAAAGAATAATGTATTTATCATTATTTGTAATGAACGAGGTTTTAAGGTAATAGAATCTGGGATTTGAAGATGTATGTTGTTATATTTAGATATATAATGATATATGTTTGGAATGAGAAGTACTCGTGATGTACGGAATCCGGGTGTGAAGATAAACCGAATTTCAGGGCATCGCATTCTACCTTCACATTGTTCGTCTTTTAAACTTTCATTGAATCTTTAATTAAGGTTTTAATCACTTTTAATATGGATTCATTACGTGAACATCACGTTCATCGTTCTATCATAATGTCTAAGCCATACTGTTCCTCGTATGCTAAGACCCCTCGTTCATCGCAACAACGTTGCGTTTACAGCGTCTATACGCTTTACACTTAACTTCCATTACGACATTATAATATCAAAATGTTATAAGTCACCCTCATCACTCAATGTCTAAGGAACTACAACCATAGCAATCACATACGTTCGTTTTATACGAATACGGTTCTCGGATATCGGTTACGCATTTTACGTTCGTCATTTTATAACCTTTATTCGATGTTTCATCGTTAAACTCAAGGTTAATCATCATTCTAGATATTTATTTTCATGAACATTGCATTCATGCTTGCCCCTTAATTACCATCCAAAAAGTTGGACAATAAAAACCTTCAGTCAAAAATTTTAGGGTTAAGGGCGCTGCGGCGCCTCTCCCCCTTTAAATACAGCGTTGGGCGCCACTTTGCAGCAACTGAGGCTCGGATCCGGCACTACGACACCAGTTCCCCTTTATTGGGTGGCACTGCGGCACCTCCCTTACAACTCATTTTTTTTAAGTGTTGAACAAGTTTGAGACGCCTACTTTGCGATGTCATAATTTCTTCTTTCGATATCAGAGTTGGTCCATTTCGGAGGCGTTGGAAACCTTGCAACACCTACTACACATCCCCCCAGATAAAATTAATTTTCCGAGTTTCTAACCAACCTTAAAATTTGCTCGAAAGTCCTCCCTCGTTAAGTTTTTCAACTTTATGTTAAATTTTTATTCGTCCGTAATTCGTCCATCCGAACTCAGAATTTATTCATTCTTGAGTGTACGACTCACGTTTTCTACGTTTTCTTACATTCTTAGGAAACCCAACTCATTCGAGTTCACTTACATACTTTCTACATTTCATTCGTCTTTTACGAAATTTAGTCATAACTCCGTTATTAGCTAATTTTGATCTGTTCTTCATGAACGTTTCTGTTGGGTTTGTACGAAATCGTGACGCAATCAAATTGCAAAAATTAGCGGAAGCATGATATATCAGAGTTTAAAATTTTTTTTACAAAACCATTACCCGGATCATCCTTTATGCAAATTATTAATTTAAAACGATAAATAAGAAGTTATGAAATCATACCCTTGTAGAACGAAGCTTCCACAGGTACTAGTTCAACTCCTTTGTTCTTCGTGATCTCCTTGAATTTTCGGGTTAGATTCCTTCCTTTGATCAACGTTAGCCACCCAAGTGTTTGGCCTCTAGAGGTGATCCACCAAAGAAGATGAATTATCAAGAAGGATGGTGGTTGGCTTAGTTTTCTATCCTCTATAGAAAAGGAGTACTCTCCAACAATTGGAATTGCCTCAACTGATATCTATTATAAGACTCCTCTTATATAGATATTGGTCAACCTTTCTAATCCTATTAGACATGGGATTTCTTTTAATTAATTAAACTCCTTTAATTAATTTAGGCTTCCCACCACATGGGGAATAATTAATTAAATTCATTTAATTAATTTGTCTCCTAATCTTATTAGGAATAAATGAGAGTACTAATATTAAATTAATTACTAAACTCCTTTAGAAATTAAAATAATAATAATTGTAATAATATTAATAAGACTACTCTTATTAATTTATATTTAATATTTCTAAAATATTAAATAATAAACATTAAGCTATTTAATTTATTCTATCACTATAGATTAAATTAATTACACTTAATGCATTATTACGATTATACCATTACCTTCTTAAATAATTATTCTTCCTTTTATGGTGTGACCCTTTAGGTTCTCTATATTAAACCAGTTGTGAATAAATCAATTAGAACAATTCTAATCTTATTTAAATAAATAAATCAAACTAATAATCTATTTAAATAAATAATATTTATTCTACAATAGGGATAAGCCTCCCTAGCGATCAACGACTTTCCAGATAATATAGATTTCAACATTAATCATAAAAGAACCTGTGAGTAAATAGTTACCATACAATTCAATCCTTCCACCATACAATGTCCCAATAAAATATAAGACATGAATTTACTGTCAAGTCTTATTTTATTTAATTATATGTATTTCGATTAGAAAATGCACAACTCCAAATAAAGCAAATTAGAAACTCATTTCTAATTTCATTTTACCTTGGCCAAGGATTCCTGGGTTGTCATTTAACGAATCACATAGGACATATCTCCTTTTTTACTAGAGGTGGTAGATTCTTTATTGATCATTCATTATCTCCATATGTAACTCATTATACCCAAGCATAACCTTTTATATACCCTAAAGGACTTTAAGGAATAAGTTAAAGTATAATTCATTACATACAAGATACTATGATGATCTCAAGTCCAAGGATTACTTGTACTACTATCACATTAGGAATTCCTATTGACAGGCGAGTAAAACTCCATTAGGTATTCCATAGCGAGTCACGTTCAGTGAACTTATTCTCCAATAAGCACCTACATACTTGCTTTAGTGTCTCTACACAAATGATCATAATATCAATCATCCTCATCCAATGAGCAAGCAACATATGTACCAATCTATCCGAATTTACTAATCCCCTTTTTAGTAATCCCACGATTGGGAACTATTTTAGTTTTAGAGCTTTCTAAGAACTTAGATCTCATTAGCATGATCATCATCATGATTCTAAAAGCATTGCTTAAAACTATGGGTTATTTACATATTATAAAAATAGCACCATGTATATAATTAAATGCCTTAAATAAATGAATATTTTATTAATAAATAAATAAAATTGTTTACAAAGTACGTGCTTTATCATCATACATGATTGGCTTGTATGCACACTACTATCAGTTTCTACCATTCCTAACCAAGCATACATATATATGATGGTTTTAAACTTGTCCATCAACAACAAGCTCTAATTAGATGGTTTTCAATTTGTCCATCAATAATGTTCTTACCGCGTTCTTCGCGTTCTTCGTTTTTTAATCAATATTATGATTACGATTTTATGTTTTCTTGCATTCTAACTTTATGAGTTTGATAATTCATCCTTATAACATAAAAGAGTTCATATAACTCATCCGAATCGTCCATTAACATCTTCTACCATCTTTTACTTCCATTTTTCCATTTAAGCTATGAAATTTCATAAAAAACTTAAAGAAAAGAATGGATTAAGGTTAGGTTTTGATACTTTTCTTCTTGAGTTTCTTCCATTTTCTTCTTCCTCTTGGTTATTCTTACGATTTGTAAGCTTTTCCATTTCTCGGTCTTCTTCGATCCGAGCTATCAAGCTCTTTCTCTTCCTTATTGCTCTCTCTCTCTCAATGAGTTTTCTCTTGGATTTCAAATCCAAGAGAATGAGCTAGTATATATAGAAAACCAAGAGTGAGGGCACTTTGGTCATTATATAACTTTTCACCAGTTTACAGTTTGGTCACTTAACTTACGGTCTTGTAAAGTCAAAACCTTTAGGTTTGCAAAACTTACAAAGCACACCCTCTTTCTACTATTCACACGTCCTTACTCAAAATATATCACGAAGCTTCTCTTAGAAGCTTAGTTGATCCGTAATTTGGAATTCGTCCGACAGTTTGAAAAGTTGCATTTCTCGGAATCCAAATATTTTTGGATATTACGTCTTTCTACTACCGAATAATTTTTACGCGTTCTTCGAAACTATAAGGATCGAGAATTTTACATGATTATATCTGTAATTTTTATAAATAATTTTTTTTTAGAAAGTACTTGAACTATATAAGTGAATATGTGAATTAAGTAAGATAGTTAATTTATTTATTAACTGAGACGAATGGTTAATCATTTTGATTAAGGAAGAGTAAGATAAGTTATGTTAAAAATTAACATAGCTTGAATGTTAACCTTGAATGGTAAATTATAAAGATTTACAATATTTAAGTAATTAATTATTGATATGAATTATATATAGTGATTATGTGAGTGGTCATAACTTATTAAGCCAATTAGGGCTATTAAGTTAATACACTAGTGGAATATATTTTGACTTATGTGGATTATGTACGTGATTAAATAAATATACATTATATAATGTGTATACATTTGTTTTGTATATAAAAAGAGAATTAATAATAAAGTTATGTAACCTAATACATATATTAGGTATGATAATTAAATAACCTAATGGTTATAATATTGAAATATGATAGTATTTAAAAATATATACTAACCCTAAGAGATTTATTTTATACGTCTCAATTAATTAATTTTATAACCTAGGTAAAACAAGTCTAATTGAGTTATGAAATTAAATGTATATGAGTACGGAATTTATTTATAAATGTGTGTAATGGAAACCCTAACTAAATGATTAGGGTAAGATAAATTTAAAAAGTATTGAATTATGTTGATTTCATGGCCCAAAGAATTAATTTGCAAGCCCAAAGATTAAATAAGTAGCCCAACTTTTAGCCCAATTGAGAGGAGACTTTTTGGATATTTAATAAACTAAATAAGGCATTAAAAGAAAACAAAAATTAAAGGATAAAGGTCCAAATTTGACCAAGGGAAGAGGGAGAGAGAGAGAGGGGCCATGTGAGGTGATCATTACATTCTACTAACTCCCACCTAACCTCCTATGTGTCGAATTCTTATTTTACCACCACTTTAACCAAACTTGAAAGTTAACCAAGGTGTGCAAGACACTTAAACATGATGATAAAGAGAGAGAGTTGATAGGAGATAAAATTAGATATACAAAATATATCTACTAGCACACAAAAGTCTTTCATTTCTCTTTCATCTCAATTTCATAACTTAGCAAAGTAAGAGAGAGAGAGAGAGAGAGAGAGAGCCAAGAGAGGAATTTCAGCCACTATAGAGAGAATGAGAGTTTTGTTAGTTTCATAGTTCTTTAACAAAATTAAGAAGAAGAATGAAGGAAAACCAAGCTAAGATATAAAAGGTTCTTACTTAATATAGTCTAATTCCTTTTTGTTTGATTTGATTTTTGATGTTGTAAAGTTATGATCTTGTGGTTTAAAACCTTAGATCTATGTGTTTATAAGTGTTATATGTTTAGATCTAACCCTTTTGAGGATCAAAAGTTGGATCTAAAGTAAGAAATGGAAACTAGATTTTTTAAAAAGTTAGAAAATCCTAAATTTTCTAAGTATAGATTATGTTTTTCTTGGGTTTGGTGAATGTTTGATGAAATAGATCATGGATCATGGTAGATCCATGAATAAATGAAGTATTAGTATGTATTATGATGGGTTATGTTGGTTAATGTGTGAGAACATAGAAGTTTTCTTAGAAATCACAAAGGATTGAAAATCAAATTTTTGAGAAAACGAAATATGAAATTCAAACGACCATATCTCTCATTATATTTTGAATTTTTGAGTGTGGTCAAGTCCTAGAGTTAGATCTATGAGTCTTCTAACATTTTCAAGTAGAATCACTAAAAAAGGTGTTGTAGATTTCTGTGTGAACTATTTTTAGCAAAATAGGTAAAATATAAAAAATGCCAAAAAGCAATCTTCCTAAAACTGTCAGGGGTAGTTTCGGTAACTTAATTAATGAAATAAATTCAAACATTTTGGGACATGAAAATATATGATATAAAGTATCTCATGTCCAAAGATGAGCCTATTCTGACTTAAATAGACCTAGTTATTGTCATTTCAATATTTAGGATTTTTCGACGAAAACCGCTATAACTGGAGTTCTATAACTTCGATGGCCACGAAATTTAAACTGGAAGTTCACGTTAATACGTGTAAGATTCTGCCAAGAGTTGGGAATTGTTGGAGTTAAGCATGATATAGCTAATTTCTTAAGTTACAAACTAAAAACAGACATTTGAAAAATACTAAAGGAAATTGAAAAATTCCAGAAAAATTATTTTTGTGTATGAAATAGATGTATATATGTGTAGCCAAAAGATAAAAAATTAATAAGATGATTTGGTATTTTTCATAGAAATGATTTAGTTATGAATTAATGAATTAAATATGTTATGTAATGTAATGTAATGTTAAGAATATGAAAAATATGATGTTATGACTTGAAAACCCTAATTATGATTTATGCATATTTTTGATGGGGTTTTTGGTCATTTTGTGATAAGATATTGGATGTATGGCTATTTAAAATTATTAAATGAGTTAATTAGTAAAGTGTAAACAATTAGAGTAAATTGTTTATTGATTTAATAAATGTTTAAAATGAATTATATAAAGAAATAAAATTACTTTAAATGTAGTTTGTTGAAATAGACATTTCATGGACTATATGATGATTGGACATGCAATATGCTGAAAAGGGTAATCCAGCTTGCTGGATTAAACAATCTAGGTTGCTGGATTGGACAATCCAGGTTGCTGGATTGGTCATTCCAGGTTGCTGGATTTGAAATTGAATATGTAAGAACCTGAAAATTTCTTATAATTCATGTTATAATAATATGTGAAAATAGTGAATAATTTATTTATTTTTATTTGCTATGTGATAATGGAAATGTTAAGTAAAACATTTAGTTGTGTATTAATAAATATATATTATGTGTATATATTTATTTAGTGATAAGAAGATATTGAGGTGACCAATTAGTAGAGTAGTAATAAATATATATTGTGAATATATATTTATTATTTATGTGTTAAGGAAGGGAAATATGTGTGTAGACACTCGAAATTTTGTTTTCCTGTTACTAACACTGTAGGAGGGCAAGACTGTCTATAAAATTAACCTCAGGTCTCAATACCGGGTCATCAGTTCAACCCCGGTCTCAACACCGGGTCATCAAATCAACCCCGATATCAATACTGGGCAATTAAATCAGCCCCAGTCTCACTCCGGGAAGTACAGGTCAGCCTCGGTCTCAACCCGGGAAGAACAGCTCAGCCCCGGTCTCAACCTCGGGAGGTACAGGTCAGCCCCGGTCTCAACCCAGGAGGTACGGTCAGCCCCGGTCTCAACCCGGGAGGTACAGGTCAGTTCTGGTCTTAACCCGGGAGGTACAGGTCAGCTCCGGTCTTAATCCGGGAGGTACAGGTTAGTCTCGGTCTCAACCCGGGAGGTAGAGGTCAGCCCCGGTCTCAACCCGGGAAGTACAGGTCAGCACCGAGCTCAACCCGGGAGGTAGAGGTCAACCCCGGTCTCAACTCGGGAGGTACAGGTCAGCCCCGGTCTCAACCTGGGAGGTACAGGTCAGCCCCGGTCTCAACCCGGGAGGTACAGGACAGCCCCGGTCTCAACCCGAGAGGTACAGGTAAGCCCTGGTCTCATGGGAAGTATAGGTCAGCCACGGTCTCAACCCGGGAGGTATAGGTAAGCCCTGTTCTCAACCCGGGAGGTACAGGTCAGCCCCGGTCTCAACCCGGGAAGTACAAATCAGCCCCGGTCTCAACCCGGGAGGTACAGGTCAGTCCCGGTCTCAACCCGGGAGGTACAGGTCAGCCCCGGTCTCAACACGGGAGGTACAGGTGTGACACCCCCAAATCTGGGTACATCAATTCCACGAGATTTGGTGTTCACTTTACAAATATCATCTATCTATCTACCCATAATAAATGCAAACCATGCAATGGATAGGAATAAATTCTCCCCTTATGGGGTTACAACATCTGAATATAAATACATCAATCCTAGGTCATACTAACCTTAAATATTAAATGCGGAAACGTAAACAAATAAACAGTCTTACATAACTTTAACATAAGTCTTAAACAATAACATATCAAATAAATAACAAGTCTTCATTACTTGTTGACCTTGCCCTTGCCTTTGCTAGTAGAAGGCTCTTCGGACCTTTCGTTCTTAACTGCAATGTTATTATTACGCAAGAGTGAGCACGATTGCCCACAAGTATAATAATACAACAATAATATAATAACATGCGAGGGAATCAAAGACATCTGAATAAAGAAACTCAACTTTTGACACAAGAATGAATAACAGGAATCAAAAGAACGTCTGAGGGTCATAAGACCTCGAACTATGTCCTAGGTTGTAAAGTATTAAACTTCAAACTTTTAACAGTCATAAGACTATGGACTCTACTTCTCGTACTTAGGGGGATCAGCCCTTAGTACCATACTGTGCACAATATCTCAACGCTAAAGCGTAAATAATCCCCTATATAGGGTTGTTCATCTCAGTTTGACATCAGAGTCCGCACCAAAGGAAGTTTGGTTTGGATAGGTTCAATAATAGTTCTAGAATTTAGAACGTTCATCAACTATGGACTAGTCGAATCAATAAGGGTTCGTTAGTCTTATAAGGTTTAGCAATAAACGATATTCAAATTGAATAATAACTTTGAATTTAGTAACTTGCTTGACATAAGAATAAGGAATAGAAAACTTATTCAATTTAAAGAGTTTAGATAAGGAACTTGCTTAATGATAATGAGTTAGGGATAAAATACTTGCTCAAAGAAAGTTTAGGGTTAGAGAACTTGCAAAATATTAAACAAGTTTAAGGATAGGAAACTTACCTCGTGTGTAAGCTGTAATTATAATTCACGTTCCCAATTAATCCTACATACCATTTAAAGTAACAATACCAATTAATTATAACAATACTAGCATCATGAGTATATTCTCTTTCATTTAACTCAACTATAAATCTGATTATATCAACCATATACACAAACCTTAACTGTTAAATACATTATTAGACTTCACGAATAACGAGTTTAAGTGCTCATTTAACTCATCAATTAATCGCGTAAAACCTTCATTGGCATGTTACTATTCTATTTTAACATCTCATTATATGATTATTACATTTCCATGTTTATTAGATTAGGTTACAATTACATTTCCTAGACTTAAACAATTAAAATCTCATTTCTGGGCAAAATTGCCAAGTGGCGCTGCAGCTTCACCATTTGAACTAAAAATGGCGCTGCAGCTCGGCTGGTGCTGTAACTCCAATCTTAGGCTTAAAGCTGGCGCTGCAGCTCCAATCTTAGGCTTAAATCTGGCGATGCAGCTCCAGTGGCGCTGCAGCCCCACTCTTAGGCTTAAAGCTGGCGCTGCAGCTCCACACGCCAGTTTGAAAATTTGCAGTTCACGAATAACAGAGAACCAGGCCCAGAATTCACCATTTAATGCTACCACAACAATTTAATTGCTACTCATGAAGTATGGACTTCACAGAAACACTATACAATATTTCTAGCATGATCTTAGCATTCTAAATCGCGTAATTACACAAGTTATAGCACTCAAATTCACTGTTTTTCATACTTTATAGAGTTTTGAAAGAAAAACAAGAAATTCAACGTTACGGATTTATTATAACACCGAATCCGTTCGTTTAACTTCTGTTTTGTTCGTTTAAACGTGTTTAATAATATTACATCATCAATTTTAAGTTAAATAAACGTGTAAGGTATGTAAATTTGGTACATAAGGGCCATATGGGCCATTCTTATGTTCTGAAACTTTGAAAATCTTAATAACCACATAATTACATGAAATTAACCACTGTAATTTATGCATATATGATATACAACATGCTATGAACATCAATTAATATATATATAGCCATATCATGAACAAATGTAAATTTTTCCATTCTTAGAGAATTTTAAAACACGTAAATGAAAAACTCTGTAAGTTTTCATAAACCCAATTAAGGCCTAATTTCATGAATTCAACTATTTTAAACCATTCATACCAAATATAAAATATGTTACAATCATAAAATAACACATATATGATTACATCTCATGTATTCATCACTACAATCATATACAGAGAGTTTGAAGTTGGGTTTGAAAAATAAACTAACGAAATTAAAAACTTGAGATGAAGGATTATACCCTTGCTAACTCTGTTTGATGATGATATAACTTGAATTTTCCCAACTCTTCTCAAATTTATGTTTTCTTAACTTTTCTCTATGAATTCTCTCTTTTCTTCTCTGATATATGAATATGGGAGTCGGATGTAGTTATATGATATAAAATATAATACGTATGTAATGGGTGAGTAATGGGTGAGTGGCGTCAGTTAATCCGTAATGGGTTAACTGGTGCAACTCCCCTTAGGGCCATGTTTGCTAGCTCTCATATTCTCCCTTTCCATTTATTTTAATAAAGCTCTTATTATATAGTTAATTAATGTCACACCCAATTTAATCAAATAATGTTATTTAAATCAATTAAATAAAATAGCATAAATCCACATTAAATCACATAGTCACATAATTAAAATTTTTATTTATTAATTATGTCAAATCATAAATCTCTAATTAATTATTAAATTAATTAGAACACATTATGCTTATTAATTAATATATTAAATCAAATAAGCTCAGTTAAATGCATCATTCAATATAAAATTTTCTCCACATTAATTTAATCAATGTAACACATATAATTAAATTAATCTACCACAAATTCATCAACTAATTATTTAACTCAATAATTAAATCATCAAAAAATATTTATTTAATTCAATAAATATTCAAATTAAATTAAAAAAATCTCGTTCATCTCGTTCGTCACATCTTTCCCCCCTTAAAAGGATTCTGTCCCCAGAATCGCGGTTCAATTAAATTTCGTCCTGTTACATTCTCCCCCCTTACAAACATTCTGTCCCTAGAATCGCATACACATAAATTAAGTAAATAAATGTGGGTAATTCTTTATCATATGCTCTTTGAGTTCCCACGTAGCTTCTTCATCATTGTGGTTCCTCCAAATTACCTTAACAGAAGATATAACTTTGTTTTCGAGGACTTGTTCTTTCCTGTCAACGATCTGAACAGGAATTTCTTCATAGGATAAGTCTTTCTCAAAATGTAGGGGTTCATATTCAATCACATGCTTGTAATCGGGTTTGTAGGGGCGTAAAACTGAAACATGAAAGACGTTGTGGATATTCTCTAGAGCCGAAGGTAAGGCTACCTCATACGCAACTTCTCCAATCCTTCGCAGTACCTCGAAGGGTCCAATGAACCTCGTGCTCAATTTCTCCTTCTTACCGAATCCGATCTTTCCCTTCCAGGGAGAAACTTTCAAAAATACAAAGCTACCAGATTCAAACTCAACATTTTTACGATGTGGATCGGCGTATTTCTTTTGCCTATCCTGAGCTGCTACCAGTCTTGTTCTGATTACCCTGACTATCTCTACTGTCTGTTGTACCAGTTCTGGACATAGTAGTTGTCTCTCGCCAACTTCATCCCAGTATAGCGGGGTTCTGCATTTTCTTCCGTACAACGCTTTGTAAGGCGGCATGCCAATACTAGCGCGACAATTGTTGTTGTAACTGAATTCCACAAGCGGTAGGTGATCATCCCAATTTTCTTTAAAATTCATGATGTATGCTCTCAATATATCTTCCAATGTTTGGATCGTTCTTTCACTCTGCCCGTCTGTCTGAGGGTGATAAGCCGTACTCATTCTAAACTGTGTCCCCATGCATTCCTGTAGTCTTTTCCAGAAGTTCGATGTGAAACACGGATCTCTGTCGGAAACTATTGACACCAGAACTCCGTTCCTTGAAACAATCTCTTTCACGTATAACCTTGTCAACTGGTCTAAGTTGAATCTGATTTTCATCAGAAGGAAGTGTGCGAATTTCGTCAGTCGGTCAATGATAACCCATACTGCGTCGTAGCCTTTCTGAGTCGTCGGAAGGCCAACCACGAAATCCATCGTAATGTGTTCCCATTTCCATTCTGGGATTTCCATAGGTTGTAGCAAACCACTCGGCCTCTGATGTTCTGCTTTTACTTTCTGACAGGTCAGACACTTTACAACACACTCAGCAACATCTCGTTTCAAATTCGGCCACCAGAAGTGCTGTCGAAGGTCCTGGTACATCTTGGTACTACCGGGGTGTATCGAATATCGTGAGCTATGAGACTCGCTCAAAATGTCCTCCTTAATCTCTGGCACTGACGGTACCCAAACTCTGTTCTCAAATCTCAGTAGTCCCTCACTGTCTATCTTGAATCTCTGTTCGGTTCCTTCAGATATCTTTTTCTTAACCTTCTCACATTCTTCGTCCTGAAGTTGAGCTTCCTTAACTTTATCCAATAGGGTTGTACCAGTTTGCATCTAAAATAACTTTTCGTCAATCTCCATCGAATACTTCACTTTCAATTCCAGCTTTTCCATTGCTGAAATTAGCTCTTCCTGAGTAATCAACAGCATCAATTTCTCTCGACCCTTTCTGCTTAAGGCGTCGCAACCACATTAGCCTTACCCGGATGGTATAAGATTTCACAGTCATAGTCCTTAATTAACTCCAACCACCTTCTCTGGCGCATATTCAAGTACTTCTATGTAAAAATATATTTCAGACTCTTGTGGTCTGTATATATTTCATACTTCTCCCCATAGAGATAGTGTCTCCAAATTTTCAAAGCAAATACCACTGTAGCTAACTCCAAGTCATGGGTCGGATACCCCTTCTCATAGTCTTTCAATTGTCATGAAGTATATGCAATGACCCTGCCGTTTTGCATAAGCACACAGCCAAGTCCTTTATGCGACGCATCACTATAAACCATAAAATTTCATGTGTTGTCCGGAAGAGATAACACAGGTGCTGAACTCAACCTCTTCTTAAGCTCTTGGAAGTTTTCCTCACACTTCTCTATCCAAACGAATTTCATCGATTTCCTAGTCAAATTCGTCAGCGGAGTTGCGATCTTGGTAAAGTCCTGAATGACTCTTCTATAATAACCCGCCAATCCAAGAAAACTCCTCATTTACGACGGTGTTTTTGGCTGATCCCAGTTCATCACAGCTTCGACTTTAGAGAGATCTACCGAAATTCCATCATTGTCAATCACATATCCAAGAAATTGTACTCTTTCAATCCAGAATTCATATTTCAAAAATTTGGCATACAACTTCTCTCTTCTCAACGCCTCTAATGTTAACTTCAGATGTTCTACATATTCTTCCTTGGTCTTCGAGTATACCAAAATGTCGTCGATAAAGACCACCATGAATTTGTCCAAAAACGGCTTGAACACTCCGTTCATTAAGCCCATGAATGCTGCAGGAGCATTCGTCAGACCAAATGACATCACCAGAAATTCATAGTGACCATATCGAGTCCTAAATGCTGTCTTCGGGACATCCTCTGGCCTCACCTTCAGTTGATGATAACCACTCCTCAAGTTTATCTTTGAAAAGTACCTTGCTCCCTTCAATTGATCAAACAGATCGTCGATCCTCGGTAATGGATATCTATTCTTAATGGTAACCTTATTCAGTTCTCTGTAGTCGATGCAAAGCCGCATCGTCCCATCCTTCTTCTTCACAAACAACACCGGCGCTCTCCACGGCGATGCGCTCGGTTGGATGTACTTCTTGTCCAGCAACTCTTGCAGTTGTACAATCAACTCTTTCATCTCTACCGAAGCCATCTGGTATAGTGCTTTGGATATTGGAGCCGTCCCTGGTGCCAAATCGATCACGAACTCAACCTCTTTGTCTGGTGGAAGTCCTGACAGGTAGTCCAGAAATACGTCTATGAAGTCTCTCATGACTGGTATATCTTCCACTTTCGGGTTTTCTTTACGACTATCAACTATGTAGGCTAAATATCCTACACAGCCTTGTCTTAACAACTTCCTGGCCTGCATCATCATCAGACAACTCTCTTATCTAGGCAATTTGCTGCCATAAAACACAACCTTTGACGGGGTTATAAGGTTGATACACTTCCTTTGGCAATCAAGTAAAACCCCATAATTGACTAGCCAATCCATTCCCAGAATAACATTGAATTCTCCAAGCCTAATCGGGATAAGATCTATGTTCATAATGTTACCCTTAATATCCACCATACAGTTCTTATGTACGTACTTAATAGGGATCACTTCTCTATTCGCAATTTCTATGTTCATGGGATATTCTAACTTGTCCATAAGAAGTTCTAAGTTCTTAGCAAAGTCATCGGGTATAAATGAACAAGTAGCACCCGAATCAAATAGTATATAAGCATTAAATTTATTGATCAGAATGATACCTGACACCACATCGCGAGACTGTCCAGCATCCTGCACGGTCATGTTGAAGGTTCTAGCGGTTGGTCGGTTGGTTGCGGTTGGTCCCGTGATAGTTAGAGCACTTCCACCGCTGTTTCCCTTGTTCCCTCCTGATCCTGCCCATCTCCCTTCTTGGGACAGTCCCTTGCCAGATGGTCCTTTGAGCTGCAAGTGAAGCAGGCGCCCTTCTTTGGGTTAGGGCAGTTAGGTGCTATGTGGCCTTCCTGACCACAATTGTAGCACACTCATTTTCCCGTTATACAGACCCCCAGGTAAGCTTTCCCGCAGGTCGGACAAGCTTCGATCCTCTTTTTCTGACCTCCTTGTTGATTCCCAATTGATGAGTTATCACTCCACCTCCTCTTCTGATTACTACTCCCACCCGTGTTGCTACCACTAGCCTTGTTAATTCCTTCACCTTCACTCTTCTTCTTTTTCTGATCTTGGTTATACTTTGTAACAGCGTCACTCCCGCCTTCAGCGAGAATGGCCCTCTCCAACACCCCAGCAAAAGTGTTCAATTGGAACATTAACACTTTGCGATACAACCAGGGCTTCAGGCCCTGTTCAAGCCTCCTTGCCTTCCTCTGATCGGCGTGCACTTGATACATGGCAAACCTAGCGAACACATTGAATTTTGCCGCATATTCCGATACGGACATATTCCCCTGTTTCAGTTCCAGGAACTGGACCTCCATTTGATTCTGCGAGCTGGTCGGAAAGTACATCTCGAAGAACATCTCGAAGAACCTCTCCTAGGTAATCACACCTTCTCCTCCTCGGACCTTATTTGCTTGCCACCATTAACTAGCTTCAGATTTCAGCATGAACGTTGCGTAGGCGGTTTTCTGGTCTTCTCTGACTCTGGCGACGTCGAAAACTTTTTCCATCTCCATAACCCAGGTTTGAGCTTCTATCGGGTTCATGGTGCCTTTAAACTCTAGCGGTCCCACCGCCTTGAAGTCCTTGAACGTTGTGTTCGGTGGAGCTTGAGGTTGGTTGTTAAGCACTCCAGCAAGTAAGTTTGCCAACTGCTGAACGGGGTTAGCATTGGCGTCGTTGTTGTTGTTAGTTGACCCTTCCTAGGCCGGTCGACAGTTTGATCTTCTCCTTGGCGGCATATTTCTGTTAAGATATACGCTTATTAGATCTTTATTCAATCTTTTAAATATTTAAGGCTTAACTTAAGCATTTAGACACAATCAGTCAACACATTATCTCAAATAAACTTTGATATATTACTAAATCAAAAGTTTTAACATAATACGATAGCATCACTGCTATTTACATCAACTATCCCGAGATAAAGAATCCACAGGATTTAAAACATAAAATATTCCTCCATTTATAACACATTGGAATTTACATTATTAACTACTAGATAGGTTTCACAAAATCAAATGTTCCTATCATTGCCTATTAAGGTGACGATCAGCTTTGTCATGCTCTTCTTCCATAATCCGGGATATCGTCCTGCGATCTAGCATGTATGACGATAGTCCTTCGAACTGAATTGGGTACCTCATAACCCGATCTTGGGCCTCATTAATTGCATACTGAAGCGTAGAGTACGTCTCCTCAAGCTTGGCCTTCTTCGCCTGACAGTTGTCTTCTGCGAGATCTGCTCGTCGTGATTCCCTTACCCAGGCCTCCTCTGCTATGGCCAGCCTTGCTGATTTCTCTTTTAATTCATTCTTCAATTCCTCCATTTCCTCTTACTTCTACTCGATTTGGCCCTTCTCGTGAGCCAAATCCCACTCTACATTCCCCAAACATGTGTGAAGAGCCTCAACCTCTCCATCCCTCAGCTCGATGGTAAACTGTTGAGTAACCGACCGCTCCCTTAGCTCCTGAACAGTCTCCCTCAGCTCCTGAACAGTATCACGTAACTCTATGTTACGGTCATACAGCTCGTCATACATCTCGGCACTGATAGAGCTCGGTGGGAACTCTTTAGGGTCTTCCTCCTCCTCTTCGGCTGCCTCAGCTTGAACCTCAATCTCCTCAGGGTCTTCCTCAGAGTCCTCCTCTAAATCAGACACTGGCACATACTCCTGGACAATGATTGTGATCAAGGGTGATGGCTCTCATCGGACTAACTGCTCCCAGACTACGTGGATATCTCGGGGCTCCTCCTCTCTAGCCTCTAGGGGTACAAGGTCCTTGGACTGACTAGGTTCTCTAGCATCTGTCATCTTGATAAATAGAATTTTAAGTCTTAGTTATTACGTGATGCTAATCAGTACTCAAGTATATAAGTATAAGCACATAGCACATAAGATAAGTTATTATCTTTCTTAGAACTCGATAAGAGTTATCATTACTATGTTCTCGATCTCTAAAAGGCTACTATCCTATGGTTTTCCCCCACCTAAGGTTCATAACCTACAGCTATGATACCAACCTGTGACACCCCCAAATTAGGGTACTTCAATTCCACGAGATTTGGTTTTCATTGTACAAATATCATCTATCTATCTACCCATAATAAATGCAAACCATGCAATAGATAGGAATAAATCCTCCTCTTATGGGGTTACACCATATGAATATAAATACATCAATCCCAGGTCATACTAACCTTAAATCTTAAATGCGGAAATGTAAACAAATAAACAGTCTTACACAACTTTAACATAAGTCTTAAACAATAATATATCAAATAAATAACAAGTCTTCATCACTTGTTGACCTTGCCCTTGCCTTTGCTAGTAGAAGGATCTTCGGACCTTTTGTTCGTAACTGCAATGTTATTATTACGCAAGAGTGAGCACGATTGCCCATAAGTATAATAATATAACAATAATATAATAACATGCGAGTGAATCAAAGACATCTGAATAAAGAAACTCAACTTTTGACACAAGAATGAATAACAGGAACTAAAAGAACGTCTGAGGGTTATAAGACCTCGAACTATGTCCTAGATTGTAAAGTGTTAAACTTCAAACCTTTAACAGTCATAAGACTATGGACTCTACTTCTCGTACTTAGGGGGATCAGCCCTTAGTACCATATTATGCACAATATCTCAACGCTAAAGCGTAAATAATCCCCTATACAGGTTGTTCATCTCAGTTTGACATCAGAGTCCGCACCAAAAGAAGTTTGGTTTGGATAGGTTCAATAATAGTTCTAGAATTTAGAACGTTCATCAACTATGGACTAGTTGAATAATAACTTTGAATTTATTAACTTGATTGACATAAGAATAAGGAATAGAACGCTTATTCAATTTAAAGAGTTTAGATAAGGAACTTGGTAATGATAATGAGTTAGGGATAGAATACTTGCTCAAAGAAAGTTTAGGGTTAGAGAACTTGCAAAATATTAAACAAGTTTAAGGATAGGAAACTTGCCTCGTGCGTAAGCTATAATTACAATTCACGTTCCCCAATTAATCCTACATACCATTTAAAGTTACAATACCGATTAATTATAACAATACTAGCATCATGAGTATATTCTCTTTCATTTAACTCAACTCTAAATCTGATTATATCAACCATATACACAAACCTTAACTGTTAAACACATTATTAGACTTCACAAATAACGAGTTTAAGTAATCATTCAACTCATCAATTAATCACGTAAAACCTTCATTGGCATGTTACTAATCTATTTTAACATCTCATTATATGATTATTACATTTCCATGTTCATTAGATTAGGTTACAATTACATTTCCTGGACTTGAACAATTAAAATCTCATTTCTGGGCAAAATTGCCAAGTGGCGCTGCAGCTTCACCATTTGAACTAAAAATGGCGCTGCAGCTCAGCTGGCGCTACGCCTCCAATCTTAGGCTTAAAGCTGGCGCTGCAGCTCCAATCTTAGGCTTAAATCTGGCACTGCAGCTCCACTGGCGCTGCAGCCCCACTCTTAGGCTTAAAGTTGGAGCTGCAGCTCCACACGTCAGTTTCAAAATCTGTAGTTCACGAATAACAGAGAACCAGGCCCAGAATTCACCATTTAATGCTACCACAACAATTTAATTGCTACGCATGAAGTATGGACTTCACAGAAACACTATACAATATTTCTAGCATGATCTTAGCATTCTAAATCACGTAATTACACAAGTTATAGCAATCAAATTCACTGTTTTTCATACTTTATAAAGTTTTGAAAGAAAAATAAGAAATTCAACGTTACGGATTCGTTATATCACCGAATCCGTTCGTTTAACTTTCGCTTTATTCGTTTAAATGTGTATAATTATATTACATCATCAATTTAAGTAAAATAAACATGTAAGGTATGTAAATTTGGTACATAAGGGCCATTCTTATATTCTGAAACTTTGAAAATCTCAATAACCACATAATTACATGAAATTAACCACTATAATTTTTGCATATATGATATGCAACATGTTATGAACATCAATTAATATATATAGCCATATCATGAACAAATGTAAATTTTCTCATTCTTAGAGAATATTAAAACACGTAAATGGAAAACTCTGTAAGTTTTCATAAACCCAATTAAGGCCTAATTTCATGAATTCAACTATTTTAAACCATTCATACCAAATATAAAATATGTTACAATCATAAAATAACACATATATGATTACATCTCATGTATTCATCACTACAATCATATACAGAGAGTTTGAAGTTGGGTTTGAAAAATAAACTAACGAAATTAAAAACTTGAGATGAAGGATTATACCCTTTGCTAACTCTGTTTAATGATGATATAACTTGAATTTTCCCAACTCTTCTCAAATTTATGTTTTCTTAACTTTTCTCTATGAATTCTCTCTTTTCTTCTCTGATATATGAATATGGGAGTCGGATGTAGTTATATGATATAAAATATAATACGTATGTAATGGGTGAGTAATGGGTGAGTGGCGTCAGTTAATCCGTAATGGGTTAACTAGTGCAACTCCCCTTAGGGCCATGTTTGCTAGCTCTCTTATTCTCCCTTTCCATTTATTTTAATAAAGCTCTTATTATATAGTTAATTAATGTCACACCCAATTTAATCAAATAATATTATTTAAATCAATTAAATAAAATAGCATAAATCCACATTAAATCACACAGTTACGTAATTAAAATTCTTACTTATTAATTATGTCAAATCATAAATATCTATTTAATTATTAAATTAATTAGAACACATTATGCTTATTAATTAATATATTAAATCAAATAAGCTCAGTTAAATGCATCACTGAATATAAAATTTTCTCCATATTAATTTAATCAATGTAACACATATAATTAAATTAATCTACCACAAATTCATCAATTAATTCTTTAACTCAATAATTAAATCATCGAAAAATATTTATTTAATTCAATAAATATTCAAATTAAATTACAAAAATCTCGTTCATCTCGTTCATCACAACAGGTCAGCCCCGGTCTCAACCCGGGAGGTACAGGTCAGCCACGGTCTCAACCTGGGAAGTACAGGTCAGCCCCGTTCTCAACCCGGGAGGTACAGGTCAGCCCCGATTTTAACCCAGCAAGCACGGGTCAGCCCCAATCTCAACATGGGAAGTACAGATCAGCCCCGGTCTTAACCTGGGAAGTACGGCTCATCCCCGGTCTCAACCTGGGAAGTCAGGTTAACTTCCGAAACAATCCTGAAGCATCAAAACATCTCTAGAGGAAAACCTGGAGCGACCAAGTCAGCCTCAGAGACAACCCTGAGGATAAACAGAATCAACTCGGATCCAAACCTTGGAAACAACCCTAGGAAGTTAGCCGAAGGCCATGCCGACACTAAAGGAAACCCCGGGAGGGGTAAAATGGTAATTTTCCCAACTCTAAGATGATTCTATCAAACTCAAGCCGAATTGATGCCACCAAGGTGATAGTAGTGTGCATACAAGCCAATCATGTATGATGATAAAGCACGTACTTTGTAAACAATCTTATTTATTTATTAATAAAATATTCATTTATTAAAGGCATTTAATTATCTACATGGTGCTGTTTTTATAATATGTAAATAACCCATAGTTTTAAGCAATTCTTTTAGAATCATGATGATGATCATGCAAATGAGATCTAAATTCTTAGAAAGCTCTAAAACTAAAATAGTTTCCAATCGTGGGATTACTAAAAAGGGGATTAGTAAATCCGGATAGATTGGTACATATGTTGCTTGCTCATTGGATGAGGATGATTGATCTCATGATCATTTGTGTGGAGACACTAAAGCAAGTATGTAGGTGCTCATTGGAGAATAAGTTCACTGAACGTGACTCGCTATGGAATACCTAATGGAGTTTTACTCGCCTGTCAATAGGAATTCCAAATGTGATAGTAGTACAAGTGATCCTTGGACTTGAGATCATCATAATATCTTGTATGTAATGAATTATACTTTGACTTATTCCTTAAAGTCCTTTAGGGTATATAAAAGGGTATGCTTGGGTATAATGAGTTACATATGGAGATAATAAATGATCAATAAAGAATCTACCTCCTCTAGTAAAAGAGGAGATATGTCCTATGTGATTCGTTAAATGACAACCCAGGAATCCTTGGCCAAGGTAAAATGAAATTAGAAAGGAGTTTCTAATTTGCATTATTTGGAGTTGTGCATTTTCTAATCGAAATACATATAATTAAATAAAATAAGACTTGACAGTAAATTCATGTCTTATATTTAATTGGGACATTGTATGGTGGAAGGATTGAATTGTATGGTAACTATTTACTCGCAGGTTCTTTTATAATTAATGTTGAAATCTATATTATCTGGAAAGTCGTTGATCGCTAGGGAGGCTTATCCCTATTGTAGAATAAATATTATTTATTTAAATAGATTATTAGTTTAATTTATTTATTTAAATAAGATTAGAATTGTTCTAATTGATTTATTCACAACCGGTTTAATATAGAGAACCTAAAGGGTCACACCATAAAAGAAAGAATAATTATTTAAGAAGGTAATGGCATAATCGTAATAATGCATTAAGTGTAATTAATTTAATCTATTGTGATAGAATAAATTAAATAGCTTAATATTTATTATTTAATATTTTGGAAATATTAAATATAAATTAATAAGAGGAGTCTTATTAATATTATTACAATTATTATTATTTTAATTTCTAAAGGATTTTAGTAATTAATTTAATATTAGTACTCTAATTTATTCCTAATAAGATTAGGAGACAAATTAATTAAATGAATTTAATTAATTATTTCCCATGTGGTGGGAAGCCTAAATTAATTAAAGGAGTTTAATTAATTAAAAGAAATCCCATGTCTAATAGGATTAGAAAGGTTGACCAATATCTATATAAGAGGAGTCTTATAATAGATATCAGTTGAGGCAATTCCAATTGTTAGAGAGTACTCCTTTTCTATATAGGATAGAAAACTAAGCCAACCACCCTCCTTCTTGATAATTCATCTTCCTTGGTGGATCACCTCTAGAGGCCAAACACTTGGGTGGCTAACGTTGATCAAAGGAAGGAATCTCACCCGAAAATTCAAGGAGATCACGAAGAACAAGAAGTTGAACTCGTACCTGTGGAAGCTTCGTTTTACAAGGGTATTATTCCATAACTTCTTATTTATCATTTTAAATTAATAATTTGCATAAAGGATGATCCGGGTAATGGTTTTGTAATTTTTTTTTAAACTCTGATATACCATGCTTCCGCTAATTTTTGTAATTTGATTGCATCACGATTTCGTACAAACCCAACAGTGGCATCAAAGCCAAACCTTTATGCAATTATTAATTTATTTTTGATTTCATATACATATGGGTATGCATTTATTATAATTTATTGGGCATAATTTTATTGTATAAAATTATTTTTTTTAAGAAAAAAAAATGACGTTTTTTTTTTGGGACGAATCACAATTTTTTTTTTGGGGGTGCTAATTTTGAATTCTGCAAAGAAAAGGTGTTATCTCTTTCTTACTCCAAAAAGAAGGTGACCCATCGGGAAAGGACTCTTTTAATAAACCTGCAGGACTCTTTTAATAAAAGAAGGTGACTTCTTTTTAAAAAATAAATGTGAATTTATATTATATTATATATATATATATATAACCTAATTCGTTATATAAATATATATAATATATACGGTAATATCAAATATATATATATATATATATATATGATATATATATATATATATATGATATATTTATATATTATATTCTAAATAATTTTATAATTAAAATAAAGAGTTTATTTTAATCTTAAAATTGGATTTCATGCAATTTAAAATTGCCCATTAAATGATACTCATATATATATGAAATGTTTTAATTCATGAGATGAATATTTATTTATTGATATATATGATAATAAATGGGGATTGATTATGGACTATTTGACCAATGTGATTGGATTTTATTTTAGTTGAATGCTTGAATGAATGAGTTTTATTAAATGGGGTCTGTGTACCTCGTCTTCTCAAATTTTTTTTTTCTTGATGTAAAATTCTATCTCCCTCATATGTACTTCCCCTTGACTGCTGATCAAGGTTTCTATTTAAATTAAATAGTTTAATGTAATAGAAATAGTTAGAATTATCTTGAAAAAATTGGAGACCAAGGAGCAAGGACTGCGTGAAGACCCGTTTGTATAGAGCCCGGGTTTAAATGTAATAGTTATATGTAAATTTAAATTCTTGCACTCCTCGGTTTGACCTTTTGGTTCACTTGGTGGCTCTAGTGAACCAAAATAGAATAAAAGTCCATAATCAATCCGGGTAGAATATAGTATTCTATATTGCATGCTAAATATTATATATATTATATTTTATGCAAACATGCTTCGCATGTTTAATAAAATGACGCGTATTTTATATATATATATGTGCATGCGCGCTAAACAAGATGAGACAAATAATAACAAACCCCTCAAAGAAATAATATTAAGTCTGAAGCGTTCAAATGATATTTGGAATATCGAACGTCGCCTTCTAGCATTATAAATTAATAGAGTATTAAATATTTTATATGAGCTTGTTGTGCTATCCACAAGGCGAGTATTGCATATTTAAGATGTTAATTAATCACATTTGATGCTTATCAAGAAAATTGAACAATCTAGTCTTGTTGTGCTATCCACAAGGACGAACATTTTTCTTTTTTGAATTTATGGAAGTGCTAGGCTGGACTTAACTTAAATCATTTTGGTTCGGATGTGCACACACTTGACCATTATGATTTAAAAGGCAAAATAAAAGGAGTTACATAGTAATGTAATTGACAAGAGTTGTCTACCTATTTATTTGTATATCGCTTGTTGTGCTATTCACAAGGTTATATACATTTGAAATGGGATCCTTATTCTCACTAGCAAATCTTTAATTAGATGTTGCCGAACTATATAAGTGAGGGTAATATAGTTTGATAAAAATAGTGGGAGATACCAATTTAAAATAAAGACCTAAATTTATTTTGGTTTGCAAAATTAATAAAATGAATGTTTGCTAAAATGTTGTTTTTCACATGCAGAATTTTAAAAATGTCAAAATCACTAATTTTACTGCGAAGCATACTTGATGCTAATAAGCTTACCGGGCCGAATTATACGGACGGGCTAAGAAATCTGAGAATAGTTCTACTGCTGAAAAGATTTCTTATGTCCTAAACTCACCTGTCCCTGGAATTGTTCCAGAAACAGCCTCTGAGGAAGAGATTGCCACCATTGTAAAGTGGCAAGATGATGCATCTGTGGCTCAATGCATCATGCTCGCATCCATGAATAACGAGCTTCAGCATCAGCACGAAAACATGGATGCTCCTACTATGTTGATTCACCTCTAGGACTGCTAGATATGAGATATCTAAGGAGCTCTTCCGATCTCGGATGACCAAGGGCAAAGTGAATATAAAGGAACAAAAGAAATCTGATCCAGCTAGCAAAGGAATGTGCTTCCATTGCAATGAGCCGGGTCATTGGAAGAGGAACTGCAAGAAGTTTCTGGCAAAGAAGAAGCTTGGAGAAGCTTCGACTTCCAATCAAGGTTTGTTCATGATTGAAATTAATTTTTCAGAAAGTCAAAATTCTACTTGGGTATTGGATACCGGCTGTGGTTCTCACATATGTAATAATGTGAAGGGAATGGTCAGAAGTAGAAAGCTGAACAATGATGAGGTGATCCTACGAGTGGGGAATGGAGCAAAGGTTGCTGCATTAACTGTAGGAACTTATTATTTAGCAATGCCTTCGGGCAAGTCCATTTATCTTAATAATTGTTATTATGTTCCGAATATTATTAAAAACATTATTTCAATTTCTATATTGGATATGGAAGGATTTAACGTTGTTATAAAGAACAATAGTTGTTCTATTTATAAAGACGATGTTTTATATGGTGTTGGAAATTTGCGAAATGGACTTTATAAACTTGACTTACAAGAAATTTTTTTTCAAATTGAACAAACTAAGAAAAGGAAAAGAGATGATATTAATTATACCTACATGTGGCACTGTAGACTCGGTCATATCAATGAAACAAGATTATCCAAGTTGCATAAAGATGGGCTCCTTGAGTTATCTGATTATGAATCATATCCAACTTGTGAATCTTGTCTCATGGGTAAAATGACTAAATCTCCTTTTAGTGGAAAAGGAGAAAGAGTTACAGAGCTGTTGCCATTGATTCACACAGACGTTTGTGGACCCATGACAACAAGTGCACGGGGTGGGTATTCTTATTTTATTACTTTCACTGATGATCACTCAAGATTTGGATATGTGTATTTAATGAAATACAAGTCAGAATCATTTGAAAAGTTTAAAGAGTTTAGAAGTGAAGTAGAGAAACAAACGGGCAAGAGTATAAAGATACTTCGATCAGATCGAGGTGGAGAATACTTAAGCGGTGAGTTTCTCAATTGTCTCAAAGAAAATGGTATAATCTCACAATGGACTCCTCCAGGTACACCACAGTTAAATGGAGTATCTGAAAGGATAAATCGAACACTGTTGGACATGGTTCGATCCATGATGAGTTTTACCGACCTTCCAATTTCTTTCTGGGGATATGCCCTAGAAACGGCTGCATACCTACTTAACAAGGTACCTACCAAATCCGCCCCAAAAACTCCATATGAGATGTGGAAGGGGAGGAAACCAAATCTTAAGCATGTTAAGACTTGGGGTTGCCCAGCTTATGTCAAAAAGTTTGAAAATGATAAGCTATAGACTAAATCCGATAAGTGTAGATTTGTGGGATACCCTAAAGAAACTTTAGGATATTATTTCTATCATCCAACTGATCAAAAGGTGTTTGTTGCGAAACATGCTACCTTATTGGAAAAGGAGTTTATCCATGAAGGGGTCAGTGGGAGTAAGATATATCTTGAAGAAGTTCAAGAACCACAAATTACCACGGATCAAAGTCAGGTACCTGACAAAGTAGAAGAACCTACTATACCACACCCTGTTCGTAAATCTGGAAAAGTACCGAAGATACCTGAGAGGTATGGATTCGTTATAGAGGATGACGATGAGGTACACATCATGAATGATGATGATCCATTAAATTACGAACAGTCTATGAGTAATAAAGACTCAGGAAAATGGCTTGAAGCTATGAAATCCGTAATGGACTCCATGTATGAAAACAAAGTATGGACTTTGGTTTCACCACCTGAAAGCATTAAGCCTAGTGGGTGTAAATGGGTCTTTAAAAGAAAGACTGGAGCGGACGGCAAGGTAGAGGCTTATAAGGCCCGACTGGTTGCAAAAGGTTTTAAACAAAGACAAGGAGTTGACTACGATGAAACCTTTTCACCAGTAGCTATGCTTAAGTCCATTCGAATTTTGCTTGTGATTGCAGCTTATAACGACTATGAGATCTGGCAGATGGACATGAAAACGGCCTTCCTCAATGGAAAACTTGAGGAGGATGTGTATATGACACAGCCAGAGGGATTTGTTTCAAAGGTTGGAACAAATCAAGTCTGTAAGCTGCAACGATCCATTTATGGATTGAAGCAAGCTTCTCGTAGATGGAACATTTATTTTTATGAGACAATCAAAGAGTTTGATTTTATCAAAAACGACGATGAACCATGTGTGTACAAGAAGGTTAGTGGGAGCGCAGTTTCATTCCTTGTATTATATGTTGATGATAGATTACTGATAGGGAATGACATTCCTATGTTACAATAGATTAAAATCTGGTTATCTAAACACTTCTCCATGAAGGACTTGGGAGAAGCATCCTATATTTTGGGGATAAATATCTATAGAGATAGATCTAAAAGGATGCTTGGTTTATCCCAAGGAACGTACATTGATGCAATGCTAAAGAGATTTAGCATGGAAGATTCCAAAAAAGGTCTCATACCGATGAGCCATGGAATACATCTCTCCAAGAAACAGGCCCTAAAGACACCTGAGGAGAGAGCCCGTATGAGTAAGATCCCTTATGCTTCTGCAATAGGATCTATCATGTACGGTATGATATGTACTAGACCGGATGTTGCTCATGCACTTAGTGTAACGAGCAGATACCAGTCGAATCCAGGAGAAGAGCACTGGAAGGCAGTGAAGAATATCCTAAAATACTTGAGAAGGACTAAGGATATTTTTCATGTCTACGGTGGGTCTAAATTAAAACTCGAGGGCTTCACAGAGTCAAGTCTTCAAACTGACCAAGATGACAGTAAATCTGTTTTGGGGTATGTTTTTACCTTGAACGGAGGCGCAGTGAGTTGGAAGAGTTCCAAGCAGCATACAGTTGCTGATTCAGTGACAGAGGCAGAGTATATAGCTGCAAGTGAAGCTGCAAAGGAAGCTGTTTGGATGAAGAAGTTCATAACTGAACTTGGTATGGTTCCTAGCATTGGAGAAGAAGTTCCCGTTTACTATGACAACACAGGAGCAGTTGCACAGGCTAAGGAACCAAGGTCTCATCAAAAATCTAAACACGTGTTGCGGCGATTTCACTTGATCAGGGAGATCATTAAAAGAGGAGATGTCACCTTGGAGCGTGTAGACTCTCAAGACAACATTGCAGATCCATTTACTAAAGCTTTAACACAACAGCAGTTTGATCGTCACTTAGAGAAGATGGGTATAAGATACCATGGTGATTGGCTTTAGTGCAAGTGGGAGATTGATAGTAGTGTGCATACAAGCCAATCATGTATGATGATAAAGCACGTACTTTGTAAACAATCTTATTTATTTATTAATAAAATATTCATTTATTAAAGGCATTTAATTATCTACATGGTGCTGTTTTTATAATATGTAAATAACCCATAGTTTTAAGCAATTCTTTTAGAATCATGATGATGATCATGCTAATGAGATCTAAATTCTTAGAAAGCTCTAAAACTAAAATAGTTCCCAATCTTGGGATTACTAAAAAGGGGATTAGTAAATCCGGATAGATTGGTACATATGTTGCTTGCTCATTGGATGAGGATGATTGATCTCATGATCATTTGTGTGGAGACACTAAAGCAAGTATGTAGGTGCTTATTGGAGAATAAGTTCACTGAACGTGACTCGCTATGGAAGACCTAATGGAGTTTTACTTGCCTGTCAATAGGAATTCCTAATGTGATAGTAGTACAAGTGATCCTTGGACTTGAGATCATCATAGTATCTTGTATGTAATGAATTATACTTTGACTTATTCCTTAAAGTCCTTTAGGGTATATAAAAGGGTATGCTTGGGTATAATGAGTTACATATGGAGATAATAAATGATCAATAAAGAATCTACCACCTCTAGTAAAAGAGGAGATACGTCCTATGTGATTCGTTAAATGACAACCCAGGAATCCTTGGCCAAGGTAAAATGAAATTAGAAAGGAGTTTCTAATTTGCATTATTTGGAGTTGTGCATTTTCTAATCGAAATACATATAATTAAATAAAATAAGACTTGACAGTAAATTCATGTCTTATATTTAATTGGGACATTGTATGGTGGAAGGATTGAATTGTATGGTAACTATTTACTCGCAGGTTCTTTTATAATTAATGTTGAAATCTATATTATCTGGAAAGTCGTTGATCGCTAGGGAGGCTTATCCCTATTGTAGAATAAATATTATTTATTTAAATAGATTATTAGTTTAATTTATTTATTTAAATAAGATTAGAATTGTTCTAATTGATTTATTCACAACCGGTTTAATATAGAGAACCTAAAGGGTCACACCATAAAAGGAAGAATAATTATTTAAGAAGGTAATGGCATAATCGTAATAATGCATTAAGTGTAATTAATTTAATCTATTGTGATAGAATAAATTAAATAGCTTAATGTTTATTATTTAATATTTTGGAAATATTAAATATAAATTAATAAGAGGAGTCTTATTAATATTATTACAATTATTATTATTTTAATTTCTAAAGGAGTTTAGTAATTTATTTAATATTAGTACTCTCATTTATTCCTAATAAGATTAGGAGACAAATTAATTAAATGAATTTAATTAATTATTCCCCATGTGGTGGGAAGCCTAAATTAATTAAAGGAGTTTAATTAATTAAAAGAAATCCCATGTCTAATAGGATTAGAAGGGTTGACCAATATCTATATAAGAGGAGTCTTATAATAGATATCAGTTGAGGCAATTCTAATTGTTGGAGAGTACTCCTTTTCTATAGAGGATAGAAAACTAAGCCAACCACCCTCCTTCTTAATAATTCATCTTCCTTGGTGGATCACCTCTAGAGGCCAAACACTTGGGTGGCTAACGTTGATCAAAGGAAGGAATCTAACTCGGAAATTCAAGGAGATCACGAAGAACAAGGAGTTGAACTCGTACATGTGGATGCTTCGTTTTACAAGGGTATGATTCCATAACTTCTTATTTATCATTTTAAATTAATAATTTGCATAAAGGATGATCCGGGTAATGGTTTTGTAGAAATTTTTTTAAACTCTGATATACCATGCTTCCGCTAATTTTTGCAATTTGATTGCGTCACGATTTCGTACAAACCCAACACAAGGTCAGAACGAACCATAACGATGATCCCGAGTGCAAACAGTGCAAGACATCTCAACGGATAAATTGCGGGGAATCGAAGACCTGGTTATGAACCTGTCTTCTTTGAGCCAAAAAATGTTTTATCCATTGTCATTGTGACACTCTCGACGATGGCTTTTCGAAAAGGTATCGCACGCCTCAAACGAACACTCTGATCAAATGTTAGAAAGTTTTGACTTCGACCTCGCGTTGCTCGGAGTGCACGTACTTCGAGATGACAGAACCCACCGCAGGGCCCATACCACGCGGAGCCGCACCTCTACCTGTGGCAGCAGCAGGTAGAGTGGAGTTTCCCCAGCCTATATATAGAGGTACACCCCCCTCTCATTTGAAGAATTCAGAAACGCTCTGAACCTCTTCCCGTTTGGTTTTCCAGCTATTTTTTTATCTTCTAAACCCAAATTTTTTCACTCTAACACGTAGATATACCTACATACTACCACATATCAGAAAATAATCGATAGATTTGGACGTTTAAAGCTTATAATTTGGCAAAAAGCCCGAGTAACAGTCCATTGTGGGTATTTTTACGATCAGAAATTTATTCTTACTTCTTCGCAATTTTATACACTTGCATATCAAGTTTCGTTTTCTAAATATGCCTGGAACTCAGTTCTGTGGTCATTTTTGTCAACTTTTGGTATATTTTTGTACATAAACGCATTTTTTTAGCATTTTTACAACTCGAATTGACGATCCGTTGCTTCCAGCAGCTTTTATGTGCCCTAGTCTCAACCGGGGAGGTACAGGTCAGCCTTAGTCTCAACCTAAGAAGTATTGGTCAGCCCCGGTCTCAACCCGAGAAGTACAAGTCAGCCCCGGTCTCAATCTGGGAGGTATAGGTCAGCCCCGGTCTCAACCCAGAAGGTACAGGTCAGCCCCGGTCTGGACCCAGCAGGTACAGGTTAGTCCCGATCTCAACCCAGGAGGTATAGGTCAGCTCTGGTCTCACCCAAAAAGTACAGGTCAGCCCTGTTCTCAACCCAAGAGATACAGGTCAGCCCCGGTGTCAACCCGACAAGCACGGGTCAGCCCCGGTTTCAACCCGAGAAGTACAGATCAGCCCCGGTCTCAACCCGGGAAGTACAGGTCATCCCCGATCTTAACCTAGGAAGTCAGGTTAACTTCTAAAATAATCCTGAAGCATCAAAACATCTCTAGAGGAAAACCTGGAGCGACCAAGTCAGCCTCAGAGACAACCCTGAGGACAAATAGAATCAACTAGGATCCAAACCTTGGAAACAACCCTAGGAAGTCAGCCGAAGGCCATGCCGACACTAAAGATAACCCCAGGAGGGGCAAAATGGCAATTTTACTAACTCTTACCTAATTCTGTCAAACTCAGGTCGAATTGATGCCACCAAGGTCAGAACGAACCATAACGATGATCCCGAGTGCAAACAGCGCAAGATATCTCAACGGACAAACTGAGGGAATCGAAGACCTGGTTATGAACGTGTCTCCTTGGACCCAAAAAATGTTTTATCCCATGTCATTGTGACACTCTCGACGATGGCTTTACGAAAAGGTATCTCACGCCTCAAACGAACGCTCCGATAAAATGTTAAAAAGTTTCGACTTCGACCTCGCGTTGCTAAGAGTGCACGTACTTCGAGATGATGAAACCCACCGCAGGGCCCACGCCACATGGAGCCGCACCTCTACCTGTGTCAGTAGTAGGTAGAGTGGAGTCTCCCTAGCCTATATATAGAGGTACACCCCCTCTCATTTGAAGAAATTAGAAACGCTCTGAACCTCTGCCCGTTTGGTTTTCCAGCTATTTTCTTGTCTTCTAAACCCAAATTTTTTCACTCTAACTTGTAGATATATACCTACATACTACCACATATTAGAAAATAACCAATAGATTTGGACGCTTAAAGCCTACGATTTGGCAAAAAGCCTGAGTAGCAGTCCATTGTGAGTATTTTTACGATCAGAAAGTTATTCTTACTTCTTCGCATTTTATACACTTGCATATCAAGTTTTGTTTTCTAAATATGCTCGGAACTCAGTTCCGTGGTCGATTTTGTCAACTATTGGTACATTTTTATACATAAAAGCATTTTCTGGAATTTCTACAACTCGGATTGAAGATCCGTCGCTTCCAGCAGCTTTTATGTGCCCTAGTCTCAATCGGGGAGGTACAGTCAGCCCCAATCTCAACCCAAGAAGTACGGGTCAACCCCGATCTCAACCCCGGTCTCAACCCGAGAAGTACAGGTCAGCCCCGGTCTCAATCCGGGAGGTACAGGCTAGCCCTAGTCTCAACTCAGAACGTACAGGTCAGCCCCGGTCTCGACCCAGGAGGTACAGGTCAGCCCCGGTCTCAACTCGTGAAGTATAGATCAGCCCTGGTCTTAACCCGGGAAGTACAGGTCATCCCCGGTCTCAACCTGGGAAGTCAGGTTAACTTCCGAAATAATCTTGAAGCATCAAAACATCTCCAGAGGAAAACCTGGAGCGACCAAGTCAGCCTCAGAGACAACCTTGATGACAAACAGAATCAACTAGGATCCAAACCTTGGAAACAATCCTAGGAAGTCAGCCGAAGGCCATGCCGACACTAAAGGTAACCTCGAGAGGAGCAAAACGGTCATTTTACCAACTCCAAGCCGATTCTGTCAAACTAAAGCGGAATTGATGCCACTAAGGTTAGAACGAACCGTAACGATGATCCCGAGTGCAAATAGCGCAAGACAGCTCAATAGACAAACTGCGGAGAATCGAAGACTTGGTTATGAACCTGTCTTCTTGGACCCGAAAAATGTTTTATCCCATGTCATTATGACACTCTCGGCGATGGCTTTTCGGAAAAGTATCGCATGCCTCAAACGAACGCTCCGATCAAATGTTAGAAAGTTTCGACTTCGACCTCGCGTTGCTCGGAGTGCATGAAGTTCAAGATGACAGAGCCCACCGCGGGGCCCACGTCACGTGGAGCTGCAACTCTACCTGTGGCAACAGCAGGTAGAGTGGAGGCTCCCTGGCCTATATATAGAGGTACACCCCCCTCTCATTTGAAGAATTTAGAAACGCTCTGAACCTCTGTCCGTTTGGTTTTCCAGCTATTTTCTTGTCTTTTAAACCCAAATTTTTTCACCCTAACATGTAGATATACCCATATACTACCATATATCAGAAAATAACCAGTAGATTTGGACGTTTAAAGCCTACGATTTGGAAAAAATCCCGTGTAACAGTCCATTGTGAGTATTTTTATGATAAAAAAGTTTTTCTTACTTCTTCGCACTTTTATACATTTGCATATCAAGTTTCATTTTTGAAATATGCCCGGAACTCAGTTCTGTCGCCGTTTTTGTCACCTTTTGGTACATCTTTGTACATAAACGCATTTTTTGGCATTTCGATAACTCGGATTGACGATCCGTTGCAACTTATATATGCCCCGGTCTCAACCCGGGAGGTACAGGTCAGCCCTGGTCTCAACCTGGGAAGTACGGGTCTGCCACGGTCTCAATTCGGGAAGTATAGATCAGCCTCGGTCTCAACCTAAGAAGTACAGGTCATCCCTGGTCTCAACCTAGGAAGTCAAGTCAACTTCCAAAACAATCTTGAAGCATCACAACATCTCCAGAGGAAAACTTGGAGCGACCAAGTCAGCCTCAGAGAAAACCCAGAGGATAAATAGAATCAACTGGGATCCAAACCTTGGAAACAACCCCAGGAAGTCAGCCGAAGGCCATGCCGCCACTAAAGGAAACCCCGGGAGGGGAAAAATAGTTGTTTTACTAACTCTAAGCCAATTCAGTCAAACTCAAGCCGAATTGATGCCAGCAAGGTCAGAACGAACCATACCAATGATCCCGAGTGCAAACAGCGCAAGACAGCTCAACGGACAAACTGCGGGGAATCAAAGACCTGGTTATGAACTCGACTTCTTGGACCCAAAAAATATTTTATCCTATGTCATTGTGACACTCTCGGCGAGATCTTTTCGGAAAGGTATCGCACACCTCAAACGGATGCTTCGATCAAAAGTTAGAAAGTTTTGACTTCGATCTCGCGTTGCTCGGAGTGCACGTACTTCAAGACCATAGAACCTGCCGCGTGGCCTATGCCACATGGAGTCGTACCTCTACCTGCGGCAGCAGCAAGTAGAGTGGAGGCTCCCTGGCCTATATATAGAGGTGCATCCCCCTCTCATTTGAAGATTTCAGAAACGCTCTGAACCTCTGCCCGTTTGGTTTTCCTGCTATTTTCTTGTCTTCTAAATCGAAATTTTTTCACTCTAACACGTGGATATACCCACATACTACCACATATCAGAAAATAACTGGTAGATTTGGACGTTTAAAGCCTACGATTTGGCAAAAAGCCCGTGTAGAAGTCTATTGTAAGTATTTTTACGATCAGAAAGTTATTCTTACTTCTTCGCACTTTTATACATTTGCAATCAAGTTTTATTTTTTAAATATGCCCGGAACTCAGTTTCGTGATCCTTTTTGTCAACTTTTGGTACATTTTTGTACATAAACGTATTTTCTGGCATTTCTACAACTCAGATTTACGATCCGCCGCTTCCAGCAGCTTTTATATGCCCTGGTCTTAACCGGGGAGGTACAGGTCAGCCCCGGTCTGTGACGCCCCCAAATTCGGGTCTCAAATACCCAGATTCGGTCATCACGATCCAATACAAATATTCACCTCTAAACAACATACAATAACTAATTGCAGAATGAAATAAACGTTTGTCGTTCATTCAAAAGGTATTACTAGTCCCAAGATTCGAAAACCTTAATACTACAATACATTCATACCCTAGAATAACCATTAGGGTTCAAATTACATTGACAGTAATTAAACTAAGCAATAAACAAAGTCAGCTACTTGAAATCTAATACTTCATCTTTTCTTTACCCTTGCCCTTTCCTGAAGTCTCGGGTTTAATTGCAATAAAAGTCATGATATAGCAAGAATGAGCAACTAGTTTGCTCAACAAGTTTAAATATAGCAATAAAGGATATATCATGATTAACAGAATATATATAAAAAGGAATTCAACAATATGATTATCGGAAGCAAGAATAATAATTGCTTTTAGAATAATTGATAGACAAGTAGACTTTGAACCATAAACTTCCAATGGAATCAATAGCTGATTGACCCTTTGGTTACTGGCTACAGAATATGTACTTGAGGGGATCAGCCTCGCGTACGCCATGTATATGCATAACATTCAACTCTGCTGTTTGTATCTTATACTAGATAAATGAGGTACTCCCCTATAATAAAAAGGGGTGTTCATTTCAGTCTAAGAATCCATACCATCAATTGGCCTGGATAGCTTTTATAAAAATTTCACGCAATTGTCTGACCGAACAAGGGTTCAGACTCAATCTGAAGTAGTTCATGAAATATAAAACTTTAAATAATGTACAAGTCCAAGACTGTACGAACTCAAGTGCACTAAGTGCGAGTATCAATAAAATCGATGTGGAATAATTGTAAAGTAATTAAACCACGTAAAGCATGCTTGGAAATAAGGTTCAAGCTAAAATAAATAACTTGCAATACAATAATATCCTGCTCGAATATAATATGAGTAGGGTTAAGGAACTTGCCCAATAAAATATGAGTAAGGATAGGAAACTTGCACAAAATAAAGTTTCAGTAGAAGAGAACTTGCACAACTAAAGAGTGAAGTTCAGAAACTTGCATTCAATATTTCAATCAAATGAAGTTAGGAAACTTGCACAACAATAATACATTTGCACAAGTTAATAGAATTCACGGGAAACTTGCACAAATAAGGAGTGAAGTTCAGAAACTTGCATTCAATATTTCAATCAAATAAAGTTAGGAAACTTGCACAACAATAATACATTTGCACAAGTTAATAGAATTCACGGGAAACTTGCACAAATAAGGAGTGAAGTTCAGAAACTTGCCTGTTTGCTCAGCTACAAATAATCTAGCTTTAATTAAATTGCGTTGAAACGACCTAACATTAACAAGTCAGTCTCTCGATTAGTATTGTGTAGACTGGTATGAGTTCACACTTACAAGAATTTGGTTATCAGGTAAGTCTGTCACATAATTCACGTAAGTCGATTTACTATGACTGAGTTTATAAACCTCTAACCCTGTCCTAGATTAATAACTTTAGAATATCTAGTCTCTATGCATCAATATAGGATTGAACACATAGCACTTTAATTTAATCATGTAATACAGTTTAAGACACACGTACACACATGCTCCATGGTTCTGTCCATAGTTTAAAGCAACTTGGCAAGACTGGCAACTGGCGCGGCTGCGCTGGTTTTTGCCTTAGGAGTGGCGCAGCTGCGCCACTCACTGGTCATACCAGGAATGAAGTTTTATTCTGCTTGAATCGGAGCCTACTCTCTAGTATACATGCTATTGATATTAATCAAATACACATGCTTATAAAGTTATTAACTTGAATTTGAAACCTAGCATGCTCATTCTAAATCCAATTCAAAGTTATATGGTTTTTATGCCGGTAACTCTTATACCTTAAGCTAATCAAGCCCATGTTACAAAAGGTCAGCTACTATAGCCATAATACCACATAACGAGACTAAACAATACTTAACATGCATGCTCGTGCGTATATCACACATGTACACATTAACCACATAGTTTACACTTGGAATTTCAATTTCTTTAACATGTGTTCATAGGTAGAATCCATGTTTAACCAGATGGTGCTTATGTCAACATGTTTAGAGGAATAATGAATCCTATTATTCATGCTTGTATGATCAGAACGTAACTCACACAGTGATTGATGATATTAGTTTTCAAACTCTAAGTTTTCTTCGAAAATTACACCAAGTCAACTAAAGGAACTTAGTACATGCAAAGTATCTCAAAATCATAACTCACATGCATTTGAGCACATATCTAAGCCACATATACATACTCAAATGATCAGAACTTAAAAGGCACATGTTTTGTCAAGTTTGTTTCAAAGTTCTTAAGTTTTCTTTAGAAAATACATACTAGAACAACGTACGCAACTCATGCTATTCATAGGGACACTAGGTAACATGGCAAACCTATTTTCATGCATCGTTAAAGCGATATCAAAATGTTAACCATAGCAGTTTTTTAACAAAAAATAAAAACCAACTTCAGTGCCTGGTGCAGCTGCGTTGCACCCTAGTACAAAAAGGGCGCAGCTGCGCCGTGGCTCGGCCATACCCAGAATAGCCTCTGCTTCGGCAGAACTAAACCCAAATACCAAAATTCCTTCACGAATCAATTCTAAACAAGCCACAATGCAGTTCTAACATGTTTATAAACTTATATCACAATCAATAATCGTTACTCAATCCAACTATCATCGAATTCATGCATAATCAATAATTTAGCCATCTCGAGAAATGAAGAACAAGAATTGGAAATTATACCTTTGCAAATGCCTAACTGAGTTTGCTGCTATATTGGTTCCTACGATGCTGCTATAACACTCTTCCTTAACTTAATAGAAACTCTCAGCAAATGAAAGAGGAAGAGAAGAAGCTATATTGATAGAAAATCCAATATACAGTCCATGACTTTGCTCACCATTTTTAACTAACAGAAGAAAGATGAATACATTGGTTAATGAAATGAGTTGGTAGAGTAGTTGAAGAACACTGTTATGCCGACTCCCCTCATGATCATTTGCTACCCTTTGCTGAGTTTGAAAAGAGAGAATATAGTAGGCTAGCCTCTTGAGTGTTCACGTGAAGAAGAGAATGAGTCTCTCATTATGGGCTTGGCAAATAAAGCTCAGCAATTGGAAATGTAATACAACACTTAGGTTATACATATACACATTATATATACTTAGGCATATATGTATACTTAGGTATTAAATTCCTTTAGAGTCACAATGTAAGTTTAATAAGGAAATAATATTACAATGTAGTAAGTAGGGGTACATATATATACATCAACATATAATTAATGTACATTTCATTAATACCGAATATAATTTGATTGGGTATTATTACCTTACATTATCCCAACCCTATTATTATAGTATACATTAACTCCCCAATAAAAGATTGAATTGGTTAATTAAATAAATGATCTAGTCTGTTAGTATTCAATTACTAAATAGACTATTAAATATTAATATTAATAATGCTCACATTTATTAAATAAATATACATAATTAAATCCTTTCACTATATTCAAGTAAATTGAATATTTAATTACTAACAATCCTATCAATTCTTCTTATATACAAACCTTAGGGCTAATCCAGTAATTTAATTAAACCATTAGTGACTCCCTTTAATTAATTCTAGCAATTAATCGCATAGGCACTAATTCATATAACCACATAATCACACAAGGTTTAAATAAGCATACAAAACTAACTAATTAAAATTAAATCCTATATTTAATTAATAATAGAGTTTAAAAATTCTCGATCATTACACGGCCTCAACCCAAGAAGTACAAGTCAGCCCCGGTCTCAACCCGGGAAGCACATGTCAGCCCCGGTCTCAACCCAGGAGGTACAGGTCAGCCCCAGTCTCTATCCAGAAGGTACAGGTCAGGCCCCGGTCTCAACCCACAAGGTACAGGTCAGCCCCGGTCTCAACCCGAGAGGTACAGGTCAGCCCCGGTCTCAACCCAAAAAGTACAGGTCAGCCCTAGTCTCAACACGGGAGGTACAGGTCAGCCTCGGTCTCAACCCGGCAAGCACGGGTCAGCCCCGATCTCATCCCAGGAAGTATAGATCAGCCCCAGTCTCAACCCGAGAAGTACAGGTCATCCCCGATCTCAACCTGGGAAGTCAGGTTAACTTCTAAAATAATCCTGAAGCATCAAAACATTTTCAGAGGAAAACCTGGAGAAACCAAGTCAGCCTTAGAGACAACCTGAGGACAAACAGAATCAACTGGGAGGAAACAACCCTAGGAAGTCAGCCGAAGGCCATGCCAACACTAAAGGCAACTTCGGGAGGGGAAAAATGGTCATTTTACCAACTCTAAGACGATTCTATCAAACTCAAGTCGAATTGATGCCACCATGGTTAGAACAAACCATAACGATGATCCCGAGTGCAAATAACGCAAGACAGCTCAACGGATAAACTGCGGGGAATCAAAGACCTGGTTATGAACCCATCTTCTTCGACCCAAAAAATGTTTTATCCCATGTCATTGTGACCCTCTCGGCGATGGCTTTCCGGAAAGGTATCGCACGCCTATAACGGATGCTCTGATCAAAAGTTAGAAAGTTTCAACTTCGATCTCGCGTTGCTCGGAGTGCATGTAGTTCAAGACGACAAAACTCGCCGCGAGGCCCACCCCACGTGGAGCCGCACCTCTACCTGCGGCAGCAGCAGGTAGAGTGGAGGCTCCTGGCCTATATAAAGAGGTGCACCCCCCTCTCATTTGAAGAATTCAGAAACGCTCTAAACCTCTGCCCGTTAGGTTTTCCAGCTATTTTCTTGTCTTCTAAACCCAAATTTTTTCACTCTATCACGTAGATATACCCACATACTACCACATCAGAAAATAACCGGTAGATTGGGATGTTTAGAGCCTACGATTTGGCAAAAATCCCGTGTAGCAGTCTATTGCGAGTATTTTTACCATCAAAATGTTTTTCTTACTTCTTCGCACTTTTAAACACTTGCATATCAAGTTTCGTTTTCTAAATATGCCCGGAACTCAGTTTCGTGGCCGTTTTTGTCAACTTTTGGTATATTTTTGTACATCAACGCATTATTTAGCATTTTTACAACTCGGATTGACGATCTGTCGCTTCCAGCAGCTATTATATGCCCCTGTCTCAACCGGGGGAGGTACAGGTTAGCCCCGGTCTTAACTAGGGAAGTACGGGTCAGCCCCGGTCTCAACCCGGGAAGTATAGATCTGCCCCGATCTCAACCAGGGAAGTACAGGTCATCCCCGATCTCAACCTGGGAAGTCAGGTCAACTTCTGAAATAATCCTAAAGCATCAAAACATCTCCAGAGGAAAACTTGGAGTGACTAAGTCAACCTCAGAGACAACACTAAGGACAAACATAATCAACTGGGATCCAAACCTTTGACAAGGAAATCAGCCGAAGGCCATGCCGACACTAAAGGCAACCCCGGGAGGGGCAAAACAGTCATTTTGCCAACTCTAAGCCAGTTTAATCAAACTCAAGCCGAATTAATGCCACCAAGGTCAGAACAAATCATAACGATGATCCCGAGTGCAAACAGCGCAAGATAACTCAATGGATAAACTGCGGGGAATCGAAGATCTGGTTATGAACCCATCTTCTTGGACCCAAAAAATGTTTTATCCCATGTCATTGTGACACTCTCGGTGAGGGCTTTCCAGAAAGGTATTGCACGCCTAAAACGAACGCTCCAATCAAAAGTTAGAAAGTTTCGACTTTGACCTCGCGTTGCTCGGAGTGCACATACTTCAAGATGATAGAACTGCCGCGGAGCCCACACCACGTGGAGCTGCACCTCTACCTGCGGCAGCAGCAGGTAGAGTGGATGCTCCATGGCCTATATATAGAGGTGCACCCCACTCTTACTTGAAGAATTCAAAAACGCTTTGAGCCTCTACCCGTTTGGTTTTCCAACTATTTTCTTGTCTTCTAAGCCCAAATTTTTTCACTCTAACATGTAGATATACCCACATACTACCACATATCAGAAAATAACTAGTAAATTTGGATGTTTAAAGCCTAAGATTTGGCAAAAAGCCCGTGTAGCAGTCCATTGTGAGTATTTTTACGACAAGAAAGTTATTCTTACTTCTTCGCACTTTTATACACTTGCATTTCAAGTTTCGTTTTCTAAATATGCCCGAAACTCAGTTCCGTGGCCGTTTTTGTCAACTTTTGGTATATTTTTGGACATAAACGCATTTTCTGGCATTTTTACAACTCGGATTGACGACCCGTTGCTTCCAGCAGCTTTTATACGCCCCGGTCTCAACCTGAGAGGTACAGATCAGCCCCGGTCTCAACCTGAGAAGTACTGGTCAGCCCCTGTCTCAACTCGAGAAGTACAGAACAACCCCGGTCTTAACCCGAGATGTACAGGTTATCCCCGGTCTCAAACTAGGAAGTCAAGTTAACTTTTAGAACAATCCTTAAGCATCACAACGTCTCCAGAGGAAAATCCAGAGCGACCAAGTCAGCCTCAGAGACAACCCTGAAGACAAACAGAATCAACTAGGATCCAAACCTTGGAAACAATCTCAAGAAGTCAGCCGAAGGCCATGTCGAAACTAAAGGCAACCCCAGGAAGGGAAAAACAGTCATTTTACCAACTTAAAGTCAATTCGGTTAAACTCAAGTCGAATTGATGCCAGCAAGGTCTGAACGAACCATAACGATGATCCCGAGTGCAAACAGCGCAAGACAGCTCAACGTACAAACTTCGGGGAATCGAAGACCTGGTTATGAACCCGTCTTCTTGGACCCAGAAAATGTTTTAACCCATGTTAATGTAACACTCTCGGTGAGGTCTTTTCGGAAAGGTATCGCACGCCTCAAGCGGACGCTCCGATCAAAAGTTAGAAAGTTTCGACTTCGACCTCGCGTTGCTCGGAGTGCACATACTTCGAGACCACGGAACCCACCGTGGTGCCCACATCACGTGGAGCCGCACCTCTATTTGCGGCAGCAGCAGGTAGAGTGGAGGCTCCCTGGACTATATATAGAGGTGCAGGCCCCTTTCATTTGAAGAATTCAGAAACGCTCTGAACCTCTGCCCGTTTAGTTTTCCAACTATTTTCTTGTCTTCTAAACCCAAATTTTTTCACTCTAACACATAGATATACCCACATACTACCACATATTAGAAAATAACTAGTAGATTTAATTGTTTAAAGCCTACGATTTGGCAAAATGACCGTGTAGCAGTCCATTATTAGTATTTTTACGATCAGAAAGTTATTCTTACTTCTTCGCACTTTTATACACTTTCATATCAAGTTTCGTTTTCTAAATATGCCCGGAACTCAGTTTCGTGGCCGTTTTTGTCAACTTTTGGTACATTTTTTGTACATAAACTCATTTTCTGGCATTTCTACAACTCGAATTGACGATCTGTCGCTTCTAGGTACTTTTATATACCTGCATCTTCGTTCTGAGCAACTTTTCCGGACTGGGTTATCTGCCCAGTCCGGGTTTGCCTTTTTTTGTTTTTGTATATATTTAATTGTATATATACTAACTTTTCAATTCTGTCAAGCCCGGATGTCAAATCCGCGGTAGTTTACTATTTATATATATATATATATATATTATATATATATATATATATATATATATTTCAGTTTGGCTTGGATTATTCTGCGGCCTTTTTACTGCCTTTTTACTGCTTTTATATATATTTATGCATATATAAGCAACCTTCAGCACACTGGGTTATCTTCCCAGTCTTTGTTGACTACTTTTCTAGTATAGTTACGTTTCAGTTTGGCCTAGATCATTCTGTGGCCTTTTTACTATTTTTGCACTATTCACCATTACTGGGTTAACTTCCAAGTCCTGGTTTGACTATCTTTTTTTCTATATTTAAATATCTATATTTATATTTTCGTCCGGGCCTCGGAGTGAAAACCCACTACCCTTTACTGTTTTTATATATATATATTTCAAGTCTGTCCAGCATGGATCATTCAGTGGCTTTTATACAGCTTTTATAAATATATATATATATATATATATATATATATATATATATATTAATTCCAGTCCGGGCACCGGTGTGAAAACTCATCGTCCTTTAAAGCTTTCGTATATATATATATATAATTGTATATATAATTCTTTACTAATTTTTATTAAATTATTGCTTTAAATATTCATTTGATATGAATTGGCACTTACATATCTGCTGGCGAACTAGATTTATTTAAATATCGTCAACTCTATCTTTTAAACGGTTCAAAATAGGTACAGACAGAACCGAGAAGCTAGAAGGGCTGAGATTTATTTAAATCTAGTATTTTTTCTAGTTTCAGCTGTAAAAGCAACCTCGCGGCCCTTAGATCGCTATCTAGTGGGAACGAGATGATTTGGCTATGTGCGAGCTAGGATTTACCGATGAATCCTTGGTTTTGGCAATATTTGGATATATTTCTGTATAAATTTGAGCTGTGCAGGTTTATTGGCTACTCATATGTGAGCCTAGGAATCGTGGAATTCATGGTCAAACTGATCAGAATCTAATTCCCACGATGGACAAACTCCACTTTACAAATGTACCCTGCCAGTTTTTTTTGTAAATAATGTACATACAAAAGACCTTAAAACGGTTATTCGGATTTAAGGTCTCAACATAGTGAAAATATGGTTTGTCGTGTCAGAGTCCCTTCGATGGCTATCATGCCCATAAGGAGACCGAAATTTGTATATATGTTGTGGTCGAGGATGCTTCGTAGCCCGACAATCACCATTCTAATTGAGCCTTAAGGCTGAAAAGATAAAAATAAAGTATCAATATGCTTCAATTCCAATGTTAGCATAAGAGTTTGACAAACTGCTTTCAAAACTTCACTTCAATAATCTTATCGAAAAAAAAAGCTTTTGCAAATCAAATCAAACACTTTTGCAAATCAAATCAAAGAATTTTTTGCAAATCAAATCAAACCCTTCGTATATAGGTTCAACGACGCATAGACATGCTTTCAATCAAACATAGGCCTAATTTTCTTACAGCATTCACACACACATTGCAGGTTTAAAAGGAAAATATTGAAAAGATGCGGTACCGTGTTTACATGGGAGTTGTGGGGTGCCTAACACCTTCCCCACACTTAACCAAGACCCCGAACTCAAACTTTGTTTTCAAAGATCAAGTTTCGACAGTGTCCAGCAATTGGGCCTCTTTCAAACAAAACTCGATTGAGTTGGTACAACCATTTCAAATCTACCAACTGGCGACTCTGTAAAACGATCAAATTGTCGACATGATACATGTTGGCCTTTTCCTAAAAAACCCTTCAAAACCTTTTTCGAAATAAAAAGAGTAAGGGTAGACATAACTTAGGAAGAGAGAAAGATCCGGGTTATGACCCGACCTGCTGAACGATGCATAGACATGCTTTCAATCAAACATAGGCCCAATTTTCTTATAGCATTCACACACACATTGCAGGTTTAAAAGGAAAATATTGAGAAGATGCGGTACTGTGTTTACAAGGGAGTTATGGGGTGCCTAACACCTTTCCTACACTTAACCAAGCCCCCAAACTCAAACTTTGTTTTCAAGGATCAAGTTTTGACAGTGTCCAGCAATTGGGCATCTTTCAAACAAAACTCGGTTGAGTTGGTACAACCATTTCAAATCTACCAACTGGCGACTCTGTAAAACGATCAAATCGTCGACATGATACATATTGGCCTTTTCCTAAAAAAAACCCATCAAAACCTTTTTCGCAATAAAAATAGTAAGGGTAGAGATAACTTAGGAAGAGAGAGATCCGGGTTATGACCTGACTCGCAGATTTTTTCCCGACGTCGACAGGTGGCGACTCTGCTGGGGACAGTAGAGGACTTAGGCTGCGATCAAATCTTTTCAAAAAATTTCCTTTCAAAACTGCGTATGTGTGAATGCTGCGTCTTTACTTTGAATGAATGCATGAATGCTGCGTATTTACATTGAATGAATGCGTGAATGCAGTTTTCTTATTTTTTAGTGCTTCGCACTCATATTAGTGCTTCACACCAATGTCATCATATGCATACGGTGAGGCACGATGTATGTAAATGTATGTTGTGCGATTCCTCCTTCGGGAGATAAAACCCGTCGGTGATAAGTAATGACTCTACGGACACCTAAGTCTCTGGGGATCATGAAAATGCACTAGCCAGATTCTCTCCAATTGAAAGATCGGATTAATTTCCCCTCTAGTAGATTGCGATGATTTGGGGACCTTCATGCCAAAAAGCCACGAGAGTAGCCTAAGATAGGTCAGCCTCTAATTAACCAAATCTGATGGGAAGTTTCTTCATGTCTTCCTCTTTCAATTCAATGTCAAGTTTTCAATGTAAAGGAACACAATGTAAATATCATAATAAAAATTTACATTCCTGTCATGTTATCCTGTCATCAAAATAACTAACCTCTGTTTTGCAGGATAAGATTAAAAAACCACAAAAAATACATCATTGCATGCATCCTATCCCTATCCACATCAGGAAATTAACACGCTTACATTTTTTTGTAGGTGAAAAATTGGTCTTGTCACTGGATCTAAGTCTAAAAAGGCACTAAGTCCATCCACGGACATGACTTCCAGTGCTCAACCAGAATCCACCCCTGTCTCTAGGGAAGAATTTGAAGGACTGAGGAACCAAAAAAGCCGAATTGGCCATTTTTTTGAGAGAACAAAGTAAAGCTCGTAGAGGGAAGCAAGCCCAAGCCCACACAGAACCGGGAACACCTGGTGGTTGTGGTGGTAATCTAGAGACCGAAAAGGCAGAGACTCAGATTCCTGGATCACAAAACCAGGACACAACCAATAAAACCCCTGAAATCACCACCCTCAACCAAGAATAGGAAGTTGGTGACATTCTGAAGAAAGTACAACAGATGGAAGAAACCATCTGGTCTATCAAAGGGACTAGAACCTTTGGCAGTTTCAATTATTCAGACCTTTGTATCTTCCCTGGGGATCGTTATCCCAAAAAATTTAGAACTCCTGATTTTGAGAAATACGATGGATTGGGAGACCTCTACACCCACCTGAAGGTATTCATTGGAGAACTCGGATCCTATGCAGACGATGAGAAACTTCGAATGAAATTATTTCGAAAGAGTTTGAGAGGAGAGGCTAGAGCCTGGTATGCCCGTCTAGACAACTCCAAAATTCACAGTTGGGAAGAGTTAGCCCATGCCTTTCTCAGTCAATACAGCTTCCAATCTCATCTGGCTCCGGACAGATACCAAATAACCAAAATCAAGAATCAAAACATTGATTCATTCAGAGAATATGCCCAACGCTGGAGGCGGGTTGCAACACAAGTCACTTCATCCATGGCTGAATCTGAGATAGTCATGACCTTCATCGACATTCAAGAAGCTCCATATTATGAGAAGGTCCTAGCAAGCATAGGAAAACCATTCTCTGAAATGATCAAACACGGCGAGATGGCAGAAATGGGGCTCAAGTTAGAGAATATAAAGGATCTAACCGCCCTCAAAGCTGTTGCTGAACATATCCAGTCCAAAAATTACTGTAGTAATCCCCAGAGAGCATATAAGAAGAAAGACGAACAAGTGTCCTTAGTATTGCAAGGACAGAATCCAAGGGGAGAGTCAAACAATATGCCCATTCGAAGGAGGAATTATGCCCCTTTTCAAACTCCTGCACAACCTTCCAACCCTCCATTTTAGAAAAATTTACAGGCCAGGCGTCGGAGAACATTCACCTCGTTAGGGGATTCACTCGAGAACGTGCTAAAATTGTTAACCGCACAGAAGAAGATTGTGCAACTCCTTCCACCAACCAATACTGGTGGACTGAATTTGACCCAAGAAAGAAGTGTGCTTACCATTTCGGATCCCCGGGCCATGACACTCAAGACTGTTGGTCTCTCAAGCACAAAATCCAAGACTTGATTGATAATGGAGAGATTGTGGTGACCAAACCAGAACAACCACACGTACAAGGTAATCCCCTCCCTCAGCACAAAGAGGAGAGTGTCAACATGATCAGTACATAAAATGGAGGAGGATCCAAATACCTCTGATATGTCGGAGAATCAACTCAATTAAGAAACAACAACCCAGACAGTTGGGAAGTCTCAGAAAGGCGATTCCTGATAGAACAAGAGATTAAGTCTATCAAGGAACAAATTGAACTGTTAGCAGAACTGATCATATACCAACATCAAATCACCAGACAGATGATGAACCAGACCAACTAGTCTGATGCCGATCGTTCTCCCACACCGGAGATCAGTCCCATCTCCAGGAAGGATCACTACCAGTCTCATTAACATGAACCCTGGGCCTAAAAAATGGTCAAAGGAGAGAATTACCGAGATGGCAGGAAGTTGTTATTTCAAAGGAATTTCATAAACCTGAACCAGCCAATGGAGGAAATCCTCCAGATGTTAATCAACGAGGGAATGGTTGCAGATTTACTACCTCTATTGAAACCGCGATCCAGAAAATCCAAGCCTGACCAAATCTGTCAGTACCACTCCAATGCACCCTGCCATGACACTGAAGATTGCTGGGCACTTTGTAACCTGATTCAGAACATGATTGAAAGCGGTGAATTGATAAGAGGGAATCGAGATTATGGCCTCCCAGATGAAGACACTCTCTTTATTCCACTATATGGAATCAAGATATTGTGGCTGTTATTTCCTGTGACAAGGAGCCATTCCTCACACGCTTAGTACTGCCAGGGAAAGGGGTCAAAGAAACATAAAATCCTGTGAAGGTGGCCTCACCCGAGCCTTTAATCTTGCCCTTCAGACCTCAGTACCCAATTATTATTCTGAAGAGGATCCCATGGAACTACGGGAATGAGGAAGGTTCCACCTCAAAAAACATTGCCATAGTACCAAAGGATAATCCATTGTACCTGCCTCAGCGGGTGATCAAACCAGCCATCAAAGCCAAAGAAAAGGTGGCTAAAGAGAGAATCGAAGAATTCCTTAACAAAATGGGACACAATGAAATCAAAATAGTGCAAAGCTTGAAGGAAGCACCCAAGAAAATGTCTATCCTAGATTTGGTCTTACCATCGGTGGATCATCGCAACATTCTGGTGAAAGTACTGGAAGAAGCTCATTTGCCAAAGATAGTGGATGCCGAGAAATTGCATCACGTGGTAGAACACATTTTCAACAGCAATGTGATATCTTTCACTGATGATGACATCCCTGCAGAAGGGACGGGCCATCGTGAGTCCCTGTATACAGCTGTAATATCATCCGACTATGTAATCGGAGGTGTGCTTATAGATGTAGGATCATCCCTCAACATTTGTCCCTACAATACCTTAGAGAGAATGAAGATTAACCCGAACAGGATCAAAACCAGTCATGTGGTCATCCGGGCTTTCGATGGATCTCGCCGACAAGCTATGGAGGAAATAGAGCTTCCTCTAGAGATTGGTCCGCACACTTTCTATGTGTCCTTTTAGGTGCTCAACATTGCCACTGGATATAACTTGTTGCTGGGTAGGCCATAGATCCACATGGCAGGGGCAGTGCCCTCCACCATACATCAATAACTCAAATACATTATCAATGGCAATCTCATCATGGTTAATGCCGAACCAGAATACTCTGTCTGCATACAGGGGGACATGCCAGTGATCAGCCTTGATGCGGGGATTGAACCTACAAGTTTTCAAGCTCTAGAAGTGAGTGATACTCAGTATCTACCTATCAGAGCACCAACCTTAAAGCCTAAAGTATCCCCTGAAGTAATGACAGTGGGCCAGGAAATGGTATCTTTGGGTTTCCAACCTGGAAAAGGGTTAGGGAAGAATCAGCAAGGTATCAAGAGTCAAGTACAAATCCAGAGTCAGACTGGGAGAGACGGATTGGGATATTCATTCGGGTCAAATCACAGGAACCCACACAAACATCCTAAGGCTCATGCTTCCATAATTTTGCTGCCAAACCTTACGGGTGTCGGATGGGTGAAACCTATGAGGAAAATCCTTACTATGGTATCAGCCATGCTATTTCCTTTAATCATACCAGTAGGTGAAAGGAAATCCCCAGAGCCTGAAGGGGATAGCAAAAAAGGAAAAGAAAAGATCATGTACGAAGGACGAGACCCATTTGCTAATATGCGGGTTATCATAAACTACGAGTGTGTGAATGATGAGATTTCAGACAGCGACGATGAGGACCAGATTCAAATTCCTCGTATCGAGAAGGAAAAAGGGGGTAGTTTAAAGAGAAACCCTGGCTTTATTTTAAAGGATGTCTCAGTCATTATCCGGGACGAGACAGACGAGCACAGTTCCTTGATTCTCCCTATTCAGGGTGATCTAGCCCTAGATAACTGGAGCAGCGTCCCTTGCCTCAGTCAAAATGGGTAAAAGGGCAGAGAGTCCGTCTGCCCTTTAAACATGCTTTCATTTACTGCTTACTTTTAATTGCACAGTTATAGCAGTAACTTTTGTCATGCTTTGCCAAATGCTTTGTATATTTAAGCAGTTTTATATATTAAAATGAAAGCATTTTTTTTTCAGGACTCTAGAATTGGATTTGTTTGTCACTGCTGATGAGATGCCAACCTGTCACAGTGACTACAACTTTGATGTAGAACTGGACTTCGACTTGATGGATATTGATCAAGAGGAGGAAGATGACTATGAGCTGCCAGAGGAGATCAAAGAATGGGTCGAAGATAAACCCAAACCAAACCTCGACCAAACCACTACTATCAACTTAGGAACCTTCGAAAACATCAAAGAAATCCAGATAGGCTTAGACCTTACACCAGATCAAAAAGCTGACTTGATCGAACTCTAACACAGTTCCAGGATGTGTTTGCATGGCCACATGAAGACATGATTGGCCTATCCACTGACATTGTCATTCATCGAATGCCCATCAAGGATGGAGTCAAGCCAGTCAAACAGAAGCTTAGGCGATTGAAACCTGAATGGAGTCTAAAAGTCAAAGAAGTGGTCATTAAATAATTCAAAGCCGGTATCATCATGGTATCATCATACCCGGAGTGGCTGTCAAACATAGTCCCCATGCCAAAACCCGGAGGGAAGGTACGAGTATGCGTGGATTACCAGGACTTGAACAAAGCCTACCTCAAGGACAATTTCTCGGTACCTTTTATCCACATCCTGATTGATAATACGGCACAATATGGCATGTATTCATTCATGGATTGCTTTGCTAGTTACCATCAAATCATGGTTGCTGAAGAAGACCGGGAGAAAATAGCTTTCATCACTCCCTAAGGAACCATCTGCTATAAACGATTGTCCTTCAGCCTCATCAATGCCGGAGCCATATATCAGCGAGCCATGATGGCCCTGTTCCATGACATGATGCACAAGGAGATAGAGGTCTATGTGGACGACATCATCATCAAATCCCAGAAGGAGGATGATAACCTTGACCATCTCAGGAAGCTGTTCAACATGCTACGTAAGTACAACCTCAAGTTGAATCCAGCCAAATGTGCTTTTGGCATCAAATCAGGCAAGTTATTGGGATTCTTGGTGAGTAATCGAGGCATCGAGCTAGACCCTACTAAGATCAAAGCTATCACTAAGATGCCAGTACCTCGAACGGAGAAGGAGATACGTGGGTTCTTGGGAAAGATCAATTTCATAAGTTGATTCATTTCCCAGCTCAAAGCAACCTGGGAACCCATCTTCAAGCTACAAAGGAAGAATTCCTCTCCAAAATGGAATAAGGATTGTTAGAAAGCCTTCCTCGCTATCAAAAAGCAGCTGATCGAAGCATCAATTTTGGTACCCCCAAGGGACGGAGTTCCTTTGTTCATGTACCTGTCCGTCTATGCCAATGCAATGGGCTGCATGCTAGAATAGAAGGATGATAGTAGCAAAGAGAGAACCATCTACTACATCAGTAAAAGATTCAGCAGTGGTGAACAGAAGTACACCCTGATCGAGAAGATATGTTGTGCGTTGGCATGGGCCGCCATGAGGTTACAACACTATTTTCATGGTCACACGACCTATGTCATATCCTGCATGGATCCCCTGAAGTACGTATTCAACAAGCCAATGTTGAATTGTCGACTGTCCAAATGGCAGTTGATCCTACAACAGTTCGACATTGTCTACGTGACTCAAGAAGTCAATCAAGGGTCAAGGCATTGCAGATCAATTAGCTGAAGCACATTCAGGAGGGTTCGAGCCCCTGGAGACTTATTTCCCGGATGATGGGATCATGACAATTCAATAACTCCAGCAAGAGAATATAGTCCAACCATAGAAAATGTATTTTGATGGAGCAGTAAATATGGAAGGTGTCGGAGCTGGGGCAGTCCTTATCTCTGGTGCATGAGAACAATATCTTGTGGTTACCAAACTTCAATTTGGCAACACCAATAACACATCCGAGTATGAAGGCTGCATAATGGGGTTGAAGTTAACCCAATCCATGGGTATCAAACATTTACTAGTCTTCGGAGACTCTGAGTTGATAATCAGACAAACCACTGGGGCATATCACACCAAAGAACTGCATTGTTGCCCTATCATCGGTAGGTCGTCAAAATATCCTTGGAGTTTGAAGACATAACCTTCATCCATATTCCTCGGGGTAGGAATGACTTCGCTGATGCATTGGTGATGTTAGCTTCCTTGATCCGTATATCCGATAAGAGTGAGATTCCCTGCATCAAATTCATAAATCAGAAGGCCCCGACATACAAGAATTATATTAAAGAAGTATCAAATGAAATACCTCCTGTCAATCAGCCTTGGTATCAAGACATCAAGGAATATCTCCAAGATGGATCTATACCCGTTGGGGCAAGTCATCCCGAATTAAAGAAGATTCACAAGATGGCTATGAAATTTTATCTGAGCGGAGATGCACTCTATAAAAGAGATGCTGGATTAGGCCTGTTAAGATGCTTTGATAAAGAGAAAGCCTAGAGATTGATGGATGAAATCCACGACGGAGTCTGTGGTCCACACATGAGCAGTCATCTGCTGGCCAAGAAGATATTAAGAATAAGATATTATTGGATCTCGCTCAAAGTTGACTGTGATGATCATGTCAGGAGATGCTTTCAATGCTAAGTACATGAAAATGCCATACACGCTCCTCCAAATGAGCTACACAATATGAGTTCACCATGGCCTTTCTCTATGTGGGGAATGTATGTGATCGATCCAGTAGAACCAAAAGCCAGTAATGGTCATCGATTCATCTTCACCATGATCGATTACTTTACCAAGTGGGTTGAAGCTGCCTTTTTCACCAAAGTCACCAAAGAGGTCATCATTGGTTTCATTAGAAACAATGTCGTCTGTCGATATGGACAACCGAAGGTGATCGTATTAGACAACGCCAAGAACCTGAACAATCAGATGATGAGAGAACTATGCAGCAAGTTCCACATTAAGCATCTCAACTCCGTCATCTATCGGCCCAAGATAAATGGTTCTGTCGAAGTGGCCAACAAGAATATCAAAAAGATCATGCAGAAAATGTTCGTCAATCACAAAGAATGGTCTGACTTCCTACCTCTAACCCTGTTAGCATACAGGACATCAATGCGTACCTCTACTGGGGCTACCCCCTATTTATTAGTCTATGGCATTGAAGCAGTCATCCCCATAGAAGTAGAGATGGAGTCCTTGCGAGTGTTAATCGACGCTCAGATGGATGAAGATCAGTGGTTGCAAGACCGGTATCACCAACTATCCCTAATAGATGAAAAGAGGGCTACAACCATTTTCCACGGATAGTTATATCAACAAAGGATTGCTCAATCCTATAACAAGAAGGTCAGAATACGGCAGTTCAAAGAAAATAACTTGGTGCTGAAGAAAGTTTTGGCTAATCAAGATGAAGCTAAAGGAAATTTCGCCCCTAATTGGAACCTTTCATTGTCAATGAGGTGTTGATAGGAGGAGCTGTTAGACTACAAGAGATGGACGGGAGCGAATTTCCCCAACTCATCAATTCAGACAAGTGAAAAGGTACTATGTCTGAAGCACATGCATGTCCGCATCCGAGTCCTACAAATCAAATCAGGTTCAATTCTCAAAAGAAGCCAAAACTACGAATGACCTGATCTCCCTACACCCGGGAGTGCGTAGGCAGCCATTTCTGGTGCGGTCAAACCAAATAAAAATTCAAAACTCATCAAACCAAACTTAAAAAACCTCTCTCACAAAAAAAAACTGAACTACAAATGACCTGATCTCCCTGCACCTGGGAGTACATAGGCAGCCATTTACGGTGCGGTTTGACCTTTAAGAAAAAAACAAAAACAAATAAAAACTAGTTCCAAGACACCAAAACTATATAAAAGCTAAGTCCTATCAAGCTACCCCGATCAACAAGCCCTTCTGAGATACTCTCTGACCTCTCAACTGTCAGTCCATCAAGAAGAAGCTCAAGATACATCAACAACAGCAAGTCATGAAAGAAGTGGTAATCACTCAGCAATGACAATACATATCCAAACAGGGAAGTGAATCAAAAATATATTTCTCTGATTTATAACACTGTTTGATATATACATAGTGTCCTGTACATGACAAAAATGGCTGATCTAGTATGTGCAGGAAAAACAAAGCTAGTCTATGGACCCAAGGATAAGCGGGCCAGCAATGCCAACATGGCATCTCTCTCTAAAGATGGAGAAGCAGCTGCAAGTGCAATACCCTCAGCCTCTATACGGCTCAAAACCTCTATAGTCATCTGCAGTGTGGCACTGTGGTCACAATATATGCACTCATCTCAGTAACAGACCATGAGTATAAGACCGAAGAGCAGTACTGTCGATAATGTGGAAATCCCGAGAAGCTATAGCCTCATCCCTCTCCACAAAAGCTGCATCCCTAGCAATCAAAGTCTCCTCGATCTCCACAAAAGCTGTGTCTCTGGAAGATCGAATCTCCTCTCGCTCAATCAATCCTGTATCCTAAGCGGCTCGAGCCGCATCTCTCTTCGCCAAAGCTACCTCTCTGCCAGATAAAGCGGTCAACATAAACGCTCGAGCCTGATCCCTCTCAAAGGTCATCCTAGCTAGTGATCTGCCAAAGCTGGATCTGTCCCTACAGGAATGATCGGCGGGTCACTAACTAGTGCTGCTGTCAAACCCATAAAAAGCTCATCCTCAGTAAGAGAATCAGGATCCTCCATAGGCTCTTCCTCGTCTGAATCCACTATAGGAGCTGACTTGATGAATGCAGGTGATGCTATCTCGGCCTCCAACCCTGCTGAGTACTCCGGAGAACGATCTGGATGGCTAATGGAGAAATCAGCCCTCTCCCTGTGAGTCCAACACTCATACACTAGAATCAAGTCAGCAGATGACATAGACAAAGATGTCATCCTCTAATCAGCAGCTACCTCAAATAGATGCATGCTCTGAAACTGATCGAACTGACCCATAATAGCCAGAGGATGGTAAGTAGTCACTCCCCTTAATCCCGATAGGGGAAAATAGTCCATAGCAGGTGCATGGGTGATGAAGCTATATAGGGAGACTAGCCTTGCGCACGGCAGAATCTAGAATGGATGCACGATATCAGACAAAAATGTTGTCCACGTCTCTGTGTCGATACACTTCGCGGGCTGAAAGGAGTAGGCCATGGCTATATCATTGGAGAAATAATACCCCTGATGTCTGAAAAATCCAACCGGTCGAATATGGGACATAAGCTATATATATAACAAGACTAAACTGCCTCTGAAAAACCCCTCTGGGTGGGTACTGTAGTAGGTGGCTGCTCTCAGCATCTTGACCACTATCATCGGTATGATGGTGCTACCCTGCCTAAGGGCCCAAACCACAACTATCAATCCCACATCCAAATGGTCCAAGCGTAGCAGCATATAAATGTAGGATATGATGCACATCAGAAAAACGTCTATCCTGGCCAAATGCCACGCCTCTGCTGATACAATAAAATCTTTGGCATGTCGATCATAGCTGTCAAGCTCACCAAATCGATCGATCAAAAAGTCGATAGAGATCACACATCCAGAGATGATCTCATCCATAACTACGCTCTGGCGAAGACCTGACATCTGTATAAACGGTCTCCTCACATCACTGATCGCCGTGCGATCGCAGGGAACCTCTAAAGCTAAGCCGGTAAACCGTTGGTACTCCTCAAGGGTCGGAGTCAACTCATGATGCCCGAAATGAAAGACCTGTCTAGCGGGTATCCAACAGGATAAGATACCATCCACAAATTTGTATGGCACCTGAAAGTCTACGAGGGCCATTGAATGACCCAGCATATGATCCACTGTTCCTCTAGCTGAGAAGGGCAGGCTAGCGTACCATGATCTCAATGACGATGCCACCTCAGACGATAGTAGGTGCTCAATACGGTTAATAGTAGACGATGTCATATGTATCACCGTATCACAAGACCATTAAGGGGTCAAATCTGAACTCATCTGTCTAAATGCATACATATAACATAATACATGCATAATGGCAATGATAAATATAATGCGATAGATAGGAAATATCATGCATATCTACAATAAACTATTTACTACAAGCATCATCCTTGTCTGATAATACAATACAGAATAAAAAGTATAGGAATATGGGGCACCACCACCCAACTACTTACAGTGGTCTATCAAAATGGGGCACAGCCGCCCAATAGCCAAAACAGTGGCCGACCAAAAGATATAGCCACAATAGCTATCCAAAAAGATCCAAAACATCTGCACTCAGGTGGTTAACCTGCTATATATCCTCCATAGACACAAAATCACAGCCATCAGGGATGTCTGGGCGTTACAAGGGAGGATCAGCCCCTGCAAAACTGCTGGTAAATGGACCTCAAGAAGGGCCCACTCCTGAGCTGGAAAGGTTAAAATAAGATGCCTCTGATGGATCTCTGCCAAGATGCCTGATAAATAGGTGAGCTCTCTCCAGCTACTGGGTCAATCCTGTGATCTGGTCCAAATAAGTCGGCTCCTTGTGGCAAGCTATCTAGTCTGTCATCATCATAGACCTATGCACCATGTCTACCATAAATTGGATAGCCCGAGTCTATGCTCCAATAGTGCTAGGACTTCACTAGCTGCTGAATGCCTCCTGGCTATAAGGGCCCTCTGATAGGGTAAAGCTATTTATGCCCTCCATAGGGATATCTGTCAGTGACAGGATCAACGGCCAATGATGCTAAGCAGGAGGAACAATGGGAATGTGGATCTGTCCTGTAATGCTCCTGATCGTACGCTCTCCTAAATAGAGCTCCCAGCCTCCCTCTATCAAAAAAGGACTCTGCGAGTCGACAATGCAAACTCCCGACCAGTGGGGAAGCCTCCCTCAAATCCAACAGCCAAAAACTCGAAGGTGTATGGGATCCATGTGATCGTTTCGGCTGTCAAAAACTCCAACTGCAGGTGAGAATGGGTAAAGCCCTCGACAACAGGGACCTCCGTCAGAGTGGAGTGATGCCAACGTCGTCCCCGAGGATATATCTCCAAGCCTAAAGTAGTGGCGGGCCGTAGGCAAGGAAGCCTCTTATATGCCCAGAACTAGCCATATAAATATCAAAAGTCCTCAGTGAGCAAGACTGACAAATGTAAATGCAGAAATCAAAAAGGTGCAAGAAAGATGTACTCACCAACAGAAACGGGTAGAACCCGAACCAAGCCTACGTCAAACCCCTCTAAAAGCATGCGCATGCCCCAGAGAAAACAGGTAAAGGTGTAGGAACCCCAATCAAAGTCACTAAGGCGCTCTACATATCGGGTAGCGCTAACCAGGGTAATGGACACAGTCGATGAGTTGTTTGCTACAAAACAACCCCTAATGATCACCAAAAATAATAGCCTCAAGATGCGATTCCTAAACCTCTGATCAACAGGCAGAGCCTCAGATAAAGCCCTACTCTGGGCATCTATACTCAAGGGACCAGATCGGACCATCAGACCTTTGATCGCCGTCGCAGGAACTCCAGGTGTGATGTCAGCCATGACAGGCACTGGCTCACCCTCAAACTCAATGCCGGTGATGAACCTCCAGTCCATAGGGGTCATCATCACCTCACAGCCCAACAAATGAAGGGACTGAGTCTAGTGGAACCAGCTCTCAGACAGAGACCTCATATACCCTTAGGGGCAACGGAGGGGAAGAATAGAAAAGAAGGCTGGACTAAACGATATCCTAGTAGTCTTGGTGCGAAGTATGGTACAGGGAGTGCACGTTGAACTAGTTCCCTCAATGCTGCTTAAAGACAGGAACCTGCATAAAAAAATAAATCCAAGTTTAAAACCTGTGCCCCGAGAATGGAAAAAGGAAGAAAGAGAATCCAGAAAGAAGAAAACTTCAAGTTACCTCGTTGGCATGGAGAAATCTTGATGGATGACGGCTCAAGTCTCCCAACAGCTCCTATGGTGGTACAACAATGCCAGGAAGCTCCGCATGTGGGGCCTGAGCCAGGGTAGGAGCAGCAAAAGGAGCCTGCTCATCATCAATATTAATCGGCTGCTTGTTTTGTACTGGACGAATCATCGACTCTGCCAATCTGCAAGGCGGTCGAGCTGAATATGGTTGAGGAACATCAGAAGCTTGCCTCCGTCTAACACCTGAAGCTACCTTGCTAGCACTTCTGGGTCTATCTCAGTCCATCACCTGGACAAAGTCTCCAAATCACCTCAGAAAGGGTGTGGTAAGCCTAAAACCTGTGGCTTATTAGTTTAAATCAATACTTTATGCATTTCTAAATCCTAAAACATGCATGGGTCAGTCAAAAATTCCCAGTAAAGTCAAAATTACATTTTTTTTTCAAAAGCTAAATCCTAAAAATATGCATGGGTCAGTCAAAAATCCCCAGTAGAGTCAAAAATGCATGTTTATTAAATGCTTGGGCTTTTGAAAAAATTTCACCAGAGTTTCCTTTGTAAAATGGACTGTCCGCGTGCACATAAGCATGTATAGGTGGCCATTCAATAGCACACCAACCCAAAAACAGGAACAGTTCATAATTATGAAATAAAATAAAAAGTAAACTTCATATAGTAGCCAAATTACCATGGACATTTTTAGTTTAAAATCCAAGCTCACTAGGCCTCAAAAAGGATGAGTAAACTGATCAAAAAAGAGCAAAATATGACTGTCTCATAATCTGAATTTTCTTACATCCAAACGTGCATTATAGTAAGCTATGCATACATATGAAGTCAAAATTTTTTAGCATATCATATAAGCATACATTTTTCATACATTGCGTCTAAAAGCCCCCTACGTGGTTTACATGCTTTTAAAGGTCAAAACTTGTGAAAAAAGGACGTAAAATGTTACCTGCAATGCGCTGAACGCGTAGCAGCTGACGGAATCAATAAAAGGTTGCCCAAACTCTGTAGATCTGAATAAGAAAATCGAATTCCGTTTGAAACTCTAAATGAAACTTGAAAATTATGAACTCCGCTGCCTAATATAAAGCCACAGGTAGAAGTGAGCCCACCTGCGGCAGCCGCACCTCTACCTGCGGCTCCCCAAGGTGGGTCCCGCTTCCCCGGACTTAGTTCGGTTTGAGTTGAAACATAGTTTATATGAGCTGCCAAGTTAAATCTAAAGAAAAATCGCTACGCGATTGAGCGGTTTGTCCTGAAATCCTGCGTTTAAGCAGTGTAATCTTGACAGAAAGGGGAAGTCTCTGAAAACCCTTGGTATTCATCCCGAAGACATATCCGGGGATCAATAATGCAAACTGTTGAAAAACTGCCGAACAACTGTGCAAAACAATGGAAAACGGCCACTTTCGAAGCGTCGGGTACTGACCGATGACAATTCAGCCGTTGGTACAATCCCAGAGAAGCATCGGGTACTAATCGATGATAATTCAGCCGTTGGAACAACCAAAGAGAAATGTCAGATACTGCCCGATGACAGTTTAGCAGTTGGCACAACCCCAACGAAGCGTCGGGTACTGATCGATGACAGTTCAGCCGTTGGCACATCCCCAGCGAAGCGTCGGGTTTTGACCGATGACATTTCAGCCGTTGTCACAACCCCAGCGAAGCGTCATGTACTGATCGGTGACAGTTCAGCCGTTGGCATAACCCCAGTGAAGTGTCGGGTACTGACCGATGGCAGTTCAGCCATTAATATAACCTCAGCGAAGCGTCGGGTACTGACCGAGACAGTTCTGCCGTCGGCACAACCCCAGCGAAGCGTCGGGTACTGACCGATGACAGTTCAGTCATTGGCACAACCCCAATGAAGTGTTGGGTACTGACTGATGACAGTTTAGTCGTTGGCACAACCCCAACGAAGCTTCGGGTACTAACCGATGACAGTTCATCCGTTGGCACAACCCCAGCGAAGCGTCGGGTACTGACCGATTGCAGTTCAGCCGTTGGCTCAACCCCAACGATAGTGTCAAGTATAGACCGAGACAGTTCGGCTGTTGGCTCAACCTCGACGAAGTTTTGGAAGGGATCCGGTGATGGAAGCAATATAATAATCCATCCCTGATGATGGAATCTGTTATACACACCCTCAAAGGGAGCATCGATATGAAGTGGTGATTCAACTTACTGTGGCAAACTACTGGTGTAGATTATCGTTAATATGGGCATCGGGAGCACGCATTGGAATAACTCGGCGACAAAAATGTTGTCCTCTTCAAAGTCACTTAGGCTATCATGGATAATGTCATCCCCAGCAGAAAGTGACGAAAACATTTCGCGGTACCCTATTAGTGACATCCCTAGCAGAACGAGACAGCAGCCTAATTCTGATAACCTGTCAGTGGATGTCCTACCAGCAACCGGCTGACAATGCCACCCCAAGGGTTATCATGAATAACATTATCCCCAGTAAAAGCTAACGTAATAAATTAGTGATAACCCTACCCCCTCGACGGTATCTGACACTCATGACATACCATATCATGCATTGCCTCCCCTTTGTATTTTCATTTTCTATGTCTACTAATCTTTATCCTGTCCATTTCATTACATTGCATGAACATGATAAAGAGCGGCATCTGTAGACACTCAAAATTTCCTTTCCCTATTACTAACACTGTCGGAGGGCAAGACTGTCCATAAAATTAACCCCGGTCTCAATACCGGGTAATCAGTTCTACCCCGATCACAATATCGGGCCATCGAATCAACCCCAATCTCAATACCGGGCCATCAAATCAGCCCCGGTCTCAACCTAAGAAGTACAGGTCAGCCCCGATCTCAACCCGGGAGGTACAGGTCAGCCCCGGTCTCAACCCGGGAGGTATAGGTCAGCCCTAGTCTCAACCCGGGAGGTACAGGTCAGTCCCGCTCTCAACCCAAAAAGTATGGGTCAGCCCTGGTCTCCACCCAGGAGGTACAGGTCAGCCCCGGTCTCAACCCGGGAGGTACAGGTCAACCCCTGGTCTCAACCCGGGAGGTATAGGTCAGCCCCAATCTTAACTAGGGAGGTACAGGTCAGCCCCGGTCTCAACCTGGGAAGTACAGGTCAGCCCCGGTCTCAATATAGGAGGTACAGGTCAGCCCCGGTCTCAACCCGGGAGGTACAGGTCAGCCCTGGCCTTAACCCGAGAGGTACAGGTCAGCCCCGGTCTCAACCCGGGAAGTACAGGTCAGCCCCGGTCTCAACCCGAAAGGTAGAGGTCAGCCCCGGGTTCAACCCGGGAGGTACATGTCAGCCCCGGTCTCAATCCGAGAGGTACAGGTCAGCCCCAATCTCAACCCGGGAGGTATAAGTCATCCCGGGTCTCAACCCAAGAGGTTCAGGTCAGCACCGATCTCAACCCAGGAAGTAAAGGTCAGCCCCGGTCTCAACCCGGGAGGTACAGGTCAGCCCCGTTACAAACCCGGGAAGTACATGTCAGTCCCGTTCGCAACCCAGGAAGTACACTTCATCCCCGATCTCAACCTGGGAAGTCAGGTCAACTTCCAAAATAATCCTGAAGCATCACAGCATCTCCAGAGGAAAACCTGGAGAGATCAAGTCAGCCTCAGAGACAACCCTGAGGACAAATAGAATCAACTAGGATATAAACCTTACAAACAACCCCAGGAAGTCAGTCGAAGGCCATGCAGACACTAAAGGCAACCTTGGGAGGGGCAAAACGATTATTTTACCAACTCTAAGCCGATTCAGTCAAACTCAAGTCGAATTGATGCCACCAAGGTCAGAACGAACCATAACGATGATCCCGAGTGCAAACAGCGCAAGACAGCTCAACGGATAAACTATAGGGGAATCGAAGACCTGGCTATGAAACCGTCTTCTTGGACCTGGAAAATGTTTTATCCCATGTCATTGTGACACTCTTGGTGAGGGCTTTCCGGAAAGGTATCGCACACCTCAAACGGACGCTCCGATGAAAATTTAAAAAGTTTCGACTTCGACCTTGCGTTGATCGAAGTGCACGTACTTCGAGATGACATAACCCACTGCGGGGCCCATGCCACATGGAGTCACACCTCTACCTGCAGAAGTAACAGGTAGAGTGGAGGCTCCCTGGCCTATATATAGAGGTGCACCCCCCTCTCATTTGAAGAATTCAAAAACGCTCTGATCCTCTGCCCATTTGGTTTTTCAGCTATTTTCTTGTCTTCTAAAACCAAATTTTTTCACTCTAACACGTAGATCTGCCCACATACTACCACATATCAAAAAATAACCGGTAGCTTTGGACGTTTAAAGATTACAATTAGGCAAAAAGCCCGTGTAGCAGTCTATGTGAGTGTTTTTACAATCAGAAAGTTATTCTTACTTCGTCGCACTTTTATACACTTGCATATCAAGTTTCGTTTTCTAAATATGCCCGGAACTAAGTTCCGTGGCCGTTTTTGTCAACTTTTGGTACATTTTTGTACATAAACGTATTTTTTGGTATTCTTACAACTTGGATTGACGATTCGTCGCTTCCAGCAGCTTTTATATACCTCCACCTTCGTTCTGAGAAACTTCGTCGGACTAGATTATCTTCCCAGTCCGGGTTTGGCTTTTTTTGTATATATTTAACTGTATATATACTAACTTTTCAATTCTGTCAAGCCCGAATGTCAAATCCGCGGTAGTTACTGCTTTTATATATAAATATGCATATATAAGCAGCCTTCACCACACTGGGTTATCTTCCCAGTCCTGGTTTAACTATCTTTCTGTCTATATTTAAATATCTATATTTATATTTCAGTCCGGGCATCAGAGTGAAAACCCAACGCCCTTTACTATTTATATATATATATATATATATATATATTTCAATTATGTCCAGCCTGGATCATTCCGTGGCTTTTTTCTACAGCTTTTATAAATATATATATTTTTTAATTCCAGTCCGGGCACCGGTGTGAAAACCCATCACCCTTTAAAGTTTTTGTATATATATTGATTTACTCATTTTTATTAAATTGTTGCTTTAAATATTTATTTGATATGAATTGGCACTCACATATCTGTGGGCGAACTAGATTTATTTAAATCTTGCCAACTCTAGCTTTTAAACGGTTCAAAATAGGTACAGACAGAATCGGGAAGTTAGAATGGCTGAGATTTATTTAACTCTAGTTTTTTTTTCTAGTTTCAGTTGTAAAAGCAACATCGCGGCCCTTAGATCGCTATCTAGTGGGAACGAGATGCTTCGGCCATGTGTGAGCTAGGATTTGCTGATGAATCCTTCGTTTTGGTGATATTTGGATATATTTCTATATAAATTTGAGCTGTGCAGATTTATTGGCTACTCATATGTGAGCCTAGGAATCGTGGGATTCATTATCAAACTGATCAGAATCTGATTCCCACGATGGACAAACTCCACTTTACAAATGTACCCTGCCAGTTTTTCTGTAAAAAATGTACATATAAAAGACCTTAAAATGGTTATTCGGATTTAAGGTCTCAACATAGTGAAAAATATGGTTTGTCATGTCAGAGTCCCTCCGATGGCTATCATGCCTATGAGGAGACCGTCATTTGTATATATGTTATGGTCGAGGATGCTTCGCAGCCCAACAATCACCATTCAAATTGAGCCTTAAGGGTAAAAAGATAAAAATTAAGTTTTAATATGCTTCAATTCATATGTTAGCATAAGGGTTTGAAAAACTGCTTTCAAAACATCACTTCAATAATCTTATCGAGAAGAAAAGCTTTTGAAAATCAAATCAAAGACTTTTTTTGCAATCAAATCAAACCCTTCGTATATAGGTTCAACGATGCATAGACATACTTTCAATCAAACATAGGCCCAATTTTCTTACAGCATTCACACACAAAATTGCGGGTTTAAAAGGGAAATATTGAAAAGATGCGGTACCGTGTTTACACAGGAGTTGTGGGGTGCCTAACACCTTCCCCACACTTAACCAAGCCCCCGAACTCAAACTTTGTTTTCAAAGATCAAGTTTCGACAGTGTCCAGTAATTGGGCCTCTTTCAAACAAAACTCGGTTGAGTTGATACAACCATTTCTAATCTACCAACTGGCGACTCTGTAAGACGATCAAATCGTCGACCTGATACATGTTGGCTTTTTCTTAAAAAATCCTTCAAAACCTTTTTTGCAATAAAAAGAGTAAGGGTAGATATAACTTAGGAAGAGAGAAAGATCCGGATTGTGAACCGACCCGTAGATTTTTTTCCCGATGTCGACAGGTGGCTACTCTGCTGGGGATACTGTTATTTATGATAACCCTTGGGGCGGCATTGTCAGTCGGTTGCTGGTAGGACATCCACTGACATATTATCAGAATTAGGCTGCTGTCTCGTTCTGCTGGGGATGTCACTAATAGGCTACCGCAAACTGTTTTCATCACTTTCTACTGGGATGACATTATCCATGATAGCCTAAGTGACTCTGAAGAGGAAGACATTGTTGCCGCCGAGTTATTCCAATGAGTGCTACCGATGCCTATCTTGACGATAATCTACACCGATAGTTTGCCACAGTCAGTTGAATCACCACTTCATATCGGTGCTCCCTCTGAAGATGTGTATAATAGATTCAATCATCAGGGATGGATTATTATATTGCTTCCGTCACCGGATCCCTTCTGGAACTCTGTCGGGGTTGAGCCACCGGCCGAACTGTCTCGGTCTGTACCCAACACTTTACTGGGGTTGAGCCAACAGCTGAACTGTCATCGGTCAGTACCCGACGCTTCGCTGGGGTTGTGCCAACAGGCTAAACTGCCATCGGTCAGTACCCGACGCTTCGTCGGGGTTGTTCCAACGGCTGAACTGTCATCGGTTAGAACCCGACACTTTGTTGGGGTTGTGCCAATGGCTGAACTGTCATCGGTCTGTACCCGAAGCTTCGTTGGGGTTGTGCCAATAGCTGAACTATCTCGGTTTGTACTCGATGTTTCGCTGAGGTTGTGCCAACGGCTGAACTGTCATCGATCAGTACCTGACGCTTCGCTGGGGTTGTGCCAATTGCTGAACTGTCATCGGTCAGTACTCGACGCTTCGTTGGGGTTGTACCAATGGCTGAACTGTCATCGGTCAGTACCCGACGCTTCGCTAGGGTTGTGCCAACGGTTGAACTGTCATTTTTAAGTACCCGACGTTTTCGGCAATTATTCGTTTTCTGCAATTTTGCACAGTTTTTTGACAATTTTTCAACAGTATCCATTATTGATCACCGGATATATCTTCGGCATGAACACCAAAGGTTTTCAGAGAGTTCCCCTTTCTGTCAGTATTACGGTGCTTAAACGCAGGATTTCAGGATTTTCATGGTGTATGGTGTAACACATATTTATTGGGCTTTATTAAATAAATGTGTGAGTAACCCTAATATTTAATATTTTGTTTGGGGATATATAATCTATTTATTTATCATAATGGGTAATAATTATATATGTTCCAAGAAGGGAAATATTTAAATTGGGGAAAGTAGTGACTTGATACATTTAAATTTGAGTTACTAATTATGGGAGTAACTAATAAATGTAATTTATGAATTAAACTAATTATGAATAAATTGGATATTAATTAAATTATGAGAGGCTAATTACTTTAGTTCCCATGCACTATTACAAGCTTGGAGCCCAAGATGGGCATTGTTCATCTTCTTCTTGGCTCTACTATTGCCGAAAATAGGAGGGAGTATTAGGAGAGAGAAAAGCTTCATGGCTTGTGCTTGTAATCTCATAATTTAGCTAGTAAAAATTAATAAACCCCATATCCAATCCTCCATGAATTATTAAGAATATTTATCCTAGATTTCTTAATGAATTCTTAGAATTTTGCAAGTTGTTGAAAACCAAGAAAATCAAAAACTAAAATTACCAAAACCTTAGCATATTGGAGAAGAGAAGAACCAAAGCTTGGAATTCATCCTAAAGCATCTCTAAGGAAGGAATATTTGAACAAAGGTATCAAAATTCTTCTTTAATTTTTAATTTATTTCTCAATATGGAAAATATGTAATTTTTTGGTTTAAATCTCATTGGGGGGGGGGGGTTATTATGTTGGGTAAGTGATTATGTAATCATAAATGAGTTGAATCAAAGATGCTAAATATGTAATTTATTAGTAGCTTTAATTAATGTAAAAGTTAATTGTATCTAATTTTTGGTTGGTGATTTATGGACAAATTATGGACATAGGGACTTGGTGACTAGGATTGGGAATGTGAAGAAATAAGGATGGTATTTTATGGATGAAATCATTTCAATTGGTAAAGAAAATGAATTTTATAATTTTTGTACTCTATTTAATTGATGTAATGCCTTAAAGAACAAACCCAACCAAGATTATGCTATTTTTATGAGTTGGAACCTTAAACATGCCAAAATATGGTTAACTAAGGTTTTCCGTTAAGAAAGTTGGGTTGGTTCGAGTCGAGGCGACTTTTGAATCAAAATTGTGTCATTGAAAATTTGTACAAACAGTCAATTTCGGCACACTGTTTGGATAGCTTAACATAACTGAAAATCAGTTCTAATATTTTTTAAAAATACTTTGGCATACCATGTTCAACATATCCAAAAATTGGATTAATAGGAGTAACGAGCAGTGCGTCATAAATTCACAAAGTAGCTGCTTGGCAACGCGCAATTACAAAAGCAGCAGGGTGCTGCGCCAACGCTGCTGCTGCTGCTGCAGTGTGTGCGCATGCGATTTTGAGGCCTTTTTTGTGGGCTTTTGTAAACTATTTTAGTAGTATTATTTTTTCTAAAAATACTACGCCATGAAGTCTATAAAATACCAAAGATTCGCTGTTATATGACCCGTGGTTTGAGAATTTAAAATAGGCGAATAGGCATGTCAGAACTAAAAAATTGGGTGACGACGAACGTCGGCGCGTCGAGCAATTTTGACATTCGACGTTCCGAATCGTGTTTCGGCAAAGTTATAAAGTCCTACGGGGTGAAATATGACTGGAAACGATATTTTATGCCAAGAAACTATCTTTCGGGCATAATTTAAGCAATATAAATATGTAATAAATATAAAATTTACATATTTGAGAGAAATAAAAATTCACGTTGTCTATAAAATTATTTTGTGAGATAACAAGAATTGAGAAACCTTTAAAAATTCCTATAAATCATAAAAATGATATTTCGAAGTTTCTAAGGCCCAAAATGATCGTTTTGAGCCAAGCAACATGTAACGGTATATATATAGATATATATATATAGTAAACGCGAATATTTGTAAACCGAGAGATAAAGTAAATATATTGATGAAATAAGATGTTTTTAAATGAAGCAATAATCTGAGTGACTTGTGAACGAATAAAATAATATAAAAATTATTATTATTCCAAAAATAATATAGTAAGTTAAACTTTACTATAAAAGCTGAATATGAGCTGTTTATGAACCTGAATTTGCAAAATAAATTATAAAATATTCTGGAAGCGATATATACAGGGTTTAAGTCAAATATGTAAAATATTTACATATTAATATTGTAAAGGACCATTAAATAGTAATAAATGATTAAAATGAAGTAAATTCCTAATTGAATCAATGTGGGATTTGAAATTGGAGTAAATAATATTAGTTTTATGAACTAATAATTATTAATTATAAATATACGTGCATGTTGATGGTATATTTAATTATCTAATGTGAGTATGTATGTGAATATAATTATGTAGGAATTGTGGAATGACTCTAAATTAAATTTTGTGATAATCTCCATATAAGGCAAGTTTCTTAACTTTCTCATATTTAAATTGAGTAAGTTTCTTAAATTTTTGCAATTCTTTTATGCAATAGTTATTATGTAAATCATAATTTACTCATTGGGGTTAATATTTCCAGTTTAATTATATATAAGCAATTATTTCTTCTTGTTTATATATAATGCTATAGAGATAGAATTTTTATTCTAATCAGCTTTGAAAAATGCATGAGATAATGATGTATACACTTAACAAAAATTCGGTACATGTATAGCTGAAATATTTCAAATTCTTTTATATTAAGTCTTGAAATATAATTGTTCTTCTAAATAGATTTTAACTAAACAAGAACTTCCCTAATTTGGGGATTATTTTATATTGCGTCCTATGGACGGCAAAGAGGAACTGAAAGAATTTGTTCCGTTTAGATAGTATTGATCAATGCAGGGCATAAATGGCTGATCACCCATCGTGCTCGTACGACTATGTCGGTTCATAGATAAAATTTCTGATTGAACCTTTATAAAAAGAAAAGAAAGTTTTGAATTTATAATGACTTAGTATATTTAAGTCACTACGTCGTTTCAAAAATATGAGACTAGTGTCAAAGTTATGTTTAATTGCTTTACAGACTTGTTTTACTGTGAGAGCATAATCAGTTGAAAACATTTATTTCTCCTGCATGTTAATTATTAATTATTATACTTGCTGAGCAATTAAATGCTAATTCTTGCTTTATTATAAATGTTTTCAGTTAAGAAAGATGAAGCTGAGAGTTTTGGAAAGGATAAGGGCAAAAGAAAAATGTCAGCTTTGTTAGAAAGGATCTTATGTAATAGATAGGCTTTTGGGTGACATTACTATACCTATCATTTTAAGAATTATTTAAAGGTTTTCCGTACTTGGGATAGAAAAACTTTGATGTAATAATTCTAGTTTAATAATGCTTTAAGTTTATTGATATTTAGAATCGTGAAGCACCAAATACAGGTTTTAAGTACTCATTTTTGGGGGCATCACAAGTTGGTATCAAAGCTGTAGGTTTAAAGCCTTAGGTTGGGTTACCTTGGGTTATAACCTTAAGATAAATTAGTTGGAAAATGAGGGAGATGAATTATCTGGAGTTAAGTAGTATGGATGATGGGAATTCATTTATAAGAATAATAGTGATAATAAAATAAATTAAAGATAACTGTTAATTGTTATTTGTATATAATTGCTTGTAATAATTGCAAATGGAATTATTGTTATCATTTTATTATAGATGTCTGAGGTCCAGGAAGAACGAGTAGAATTTGAAGAGCAGATAGGTCAACCATCGATAGAACCGCAACATGTACATATACTAGTACCAGTGGTAGAGGTAGACTCGGAACTTGTGGAAAATGAGGATCCAAATGAGGGATTATTTTTAGATGAACTGGATGAAGCTCTAGAAGATAACGTGTTTGAGGATGTATCGCCAGAGATGCAGGAAGCTTTAGCTCAGTTAGGGGCAATGATTCATAATTTGATGGGTCAAAAGATAGATTTGACAGCTAACTTGCAGGTATCTGAGAATATGAACCAATACTTAGAGGGCCAAGTGCAAATTTTGTAGATAGATTATCATGAACTCTAGAACAATAGAACTTATGAATCGCAGAGGCAAGAGAAGTCAGACCAGTATATCTGACAGTTAGAGTATAATTTGGGAATGTGGAAAAGGAAGGTTAAGGAAATGGGTCATGAATATAATACTTCTTTGAAAAGTGTGCAAGCAGCGGTTTGGGAGTATCCCAATGAGGTGGGACAATTTAGGCGTTCAATCACTCGTGCCCGAGTGATAGCTATTGTAGAAGATGACCGTGTTAGGGTTAATGCCGCAGGACACGGGGGAGTCTAGTGACTGGGTTTTCTTTGAAACAATATGACCTTTTGATAAACTTTTGCATTTATGGTAGTAAATAGGTGATCCCAACTTTTGGTATTAGTATTGGGAATACTTTTGGGGAATCTTAACTTAGTGGTAGTTAAGGATTCGAGCAAGAAAAACATTTTGATGTACAGGGAGTATGCAATGTAAATAGCAAGTTAATGCTATGGTTATTTAAATAGCTAGTAATGCTATGAAAAATGTAAAAGAACATGTTTGATATTTAATAAAATATTGGATGTGTTTTTTTTATTATGTGTATGAATTATTTTTTTTTTGTGTAAGCAATAGTTTGATAATAATAAATTGTATTAAACATATAATGTTGCGAAGAGTACGAGGTCGTGGAAGACCAGCAGGAATCAGGAACAGAAATAGAGATGAACAACCAAATAATAATAATCAAGATGGAGGTCATAAGGATCCAATGCAACAGTTTATAGACCGTTTAGTGGGAGCTTTTCAAAATAGAGATATTCCTAATCCGAATGTGAATATACCAGCAGTTCATGTTGCTAGTTTCAAAGATTTCAAAACTGTTGGACCCCTAAAATTCTGAGGTACTACTGAGCCCATAGAAGCTTAATCTTTGATACAAGAGATTGAGAAAGCATTTGAAATTGCAAGGGTTGGGGCTGAGCAGAAAACTTCGTTTGCCACGTATATGTTAAAAGGATAAGTGAATTTTTGGTGGGAAGCAAATTAATAAGACAAGAGCTAGCGCTGGAGTAATTATTTGGGAAAGATTTACAGAAATTTTTTTTTAGAATTACTTTCTTCCTAGTATGCAAAGTAGGATGGAAGTTCGATTTATGGAACTTAAACAAAATGATATGACAATATCACAGTATGCAGCTAAATTTAATGAGCTCGCACGATTTGCTCCACACCAGGTGGACACTAAGGAGAGGAAAACAAGACATTTTGAGCAAGGATTGAAGCCTTGGATTTATAATAAATTATATGTTCTGCAAATCGAATCTTTTGGGGAAATTCTTGAAAAAGTAATTATCGCTGAAGGAGATAGTGAAGCAATGAATCTTTACAAGAAAGATAATAAAAATAAAGGAAAGTTTGAGGGAATAATTAAGACATAAATGAGTGGTGGAAGTGGAATTAATAAGAAGAGGAAGTGGAATAACTTTGGTAATATTTATCCTAGTGGTCAGCAGAAGAAAAAGTTTGAACCTTGTAAGAATTGTGGGAAAAGCCATTCTGGAGTATGCTTGAAGGGAAAGAGTGTGTGCTACAAATGTGGACAAGAGGTCACATCTCTCCAAACTGCCCTAATCCAAAAAAAAATCTTGGTTGTTCTGTTCGTGGATTATTGAATTATCTGGCAAGAAACTGTCTGAAGAAGGGAACTGAAGGAGGAATTGGCAACAAAGAAAATAGTAGTGGGAAAGTAGGAGTATCAGGTTTAACTCTGCAGAATAGACCGGTCGCCCGAACTTTTAATATGACAGTGCAGGATGCAGTGGCATAAAGGGAAGTAGTTGCAGGTATCGTCTCAATCAACAATATTAATGCTTACGTATTAATTGATTCAGGAGCAACTTGTTCTTTCGTGTCCCATGAATTTGCTAGACGTTTAGAAATGCCTACATTAAATTTAGAGATTCCCTTAAAAATTGAAGTTGCCAATAAAGAAGTAATTCCTGTAGAGCATGTCTATAAGGATTGTTGTGTTAAAATAAGGGAGTTTAGTCTAATTGTAGATTTGATTTCGATTCAATTGGGAGAATTTGATATTATATTAGGAATGGATTGGCTATTTAAGCATTGGGCGACCATTGATTGTCAAAAAAAATTAGTAAACCTTAAACCTATTAAGCAGTCTAGGGTGGTGTTTTATAGTACTACATCACCAAGATAATCTCGATGTCTGTCGATGGTGCAAGCGAAGAAGTTGTTGTAAAGACGTTGTGAGGGGTATCTAGCTTATGTGGTAGATACTCAACAAGAAATAGAGAAGATAGAACAGATTGAAGTGGTAAATGAGTTTATGGATGTTTTCTCGGAGGAAATACCTGGTCTTCTATAATGATTGAGATTTTATATATTAAATTTTAATATTTATCTAGTGAATAAATATTATATGTGATTTATTTATTGAGTTAAATAAATAAATTATGTGATTGTGTGGATTGATTTAATTAAGAGTAATATTTAATTAAATTGATATGTTGTAGCATAATTCTAATTTAGTTGAGAATAATTCAATTAGATTTAATGTTATGTGCTAAGTGTTAATAATAATTTGTTACATGAATTTTGTTTAATAAAGGAATTACAATTGTGTAACAATTTGGTATTATGTGTTTATATTAATTAATGAGTGTTAGTTTTTATTTAATTAAATTAGAATGTTGTAATTTAATTAAATAAGTGTAGTATTTAATCTATTGATTTAAAGGGTTATTAAAAGAATGAAAAAGGATTTTAAGTGGTTTTACCAAACAAGACCCTTGTATTTGTTTAAATCTATTTTACCCAAACAAGTCTTTACTTTAGCCAAACATGGCCTTATACTTTTCAAATTCTATAACCTATGTAATTAGTAATATTTATTATGGTGATAAGTATTATATTTATTATTTATAGGTTACATATATATTATATATGTATATGTATATTGTATAATATATGTTAGATAAGTTAAAAGATACGTTAGTTTATCAAAACAAAGAAAAACAAGAGAAGAGAGTTAGAGAGAGAGTTATCAGAGAAGAAGAAGAAGAAAAAGAAGGGAAAGCTTTGAGAAGACAAAGCAAGCCCCATCATCATCATCATCATCATCATCTCCATCCCTCTCTTAAGTCAAAAACTAGTAAGGTTATAATCTTAACCCTAGAATCAATTCATATGTGTTGTGTTTCTTCTTTGTCGAACTGGGTTTGTTATAATCATGAAATTATATGTATATATTGTGTTCATATATTTTCAAATGTAATTGTATGCCATGAAAGGAAAACAAGTTTTCAAAGCATGTCCTTCTATATTTTCATAGTTTTAGAATTCTTTGTAAAAATCTCTTTGTGAAAGTTTTTTATTTTGATATGTGAATGGGATATGCACATATATATGTATATATATATGTTTACATATGATTTTTATAGTTGTTTAAGAGTTTCAATTCACAAGTATATGATGAACACTATGAAATCATGTTCATCATACTCTTTTATGAAGTTATGTTGAAAATTGTTCTTAAATCCTTGATGTGAGCATGAGATATGTGTAATATGTGATATAACATGATTATATATGAGTTATATGGTTGTGTTAGCAATTCAAATCAAGAATTTTTGATAAACAAGAGGAATTGTATTTATAGTGATTTTCTTTGAAATAATTTCTAAAAAATGGCTTTTGAAACTATCAAATTGATATTTGATTATGATTTATTGTTGAAATTGATCATGTATTATGTTAGTATGTTAAGAATAGAAGTGATTACAATTTGAATTACTTGAATTGATTGAAAAATAAATTCGTGATAGCAATTTTCGCCAAGAACGCTTAAAATTATATTTTTCTTCGAAAATCATGAAATCTTGATCTTGATTATGTGTTATATGGATTTTAAATGTTATAAGCATGTTAATAAGTTTAAAATATTATTTGTATCAAGTTTCATGTTTATCATGTTGGAAAAAATCGAATTCAGTGTGAAGGAATGAGCCAAATTGGCTTATTTCTCCACCAGTTCGCGAGCCCAGACCCTCACCAGGGGTGACCCGCCCCTGGTAGGCCTTGGGGACCCGCCCCAGTGGGTTATGCTGCTGTCCGAAAAATTTTGGTTTTTGTTTTTGAGTTTTCATGCTCCGTTTGTTTAGCTAACTTATTTCTATGACTTGAAAAGTGAAATATATAATAAGTTAACATGTTTTTGATGTGTTTAAGTTTGATTGAAGTGTTATGTGAGTATGTTACATGTGTGTGTGTGTGTGTTACTTTACTAAGGTACACAACACGGTTTATTGAGTTATAAGCTTATGAATGTATGCCGTGAGTATAGACTCACGTACTTTACTAGTTAGCAACCAATGTGGTAAATTATATTGTGAATTGGACTTGAGTATGAAGTTCAACGGTTTAAATGTTGTAGTTGGATACTAATAGATGGGTTGAATATAATATAAATGTGTAGGGTGTTTGTGAAGTGATTGTAATTGTGTTTCAAGTGTAGCTTGCGCTTAAGGCAAGTTTTCTAAACCCTAAACTCACTAACGTTAAGCAAGTTTCCTATCTCTAAACTTATTATTGTGCAAGTTTTCTAGTTAAACAAGTTTTCATTTCGAACTTGTTATGTACTTTGTACAAGCGTTGTTGTACTCTAATATTCTTAATGCTCAAATATTGAAGTATTATTGAGGTATTATGATCTTGACTTAGTTGTTCAAGCAAGTTTACTTATTCTTTCAATTGCTTTGAGTTACTTCTAAAGCATGCCTATCTATTATGAATTTCATTGTCATATCTTATAGTTGGTTCATGATTCTTATATCATGGAACTGTTAAAGTACTATGAGTCAATTCACCTACTCCGAGTTGATGATAGTTGAAACTCCAAAGTTCCCTTATCTATCCAAACCAAACTTTCTTTGGTGCGGACTTGTATTCAAATACTGAGAATGAACAACCCTAATTACTAGGGGACATTTATGCGAAAGCATTAAGATGGTTGTGCACAATTCATGGTACAAAGGGTTGATCTCCCTGAGTACGAGTTAAAGGTCCATATAGTCTTATTGACTGTTAAAGGTTTAAATAGAAATATTTATAACCTAGGACAATAGTTCAAGATCTTATGACCCTCAGATGATTCTATATTCGAATTCTACATATTGATGAAAGAATTATAATTCAATTCTTTATTTTGATGAAAGTAAAGTTATTCAAACTCTTTTGAAACTATTCACTTCTGTCATATCACTGTTGTATTTTCAAGTGAACTTTTGCTTGCTCACTCTTGCATGTTTTACCACCACTTGCAGTTGAGACCAAGAATGTTGACAAACTGTCAACAAGTAAAGGAAAGGAAAGATGAACAAATGAAGGCTTGTTGTTTCAAGTTTTTATTATAATAAGATTTAGTCGATTATGTTATGTTTTATTTCCGCATTTATTGTTTGATGTTAAGGTTTAGTTAACCTGGGATTTTATTGGCAAGTTGTAATCCTTTTTAAAGGAAGATTTTTTATTAAGGGTTATGAAGGTTGTAATTTACTTTGCAATTCTTTATTTTTGGGTAGATGTATGTTTTATTAGAAAGTGAACACCAAATCATGTGGAAACGAAGTACCCGGATTTGGGGGTGTCACAGGTTGGTATCAAAGCTATAGGTTATGAACCTTAGGTGGGGGAAAAACCTTAGGTAGTAGCCTTATAGGAACCTTAGGTGGGGGGGAAAACCTTAGGTAGTAGCCTTATAGGAAGATCGCAAAGATAGTGGTGATAGGTAAAGATAATAAACTACCGTATGTGCTATATGTTTAAGTTTAGGTAATTGGAGAGTGATGACTCGATATCACGTAATAATAAACTTTAAAATTCTTTTGTCAGGATGACGAACATTGGAGAATCCAGTTAGGCTTGAGGGGATATACCTCAGGTACCTAGAGAGGAAGAGCCCCGAGACATCCATGTTGTTTGGGAGCAGCTGGTTAGGAGAGAGCCATCTCCAGTGATCACCGTAGCTGGTCGGGAGCGTGAGCTGACACCTATTCCAGAGGAAGAGGACGAGGACGAGTTTAAAGAGCAGGAAGAGGAGGAAGAAGATCCCGAAGAAGAATTTTCACCTCACTCTGTTAGTGTTGAGATATACGAGGCAGTTTACGACAGTAATATAGAGCTTCATGGTCGAGTCGGAGAGCTCGAGGAAACCATCCAATAGCGGGACGAGACTATCGAGGATATGGCTAGCGACTTAGGAGAAGCACAGTGGATTTTAATTCACGCAGAGGATGATCGAGATGCGGCTCGAGCCGAGCTAGCAAAGCTAAAGCAAGATATCCAAGAGGAGTCGACGAAGCGTGCCAAAGCTGAGGAAACAAGATTGAGGGCTACTCAACGAGCCGATCAAGCTGAGTACGAGGCGGAAACCAAGAGAGCCAAGCTAAGGGAAACAGAATACGCTTTCCATATGGCTATAGATAGGGCCCAGGACCGTATCTTTTATTACCCAGCTCAGTTCCAATGGTTACCATGGTATGTGGTGGACTGAAGGACAGCGTTTCAGGTGATGGAGGAAGAATGTAGAGAGGTTGTGCGATGTCTTAATATGCCTAGACATTAGAACTTTTAAATTATGTGTTTCCTTTTGTAATAAATAAATGTAAATCCCATAATTTGAGATAATAATGGGATAAAGTGATGATGTAGTCCTGTAACTTATTCCAGTTTAGGAAAAATGATGTAAATAGCAGGAATGCTATCTATCCTATATTTTTAAAACTACGAGTAATGAATAAAAGAAGTTTATTGATGTGCTATGTGTTCATATATGAACTGAGTTATTTGATTGTTTAAGTTTAACTAGAATACTTAAGAATTGAATAAAGGATCTAATAATAATATTTTCTTAATAGAAAATGCCTCCTAGAAGAAGACCAACACGTCAAAACCCTGAGGGTTCGACGAATAACAACAGCAATAACAATGGAACAAACCCAAACTCGGTTCAGCAGTTAGTGAACTTGCTGACAGGAGCGATGGCGAACAGCAGCAAGTGCAGGCCACGACGTTCAAAGAGTTTAAGGCAGTAGGACCGCCTGAATTCAAGGGATCGACGAACTCGATAGATGCTCAGACGTGGGTTATGGAAATGGAGAAGGTCTTTGACGTGGCTAAGGTCGGTGAAGACCAGAAAATAGCATTTGCGACTTTTATGTTGAAGGCAGATGCTAGTTTTTGGTGGCAGGCAAATAAGACCCGAGAGGGAGAAGGTGTAATAATGTGGGAGCGTTTCAAAGAAATGTTCTACAAAATGTACTTCCTAGTGAGTTCGCAGGACCAGATGGAGGTCCAATTCTTAGAGCTGAAGCAGGGAGGAAAGACAGTGTCGAAATACGCCGCAAAGTTCAACGAGTTGGCCAGGTTTGCTACTTACCAGGTCAGCACGGACGCTAGAAAGGTGAGGAGGTTTGAGCGGGGACTGAAACCCTGGCTCTACAACAAGGTCTCTATGTTCCAACTGAACACATTTGTAGCTGTGCTGGAGAAAGCTATACTTGCTGAGGGAGGAAGTGAAGCGGTGACTAAATTTAATCAAAACAAGAAAAAGAAGTTTGAGACTGAAAACAAGGCTGGTGGTAGCGTAGTTATCCATCAGAAGAGGAAGTGGAATGACAATACCTCTGTTGGGAGTCAGCAGGGAGGCCAGCAGAAGAGGGAGCTCGAAGCATGTGCTATATGCGGGAAGACTCACACTGGAGTGTGCATGAAAGGGAAATGGGTGTGCTACAACTGTGGTCAGGAAGGCCACATCGCATCGAACTGCCTGAACCCGAAGAAGGGATCTTGCTATACATGTGGATCCAAGGATCACATGTCTCGTAATTGCCCTAAGAAGTCAGCGACAAGGTCAACAGGGAATGGAGGAAATGACAGCAGCATCACTCTGACTATTGTCAGACTGTAGCCATTACAAGTCGTTCGACCCACTGCCCGTACGTTCAACATGACGGTGCAAGACGCGGTGCAATGAAAGGATGTGGTGGCAGGTATTATTTCGATCAATAGTATAAATGCATATATATTATTTGATTCGGGTGCTACTTGTTCATTCATATCTGATGATTTTGATAAGACCCTAGACTTACCTATAGAGAAGTTAGCTTACCCCTTGAACATAGAAATTGTGAATAGGGAAGTTATTCCTGTTAGGTTAGTATACAAGAACTGTAGATTGGATATTAAGGGTCAGGAGCTGAGGGTAAATTTGATTCTGATAAAACTTGGGGAATTCAATGTTATATTGGGAATGGACTGGTTGTTCAATCATGGGGCAATAATCGACTGTTAGAAGAAGTCGGTAAACCTTACGACTCCGTCAAAAGTAGTGTTCTATGGTAGTAAATCTCCTAGACAAGCGAGTTGTCTGACGGTGATGCAAGCCAAGAAACTTTTGACGCAAGGCTGTGTAGGATATCTAGCCTACATAGTAGATACGCTTAAGGAGAGCCCAAAGGTAGAAGAGATATCAGTGGTTAAGGAGTTTGTGGACGTGTTTTCGAGCGACTTGCCAGGACTTCTGCCAGATAGGGAGATAGAGTTCGTGATCGACTTAGCGCCGGGAACTGCTCCAATTTCGAAGGCTCCGTACAGAATGGCTCCAGTTGAGATGAAGGAACTGATTGTTCAACTTCAAGAATTGCTAGACAAGAAGTATATTCAACCGAGCGTTTCGCCGTGGGGAGCGCCAGTGTTATTCGTGAAGAAGAAGGATGGAACAATGTGTCTTTGCATTGACTATAGAGAGTTGAACAAAGTTATGATCAAGAATAGGTATCCCTTACCTAGGATTGATGACTTGTTTGATCAATTGAAGGGTGCTAAGTACTTCTCGTAAATTACTTTGAGAAGCGGGTATCATCAATTGAAGGTGAGGAAGGAAGATATATCGAAAATGACTTTTAGAACTTAGTATGGTCATTACGAGTTCTTAGTGATGTCATTTGGTTTAACGAATGCCCCAGCTGCATTTATGGACCTAATAAACAGGGTGTTTAAGCCATTTTTAGATAAGTTCATAGTGGTGTTCATAGATGACATCCTGGTTTATTCCAAGACAGAGGAGGAACACGCTGAACACTTAAGGCTAACCTTAGAATCGCTGAGACGAGAGAAGCTTTATGCAAAATTCTCGAAGTACGAATTCTGGTTAGAACGTGTGTAATTTTTGGGCCACGTAATCGACAAGGATGGGATTTCGGTAGATCCGTCGAAGGTGGAAGCGGTAATGAATTGGGATCAGCCAAAAACGCCGTCTGAAGTGAGGAGTTTCTTTGGATTGGCAAGTTATTACCGGAGATTTATCCAAGATTTTTCCAAGATCATAACTCCGTTGACGAATTTGACTCGTAAAATGGTTAAGTTTGTTTGGACGAAAAAGTGTGAGGAAAGTTTCCATGAATTGAAGAAGAGGTTGAGTACTGCACCTGTGTTGTCTTTACCGGATAGTAAGGGGAATTTTGTGGTATATAGTGATGCCTCACATAAGGGTTTAGGCTGTGTGTTGATGCAGAGTGGCAAGGTTATTGCTTAGGCATCACGTCAGCTGAAGGATTACGAGAAGGGGTATCCGACCCATGACTTAGAATTAGCAGCAGTAGTGTTTGCTCTAAAGATTTGGAGACACTACTTATATGGAGAAAAGTGTGAGATATACACAGATTACAAGAGTCTAAAATATATCTTTACCTAGAAGGATTTGAACATGCGCCAAAGAAGATGGTTGGAACTGTTCAAAGACTACGACTGCGAGATACTTTACCATCTGAGTAAAGCTAACGTTGTCGCCGACGCTTTGAGCAAAAAAGGTTGGGAGAAGCTGAATATATTAACTGATCAGGATCAGTTGATAGAACAGATGGCTAGATTAGAGCTGGAAGTGAAGTTTTTGAAGGAATCGGATGAGAAGTTATTTCAAATAACTACTGGTTCTACTTTGGTAGACAAAGTGAAAGAAGCACAACTTCACGATGAAGAATGCGAGAAGATTCAAAAGAGAATAGCCGATGACGAAGAATTTAAATTCAGAATCGACAGTGAGGGACTGCTACGATTTGAAGGTAGAATCTGGGTACCGCCAGTACCAGAAGTTAAGGAGGAGATCTTAAGTGAAGCTCACAGTTCAAGGTATTTAATTAACCCTGGGAGTACAAAGATGTACCAGGATCTCAGGCACCATTTCTGGTGGCCGAATATGAAGAGGGATGTTGCTGAGTGCGTTGCGAAATGTCTAACTTGTCAGAAAGTCAAGGCAGAACACTAGAGTCCTAGCGGATTGCTACAACCGTTAGAAATTCCAGAATGGAAGTGGGACCATATCACGATGAATTTCGTGGTTGGTCTTCCAGCGACTCAGAAGGGTTTCGATGTGATATGGGTGATTGTGGATCGACTGACGAAGTCAGCCCACTTTCTACCAATCAGGATTAAGTACAACCTGGAGCAATTGGCTAAATTGTACGTTAAGGAGATTGTTTCTTGACACGGTGTTCCAGTGTCGATTGTGTCAGACAGAGATCCGTAGTTTATGTTAAATTTCTGGAAGCATTTTCAAGAGTGTCTGGGAACGCAATTACGAATGAGTACAGCATACCATCCTCAGACAGATGGCCAGAGCGAGAGAACAATTAAGACGCTTGAGGATATGCTGAGATCTTGCGTGATGGATTTCAAGGGAAGCTGGGATGATCATCTACCGTTGGTGGAGTTCGCCTATAACAACAGTTAGCACGCAAGTATTGGCATGCCGCCTTACGAAGCGTTATACGGCAGGAAATGCAGAACTCCTTTGTGTTGGGATGAAGTCGGTGAACGTCAATTGTTGGGACCGAAATTGGTGTAATAAACTGCTAAAATAGTGAAGCTGATCAGAACAAGATTGGTTGCTGCTCAAGACAGACAAAAGAAATATGTCGATCAACATCGACAGAACCGATAATTCTTACTAGGGAGCTTTGTTTTCCTGAAGGTATCTCCCTGGAAGGGGAAGATTCGATTCGGCAAGAAGGGGAAACTGAGTCCCCTATTTATTAGACCTTTCGAGGTACTACAAAAAGTTGGCGAGGTAGCTTACAAAGTGGCATTACCTCCAGAGCTTGATAATATACACAACGTATTTTATATTTCAGTGTTACGACCTTACAAGCACGACTATAAACATGTAATAGAATATGAGCCTTTACAATTTGATAGAGACTTAACTTATGAAGAGGTTCATGTTCAAATAGTTGATAGGAAGGAACAAGTACTTAGGAATAAAGTGATACCTTCTGTTAAGGTAATTTGGAGGAACCACAGTGCTGAAGAAGCCACGTGGGAACTCGAAGATGTAATGAAGAAATCGTATTCTCAACTATTTGCTTAATTGATTTGTGTAACTCCTTATATATAGATTCTGGGGACAGAATCCTTTTAAGGGGAGAAGAATGTAACAACATGTGAGAATTTTTTTATGTGAATTTTATGAGAATTTTTTTTATGTTGTGATTCTGGGGACAGAATCCTTTTAAGGAGGGAAGATTGTAACTATTGAGATTTTATATATTAAATTTTAATATTTATCGAGTGAATAAATATTATATTTGATTTATTTATTGAGTTAAATAAATGAATTATGTGATTGTGTGGATTGATTTAATTAAGAGTAATATTTAATTAAATTGATATGTTGTAGCATAATTCTAATGTAGTTCAGAATAATTCAATTAGATTTAATGTTATGTGGTAAGTGTTAATAATAATTTGTTACATGAATTATGTTTAATAAAGAAATTACAATTATGTAACAATTTAGTATTATGTGTTTTTATTAATTAATGAGTGTTAGTTTTTATTTAATTAAATTAGAATGTTGTAATTTAATTAAATAAGTGTAGTATTTAATCTATTGCTTTAAAGGGTTATTAAAAGAATGGAAAAAGGGTTTTAAGTGGTTTTACCAAACAAGGCCCTTGTATTTGTTTAAATCTATTTTACCCAAACAAGACTTTAGCTAATAAAAGAATTATTTTTAAAAGGATTTTGTTTAGCCAAACATGACCTTATACTTTTCAAATTCTATAACCTATGTAATTAGTTATATTTATTGTGGTGATAAGTATTATATTTATTATTTATAGGTTACATATATATTATATATGTATATGTATATTGTATAATATATGTTAGAGAAGTTAAAAGATACGTTAGTTTATCAAAACAAAGAAAAACAAGATAAGAGAGTTATCAGAGAAGAAGAGGAAGAATAAGAAGAAGGGAAAGCTTTGAGAAGACAAAACAAACCCCATCATCATCATCATCACCATCTCTCTCTTAAGTCAAAAACTAGTAAGGTTATAATCTTAACCCTAGAATCAATTCATATGTGTTGTGTTTCTTCTTTGTCGAATTGGGTTTGTTATAATCATGAAATTATATGTATATATGGTGTTCATATGTAATTGTATGCCATGAAAGGGTTTTTCAAAATACAATTGTTGGAAAAACAAGTTTTCAAAGCATGTTCTTCTATATTTTCATAGTTTTAGAATTCTTTGTAAAAATCTCTTTGTGAAAGTTATTTATTTTGATATGTGAATGGGATATGTACATATATATGTATATATAAATATATATATATATATATATATATGTTTACATATGATTTTTATAGTTGTTTAAGAGTTTCAATTCACAAGTATATGATGAACACTATGAAATTATGTTCATAATACTCTTTTATGAAGTTATGTTGAAAATTATTCTTAAATCCTTGATGTGAGCATGAGATATGTGTAATATGTGATATAACATGATTATATATGAGTTATATGGTTGTGTTAGCAATTCAAACCATGAATTTTTGATAAACAATAGGAATTGTGTTCATAGTGATTTTCTTTGAATCAATTTCTAAAAAATGGCTTTTGAAAATATCAAATTGATGTTTGATTATGGTTTACTGTTGAAATTGATCATGTATTATGTTAGTATGTTAAGAATAGAAGTGATTACAATTGGAATTACTTGAATTGATTGAAAAACGAATTCGTGATAATAATTTTCGCCAAGAACGCTTAAAATTATGTTTTTCTTCAAAAATCATGAAATCTTGATCTTGATTATGTGTTATATGGATTTTAAATGTTATAAGCATGTTAGTAAGTTTAAAATATTATTTGTATCAAGTTTCATGTTTATCATGTTGGGAAAAATCGAATTCGGTGTGAAGGAATGAGCCAAATTGGCTTATTTCTCCACCAGTTCGCGAGCCAGGACCCTCACCAGGGGGGTGACCCACCCCAGCGGGGCTTGTAGGCCTTGGGGACCCGCTCCAGCGGGTTATGCTGCGGTTCAAAAAATTTTGGTTTTTGGTTTTGAGTTTTCATGCTCCGTTTGTTTAGCTAACTTATTTCTATGACTTGAAAAGTGAAATATATAATAAGTTAACATGTATTTGATGTGTTTAACTTTGATTGAAGTGTTATGTGAGTATGTTACATGTGTGTGTATTACTTTCCTAAGGTACACAACACGGTTTATTGAGTTATAAGCTTATGAATGTATGACGTGAGTATAAACTCACGTACTTAACTAGTTAGCAACCAATGTGGTAAATTACATTGTGAATTGCACTTGAGTATGAAGCTCAACGGTTTAAATGTTGTAGTTGGATACTAATAGATGGTTTGAATATAATATAAATGTGTAGGGTGTTTGTGAAGTGATTGTAATTGTGCTTCATGTGTAGCTTGCGCTTAAGGCAAGTCTTCTAAACCCTAAACTCGTTAACGTTAAGCAAGTTTCCTATCTCTAAACTTATTATTGTGTAAGTTTTCTAGTTAAACAAGTTTCCATTTTGAACTTGTTATTTACTTTGCACAAGCGTTGTTGTACTCAAATATTCCTAATGCTCAAATATTGAAGTATTATTGAGGTATTATGATCTTGACTTAGTTGTTCAAGCAAGATTCACTTATTCTTTCAATTTCTTTGAGTTACTTTTAAAGCATGCCTATCTATTATGAATTTCATTGTCATATCTTATAGTTGGTTCATAATTCTTACATCATGGAACTGTTAAAGTACTACGAGTCGATTCAACTACTCCTAGTTAATGATAGTTGAAACTCCAAAGTTCCCTTATCTATCCAAACCAAACTTTATTTGGTGCGGACTTGTATTCAAATACTAAGAATGAACAACCCTAATTACTAGGGGACATTTATGCAAAAGCGTTAAGATGGTTGTGCACAATTCATGGTACAAAGGGTTGATCCCCCTGAGTAGGAGTTAAAGGTCCATAGTCTTATTGACTGTTAAAGGTTTAAATAGAAATATTTATAACTTAGGACAATAGTTCAAGATCTTATGACCCTCAGTTGATTCTATATTCGAATTCTACATATTGATGAAAGAATTATAATTCAATTCTTTATTTTGATGAAAGTAAAGTTATTCAAACTGTTTTGAAACTATTCACTTCTGTCATATCACTGTTGTATTTTCAAGTGAGCTTTTCTTTGCTAACTCTTGCATGTTTTACCACCACTTGCAGTTGAGACCAAGAATGTTGACAAACTGTCAACAAGTAAAGGTAAAGGAAAGATGAACAAATGAAGGCTTGTTGTTTCAAGTTTTTATTGTAATAAGACTTAGTCGATTATGTTATATTTTATTTCCGCATTTATTGTTTGATGTTAAGGTTTAGTACCCTGGGATTTTATTGGCAAGTTGTAATCCTTTTTAAAGGAAGATTTTTTATTAAGGTTTATGAAGGTTGTAATTTAGTTTGCAATTCTTTCTTTTTGGGTAGATGTATGTTTTATTAGAAAGTGAACACCAAATCATGTGGAAACGAAGTACCCGAATTTGGGGGTGTCACATCTTCCACCTGACAGAGAGGTAGAATTTGTGATTAACTTGGTGCCAGGTACGACACCAATTTTGAAAGAACCATATAGGATTGCTCCAGTGGAAATGAAGGATTTGATGATATAATTGCATGAGTTTTTAGATAAGAAGTACATTCGACCTAGTACGTCTCCGTGGGGGGTGCCTGTGTTGTTTGTAAAGAAGAAAGATAGATCATTGAGACTTTATATCGACTATAGAGAATTGAACAAAGTAACGATTAAAAATAAATATTTGTTGCCTAGGATCGACAATCTGTTTGATCAATTAAAAGGGGTAACTTATTTTTTAAAGATAGATTTAAGAACTGGATACCATCATTTGAAGGAAAGGGAATAAGATATTCCAAAGACATCATTCAGAACTCGTTATGGTCACTACGAGTTCTTGGTAATGTCGTTTGGATTGATGAATGCACCAGCCGCATTCATGGATATGATGAATCGAGTATTCAAGTCGTATTTGGATACTTTTGTGGTTGTGTTTATTGATGATATTTTGGTTTATTCCAAAACGCAGAATGAACATGCAGATCATTTGAGTATTGTGTTGGGAACACTTAGAAAAGAAAAGTTATATGTGAAGTTCAACAAGTGTGAATTTTGTTTAGAAAGAGTTCAGTTTTTGGGTCATGTAATTGACAATGAAGGAATATCGGTAGATCCAGCAAAAGTGGAAGTAGTGATAAATTGGGAGCAATCAAAAACGCCGACTGAAGTGCGTAGCTTCTTAGGATTAGCGGGATATTATGGGAGATTCATTGAAAATTTCTCAAAGATAGCTACTCCGTTAACTAATTTGACAAAGAAGAAGGTGAAATTTGAGTGGTCAGAAAAATGTGAAGCTAGTTTTCAAGAACTTAAAATGAAATTAAGCAACGCACTGGTATTATCTCTACCAGATAATACGGGTAACTTTGTGGTTTATAGTGATGCATCTCATAAGGGATTAGGATGTGTGCTTATGAAATATGGAAAAGTTATTGCATATGCATCCCAACAGCTGAAGGATTATGAGAAGGGGTATCCTACCCACGATTTGGAGTTAGCAGTGGTATTGTTTGCTTTAAAAATATGGAGACATTATTTATATGGTGAGAAATGTGAAATATACACAGATCACAAGAGTTTGAAATATATATTCACACAAAAAGAATTGAATATGAGGCAAAGGAGATGGTTGGAGTTGATTAAAGATTATGATTGTGAAATTCTTTATCACCCTGGCAAAGCAAATGTTGTCGCTGGTGCTCTAAAGTAGGAATGGTCGGGAGAAATTGATGCTATTAACTGCTCATGAGGAGTTAATAGTAGCAATGGAGAAAATGGAATTAAAGGTGAAATTTTCGGTGGAATCATAGAAAAAATTATATTTCGTGGTAGATGGTCTAACCTTGGTGGATAAAATTAAGGAAGCATAACTCAGGGATGAGGAGTGTGGGAAGTTTAAAGAGAAAATCTCAGAAGGAAAAGAAACCAAGTTTAGAATTGATAGTAACGAAGTAATCTGGTTTGAAGGAAGAATTTGGGTTCCATCAGTGTTGGAGCTGAAATAAGAAATTTTATACGAAGCCCATTATTCGAGGTACATGATTCACCATGGAGGTACAAAGATGTATCGAGACCTTCGACAATAGTTTTTGTGGCCAAGTATGAAAAGATAAATTGAAGAGTATATAAGTAAATATTTGACTTGTCAAAGAGTAAAGGCTGAACATCAGAAACCCAGTGGGTTATTGCAACTATTGGAAATCCCTGAATGGAAATGGGAACATATCACAATGGATTTTGTGGTAGGACTTCCGAGTACGCAAAAAGGACTGAACGCTAATTGGGTTATAGCGGATCGATTAACAAAGTCGGCACACTTTTTGCCAATAAAGATTAAATATAACCTAGATCAACTAGCCAAGCTGTATATCAAGGAAATTATTTCTAGACATAGAGTGTCAGTATCAATTGTGTCAGATAGGGATACCAAATTTACCTTAAATTTTTGGAGGAGTTTGCAAGAACATATGGGAGCACAATTAAGATTGAGTACATCTTACCATCCTCAGACAGACGGACAAAGCGTAAGGACAATACAAACTCTAGAAGATATGCTACGAGCTTGTGTGATGGATTTTATACGGAACTGGGATGATCATTTGCCTTTGGTGGAATTTACGTACAACAATAGTTACCATGCTAGTATAGGTATACCGCCGTACGAGGTATTGTATGGGAGAAAATGTAGAACACCCCTTTACTGGGATGAAGTCGGAGAACGTAGTTTGTTAGGACCGTAATTGGTGCAACAAACTGCAGAGATTGTTAAGTGAATACATATGCGATTGATAACGGCCCAGGATCGTCAAACAAAGTATGTGGATCAACATAGGCAAAAGAGGGATTTTAAAGTCGGGCCACATATGTTTCTAAAATTGTCTCCATGGAAAGGAAAGATTCGTTTCGGAAAGAAAGGAAAGTTGAAACCTCGTTTTATAGGACCATTTGAGATTTTAAGGAAAGTAGGTGAGGTAGCTTATGAAGTAGTCTTGCCTCTAGAATTGGAACATGTGCATAATGTATTTCATGTGTCAGTTTTGCGGCCGTATAAAGCAGACTATAAACACGTGATAGAATACGAACTAATTCAGTTTGAGAAAGACTTAACTTATGAGGAGATTCCTGTTCAGATACTACATAGGAAGGAGCAAGTTTTATGAAATAAAGTTATCGACGTAGGGAAAAAATCCACGGCTCCGGTCACAACCTGGATCTTTCTCTCTTCCTAAGTTATTTCTACCCTTACTCTTTTTATTGTAAAAAAGATTTTGAAGGGTTTTATAGGAAAAGGCCAACATGTATCATGTCGACAATTTGATCATTTTACAGAGTCGCCAGTTGGTAGATTTGAAATGGTTGTACCAACTCAACCGACTTTTGTTTGAAAGAGGCCCAATTGCTGGACACTGTCGAAACTTGATCTTTAAAAATAAAGTTTGAGTTCGGGGCTTGGTTAAGTGTGGGGAAAGTGTTAGGCACCCCACAACTCCCGTGTAAACACTGTACCGCATCTATTCAATATTTCCCTTTTAAACTTGCAATGTATGTGTGAATGCTGTAAGAAAATTGGGCCTATGTTTGATTGAAAGCATGTCTATGCATCGTTGAACCTATATACGAAGGGTTTGATTTGATTTGCAAAAAAGTCTTTGATTTGATTTGCAAAAGTGTTTGATTTGGTTTGCAAAAGCTTTTCTTCTCGATAAGATTACTGAAGTGATATTTTGAAAGCAGTTTTTTAAACCCTTATGCAAATATAGGAATTGAAGCATATTAATACTTTATATTTATCTTTTCAGCCTTAAGGCTCAATTTGAATGCTGATTGTCGGACTACGAAATATCCTCGACCACAAAATATATACAAATGTCGGTCTCCTCATGGACATAATAGCCATCGAAGGGACTCTGACACGACAAACCATATTTTCACTATGTTAAGACCTTAAATCCGGATAACCGTTTTAAGGTCTTTTGTATGTACATTATTTACAGAAAAACTGGTAGGGTACATTTGTAAAGTGGAGTTTTCCATCGTGGGAATCAAATTCTGATCAGTTTGATCATGAATCTCACGATTCCTAGGCTCACATATGAGTAGCCAATAAACCTGCACAGCTCAAATTTATACAGAAATATATCCAAATATCGCCAAAACGAAGGATTCATCAGCAAATCTTAGCTCGCACATGGCCGAAGCATCACGTTCCCACTAGAGAGCGATCTAAGGGCCGCGAGGTTACTTTTACAACTGAAACTAGAAAAAATACTAGATTTAAATAAATTCAGCCATTCTAGCTTTCCGGTTCTATCTGTACCTATTTTGAACCGTTTGAAAGCTAGAGTTGGCGAGATTTAAATAAATTTAGTTCGCCTGCAGATATGTCAGTGCCAATTCATATCAAATGAATATTTAAATCAACAATTTAATAAAAATGAGTAAAGCAATATATATACAATTATATATATACGAAAGCTTTAAAGGGCGATGAGTTTTCACACTGGTGACCAGACTTGAATTGAAATATATATATATTTGTAAAAGCTATATAAAATCCACAGAATGATCTAGGCTGGACATAATTAAAATATATATATAAAAAATAGTAAAGGGCGGTGGGTTTTCACCCCGAGGCCCAGACGAAAATATAAATATAGATATTTTAATATAGACAGAAAGATAGTCAAACCAGGACTGGGTAGATAACCCAGTAATGGTATATACAGAAAATTAGTCAACCAAGACTAGAAAGATAACCTAGTGTGGTGAAGGTTACTTATATATGCATAAATATATATAAAAGCAGTAAAAAGGCCACAGAATAATCCCGGCCGAACTGAAATATAAATATATATATATATATATATATAGACAGAAAAGTAGTCAACCAAGACTGGGAAGATAACCCAATGTGGTGAAGGATGCTTATATATACATATTTATATATAAAAGTAGTAAACTACCGCGGATTTGACATCCGGGCTTGACAGAATTGAAAAGTTAATATATATATATATATATATATATATATATAGTTAAATATATACAAAAAAAGAAGCAAAACTCGGACTGGGAAGATAACCCAGTCTGGCGAAGTTTCTCAGAACGAAGTGCAGGTTTATAAAAGCTACTGGAAGCGATGAATCGTCAATCCGAGTTGTAGAAATGCCAGAAAATGCGTTTATGTACAAAAATATACCAAAAGTTGACAAAAACGGCCACAGAACTGAGTTCCGGGCATATTTAGAAAACGAAACATGATATGCAAGTGTATAAAAGTGCGAAGAAGTAAGAATAACTTTCTGATAATAAAAATACTCACAATGGACTGCTACACGGGCTTTTTGCCAAATCATAGGCTTTAAACATTCAAATCTACCGGTTATTTTCTGATATGTGGTAGTATGTGGGTATATCTACGTGTTAGAGTGAAAAGATTTGGGTTTAAAAGACAAGAAAATAGCTGGAAAACCAAACGGGTAAAGGTTTAGAGCGTTTCTGAATTTTTGAAATGAGAGGGGGGTGCACCACTATATATAGGCCATGGAGCCTCCACTCTACCTGCTGCTGCCCCAAGTAGTGGTGAGGCTCCACATGGCATGGGTCCCGCTACGGATTCCGTCGTCTCAAAGTACGTGCACTTCCAGCAACACGAGGTCAAAGTCAAAACTTTCTAACATTTGATCGGAGCGTCCGTTTAGGCGTGCGATATCTTTCCAGAAAGCCCTCGCCTAGAGTGTCACAATGACATGGGATAAAACATTTTTCGGGTCCAAGAAAACGGGTTCATAACCAGGTCTTCGCAGTTTGTCCGTTGAGCTGTCTTGCGCTGTTTGCACTCGGGATCATCGTTATGGTTCATTCTGACCTTGGTAGCATCAATTCATCTTGCGTTTGACTGAATCGGCTTAGAGTTGGTAAAATGACCATTTTGCCCCTCCCGGGGTTGCCTTTAGTGTCGGCATGGCCTTCAGCTGACTTCCTGAGGTTGTTTCCAAGGTTTGGATCCTAGTTGATTCTGTTTGTCCTCAGGGTTGTCTCTGAGGCTAACTTGGTCGCTCCAGGTTTTCTTTGGAGATATTGTGATGCTTCAGGATTATTTCAGAAGTTGACCTGACTTCCCAGGTTGAGACCGGGGATGACCAGCACTTCCCGGGTTGAGACCGGAGCTGATCTGTACTTCCCGGGTTGAGACCAGGGCTGACCCGTACTTCTCAGGTTGAGACCGGGGCTAACCTATACCTCCTAGGTTGAGACCGGGGCTGACCTATACTTCGCGGGTTGAGACCGGAGCTGACCTGAACCTCTCGATTTGAGACTGTGGCTGACATTAACCTCCTGGATTGAGACCGGGGCTGACCTGTACCTCCCGGTTTGAGATCGGGGCTGACATGTACCTCCCGGGTTGACACTGGGGCTGACCTGTACTACCCGGGTTGAGGCTGGGGATGACCTGTACCTCCCGGGTTGAGACCGGGGCTAACCTGTACCTCCCGAGTTGAGACCGGGGCTGACCTGTACCTTCTAGGGGCTGACCTGTACCTCCCGGGTTGAGATCGGGGCAGACCTGTACCTCCCAGGTTGAGACCGGGGCTGACCTGTACCTCCCGAGTTGAGACCGGAGCTGACCTATACCTCTCGAGTTGAGACCGGGGCTGACTTGTACCTCCCTTGTTGAGACCGGGGCTGATCTGTACCTCCCGGGTTCATACCGGAGCTTACCTGTACCTCCTGGGTTGAGATCGGGGCTGACTTGTACCTCCTTGGGTTGAGACCGAAGCTGACCTATACCTCCCAGGTTGAGACCGGGGCTGACCTGTACCTCTCGGGTTGAGATCGGGGCTGACCTGTACTTCCCGGGTTGAGACCGGAGCTGATTTGATGGCCCGATATTGAGATCGGTGTTTATTTAATAGCCCGGTATTGAGACCGGGGTTGATTTTATGGACAGTCTTGCCCTCCTATAGTGTTAGTAACAGGGAAATGAAATTTTGAGTGTCTACAAAGGTAATAGCTTCAGTAAAGGTATTGTGGATAAATCAAAATGTTGAAGAGGCAACATGGGAATTAGAAGAGAAGATGAAAATGAACTATCTGCAGTTGTTTGAGTAGTTTGTTTTGTGATTCCGGGACGGAATCTTTATAAGAGGGGAAGAATGTAAGAACCTAAAAATTTCTTATAATTCCTATTATAATAATAAGTGAAAATAGTTAATAATATTTTTTTATTTGCTATGTGAGAATCGAAATGTTAAGTAAAACATTTAGTTGTGTATTAATAAATATATATTATGTGTATATATTTATTTAATGATAAGAAGATATTGAGGTGACCAATTAGTAGAGTAGTAATAAATATATATTGTGAATATATATTTATTGTATATATGTTAAGGAAGGGAAATATGTGCTCATGTGATGATAAATATATAGTATGGCTATATATTTATTATATGGTAATAAAACCTAAGATAAATAAAATATTTATGTAATAATGAACATATAATATAGTTATACACTCATTATGTGTGGCTGTGAAATTGATTTAATCAATTTGAGGAATAAGAAAAGGGAGGTTTAAGTATATATGAATGTATATATATACTTTACCCAAGAGCATTAAAATAAATTGCTAATAAATTCATTTTAATAAGAATGAGGATATTATTTATAGGTTATAATATCTTAAAAACTAAATAAATTTATAATTGAATTTGTGTGATAGGAAAGGATATTATATTTTTCATAATAGCATGAGTTAGCAAATAAATTGCATTTGCATGGTATATGGTGTAACACATATTTATTGGGCTTTATTAAATAAATGTGTGAGTAACCCTAATATTTAATATTTTGTTTGGGGATATATAATTTATTTATTTATCATAATGGGTAATAATTATATATGTTCCAAGAGGGAAAATATTTATATTGGGGAAAGTAGTAACTTGATACATTTAAATTGGAGTTACTAATTATGGGAGTAACTAATAAATGTAATTTATGAATTAAACTAATTATGAAGTAATTGGATATTAATTAAATTATGAGAAGCTAATTACTTTAGTGCCCATGCACTATTAGAAGCTTGGAACCCAAGATGGGCATTGTTCATCTTCGTCTTGGCTCTACCATTGCCAAAAATAGGAGGGAGTATTGGGAGAGAGAAAAGCTTCATAGCTTGTGCTTGTAATCTCATAATTTAGCTAGTAAAAATTAATAAACCCCATATCCAATCCTCTATGAATTATTAAGAATATATATCCTAGATTTCTTAATGAACTCTTAGAATTTTGCAAGTTGTTGAAAACCAAGAAAATCAAAAACTAAAATTATCAAAACCTTAGCATATTGGAGAAGAGAAGAATCAAAGCTTGGAATTCATTCTAAAGCATCTCTAAGGAATGAATATTTGAACAAAAGTATCAAAATTCTTCTTTAATTTTCAATTTCTTTCTCAATATAGAAAAGATGTAATTTTTGGGTTTAAATTTAATTGGGGGGGGGGGGGGGTGGTGGTTATTATGTTGGGTAAGTGATTATGTAATCAAAAATGTGTTAGAATCAAAGATTCTAAATATGTAATTTATTAGTAGCTTTAATTAATGTAAAAGTTAATTGTAATTAATTTTTGGTTGTTAATTCATGGACAAATTATGGACATAGGGATTTGGTGACTAGGATTGGTGGTGTGAAGAAATAAGGATGGTATTTTATGGATGAAATCATTTCAATTGGTAAAGAAAGTGAATTTCATAATTTTTGTACTCTAATTAATTGATTTAATGCCTTAAAGAACAAACCCAACCAAGATTATGCTATTTTATTAGATGGAACCTTAAACATGCCAAATATGGTTAACTAAGGTTTTTCATTAAGAAAGTTGGGTTGGTTCGAGTCGAGGCAACTTTTGAATCAAAATTGTGTCGTTGAAAATTTGTACGAACTGTCACTTTGGACACACTGTTTGGACAGCTTAACATACCTGAAAATCAGTTCTGATATTTTTTAAAAATACTTTGCCATACCATGTACAACATATCCAAAAATCGGATTAATCGGAGTTACGAGCAGCGCGTGATAAATTCGCAAAGTAGCTGCTTAGCAACGTGCAATTGCAGAAGCAGTAGGGCGCTGCAGTGCAGGGACGCTCGTGCATGCCTCACGGAGCAGCGCAGGCGCTGAGGCGCTGCTGCTGCTGTTGCAGTGTGTGCGCAGGCGATTTTGAGGCATGTTTTTATGGGTTTTCGTTAACTGTTTTAGTGATCTGATTTTTTCTAAAAATACTACGCTATGATGTCTTATACATACCAAAAATTCGCTGTTATATGACTCGTGGTTTGAGAATTAAAAATAGGCGAATAGTCATGTCAGAACTAAAAAATTGGGCGACGATGAGCATCGGGGAATCGAGCGATTTTGACGTTCGACGTTCCGAATCTCGTTTCAACAAAGTTATAAGCCATAATAAATCTAATAAAGTCTTACGGGATGAAATATGACCGGAAACGATATTTTATGCCATGAAACTATCTTTCTGGCATAATTAATAAATATAAAATTTATATATTTGAGCGAAATAAAAATTCACGTTGCCTATAAAATTATTTTATGAGACAACAAGAATTGAGAAACCTTTAAAAATTCCTATAAATCGTAAAAATGATATTTCGAGGTTTCTGAGGCCCAAAATGATCTTTTTGAGCCAAGCAACATGTAACGGTATATATACATATATATATATATATATATATTGCATCTGATGATGACCAGAGCATCCGATGACTGTGGGACCCTGGGGGGCCAGCGTCGTCTGATTTCGTCTGACTGTTGAGGTCCGGCTCCTTCCTCGCCGGTGGGTGCTGTTGATCTTCGAGTGTTTATGACTAAAAACCTTTGTGTTGATTCTCCTAATGCCTTCTGGCATAGAAGAAAACATGTGGTTAGGCTAGCTTATGCTAAGAAATTTAAAGAACATCTAATTCCTACTAAGGTTAGACCTATTCAAATGAATCATCAGCAAATGGAACTTTGCAAACAAGAGATTAACGATTTGCTTGCAAAAGGTTTAATAAAACATAGTAAATTCCCTTGGTCTTGCCCGACTTTTTATGTTAATAATGAAGCTGAGAAAGAAAGAGGAGTTCCCAGACTAGTTATTAATTATAATCCCCTTAATAAGGTCTTAGAATGGATTAGGTATCCTTTACCTAACAAAGAAGATCTCCTAAGTCGGCTTAGTAATGCTACCATTTTTAGTAAATTCAACCTCAAGTCAGGGTTTTGGCAAGTTAGTATTCATCCTAGCGATAGGTATAAAACTGCTTTCACCACTCCCTTTGGTCATTATGAATGGGTTGTTTAAGCCTTTGGTCTTAAGAATGCCCCTAGTGAATTCCAAAATATTCTTAATGAAATTTTGAATCCTTTCAGTCACTTCATCATTGTTTACATTGATGATATTTTAGTTTTTTCCAAGTCAATCGACGAACACTTCAAACATTTGAATTCGTAAACCGAGAGATTAAGTAAATATATTGATGAAATAAGAGGTTTTCAAATGAAGCAATAATTCGAGTGACTTGTGAACGAATAAAATAATATAAAAATTATTAATATTCCATAAATAATATAGTAAGTTAAACTTTATTATAAAAGCTGAATATGAGCTGTTTACGAACCTGAATTCACAAAATAAGTTATAAAATATTCTGGAAGCGATATATACAGGGTTTAAGTCAAATGTGTAAAATATTTACATATTAATATTGTAAAGGACCATTAAATAAAAAGAAATGCTTAACATAAAATAAATTCCTAATTGAATCAATGTGGGATTTGAAATTGGAGTAAATAATATTAGTTTTATGAACTAATAATTACTAATGATAAATATACGTGCATGTTGATGGTATATTTAATTATCTAATGTGAGTATGTATGTGAATATAATTATGTAAGAATTGTGGGGTGACTCTAAATTAAATTTTCTGGTAATCTCCATATAAGACAAGTTTCTTAAATTTCTCATATTTAAATCGAGTAAGTTTCTTAAACTTTTGCAATTCTTTTATGCAATAGTTATTATGCAAATCATAATTTACTCATTGGGGTTAATATTTCCAATTTAATAATATATAAGTAATTATTTCTTCTTGTTTATATATAATGTTATAGAGATAGAATTTTTATTCCAATTAGCTTTGAAAAATGTATGAGATAATGATGTATACACGGAAAAAAAAAATCGGTATACATGTATAGCTGCAATATTTCAAATTCTTTTATATTAAGTCTAGAAATATAATTGTTTACTTAAAATTGTCCATTTATTTTATTCTTCTAAATGGATTTTAACTGAACAAGAACTTTCCTAATTTGGGGATTATTTTATATTGCGTCTTGGGGACGGCAAAGAGGAACTGAAAGAATTTGTTCAGTTTAGATAGTATTGATCAATGCAAGGCATAAAGTGCTGATCACCCATCGTGCTCGTAAGACCATGTCGGTTCATAGATAAAATTTCTGATTGAACCTTTTTAAAAAGAAAATCAAGTTCTTGAATTTATAACGACTTAGTATATTTAAGTCACTACGTCGTTTCAAAAATATAAGACTAGTGTCAAAGTTTATATTTAATTGCTTTACAGACTTGTTTTACTGTGAGAGCAGAATCAACTGAAAACATTTATTTCTCCTACATGTTAATTATTAATTATTATACTTGCGAAGTAATTAAATGCTCATTCTTGCTTTATTATAAATGTTTTCAGTTAAGAAAGATGAAGCTGAGAGTTCTGGAAAGGATAAGGGCAAAGAAAAAATGTCAGCTTAGTTAGAAAGGATCTTATGTAATAGATAGGCTTTTGGGTGACATTACTACATATCATGTTAAGAATTATTTAAAGATTTTCGTACTTGGGATAGAAAAACTTTGATGTAATAATTCTAGTTTAATAATGCTTTATGTTTATTGATATTTAGAATCGTGTAGCACCAAATACAGGTTTTAAGTACCCGTTTTTGGGGGCGTCATAGAATATGTTAGGAAAAGGAATACGGTTTGGATTTAGGTTGCTGAATTGATGTATTCGGTTTGCTGAATTCGTAAACAATTTACCAAGTTATAATAAGAAATTATAAAATAAACTAGTACGTGTTAAATCTAAAGTAGTGCAGTCGTACTCTTTAGTGGTGGATGTATAGTATCTGGGCTAAACAATTCCTTCAAGGAGCGGATGTATATACGAATTACCAACCGATCTAATTCGCTGTGAAAAACAATATAGACGAGACGGAAACTAATTTGTTGGTTGTTTATGGGAAACCAATCAGTATACTATATTGAATACTATTAAAGATTCGATGTGTGCTAGGTTTAGACTTGTGAATACGTACGGTGTTATCTAATGTTTGATTATGTGATTACATGTTAGATAAATTACTATAGGCAAGATATGTGATGCTAATTGAGAGATCGATCTTATTAATGAAAGGTCTTACAAAAGAAGTTAACTTAAATTACGTAGCAGTAGTCAACAAATTAGGCAAGTTACCTAACTCAAACTCGAGTTATTATTTTTCAAGCATGATAGTGGATAATTATTGTTGATTATTCCACATCTAAGATTATTATTGAATATTCGCATTTATTGCAAGTTCCTTAACTAAAACTTGAGTTATTATCTTTCAAGCATGTTAGTGGATAATTATTGTTAGTTATTCACATCCATAATGATTATTGTTATTCGTACATAGTGCAATCGATTTATGTTCTATTATTTGAATTATTTACGAGCCATGTCTCAGCTATTTGTTTTGGCGAGACTAATATTTGTTAAAGCTTGAAACGTTCTATTTATTATGAACTGATTTATTATTGGTAGATCTATGCCATTGATTTCGGCTAGATCAATATTGATATTATATGTTGAAATCATTGTATTTCTTTGAAAGCAATCCAAACCATATTGTTGTGGTACGGACTCATGATGTAAGAATGAGATGAACAAACTTTATTATCGTAAAACGGCCCATGTGCTATTTTTGAGTATTATGCATAATATAAGGTACAATGGAGTTGGCCGCTTCAGGTACTTGCAGAGGAGTATAGTTTAGTTTTTATAACTAACTTATATCCTTGAGGTGATTTAGTTTTAATAACTAATGATTCCTCTATTAGTTCATGATCCATTTGTGATCACTCAGCATGAAATCTGGGAACATCCCACTTTATTGAATATTGTTAAAGTATTGTTAATTCTTCTTATTCACTTGAATATGATTGAATCTTTGAAATAATTTTACTCTTTCAACCTTGATCTGTTGTTCAGCATAAAATTTAAGAAAATCTTGTTATTGAAAATGAATTATTATTCAGCTACTTCGAAATCCTTTGATTATTCTTGAAGTTCTATAGAAGCTATACTCTTCTATTCATGATATATATCCTTTATTGTATACTTTAACTTGCTGAGTAAACTCGTTGCTCACCCTTGCTTAAATAAAATATTTCAGCTAAGACCGAGGTAGCAGAAGGTTCTAACAGGGACAAAGGTAAAAGCAAAATCTCAGGAGTAGTTTTTATAGACTTTTAATTGTTATGTTACATTATGTAAATTAATTATGTGAACCTTTTGAATAGTTAAGGGTATGTAAGTTATGTCAAGGTTAGTTAACCTGGGATATTGTTATAAGTTGTATTAAGTAATGATATGAATGTTGTAATTTATCGACGGATGGGTAGTTAGACGTTATATGTATGATGGATCGTGAGCACCAAACCCGAGCTTAGGGAACCCGGATTTGGGGGTGTCACAGATACTTCAAAAAACTAAAAAATATTTTTTGATGATTAGTGTTTTCCTTCACGTTTTCCCACAACGTAGTTAAATGAATGAAAAATACATAACAAAACTTTTTGTCATTTTTATTTCTTCTAATTTCTGCACGTTTTTTGAGAAAAACTTTTATCGACTAACATAGCTTTTCACGGCATATTACCATCAAATCTTCAGACAGAATGTCATTATGACATACTGAACTCTCAGAAAGGCCTAGGTTATTCAAACCCTAAACCCTAGGTTTTGTCGTGTGAATAGTGCATATTTCGTCTTTTTCTCAGACATATTTTTGTTCTTGCAAAACTTTTATTTTCGTATTGAAAATTTTTACTCGTTCATTCTAGCTCGTAGCCAGAATACTACCGGTTTATATTCATCCTAAGTCATAAAATGAACAATAAACACATAACATAGAATATAATTAATAAAAATTTCTTTTATTAATTAATAATTCTTTAAACTAAACTTCTAGACAATCTGATTTTTCGGGTTGTCACATTCTTCCTCTCTTATAAGGATTCGGTCCTCGGAATCACAAAATCACACCTATACCCGGATGCTTTATACTTACAACCTTCAACGAAGGTTTAATCTTACTTCTTCTTATTTTTGTTGAATAATCTCAACATACTATTTCAATTAGGTATTACATAATTATTGCTTCTCATTATCTCTTCAACATCCTTTTTCATAAGGATCATTATCTGTTATAATCGTTAAGTGTTAAATATCATGACAACTATACTTCTAATTTTTCGGGATATCACATCCACCCCTTCTTTTATAAATTTCATCCTCAAAATTGTTAACATACAAATTTTCTCAATCAATTGAGTTTCTTCCTACTTCTCGTTTGAGAATTACATCTTATCACAACTCCTCTTCACCGAAGTTTTCTTCTTCCAAAGATTCAGAAGTTTTCACAATTTACAAAATAATTGTGAAGTTGAACGAATAACTAGGAATATAAAGATTCCTTTAAAACATTTTACATTCTTGCTGAGGGGTCGTATAGACCATGAACTTTGAACTTGATTCAACGGTATTTACTGCAAACCAATTCTTCCTTACCCAATACGTTTACAATCACAAAGAAAGTAAACTACCTCTTCCATACGTAGGTGATCAACCTATCGTATAACCCCATTCCGGGGTGTGTTCACCTCAGACTTAATCATCAGATTCCGCACCAAAATAATTTGGTTTGGCATAACTTCTCTAAGAAAGCTCAATTTTCTTTTAAACATGACATACCATTCGTCTAGCAAAATCAAATAGCTTAGCCCATACCAATAAATTGGACATCAAGTAAAACATTCGTCTAGTCAAATCAATTGACATCAACTACTTCATTAAATTCTTTCACAATACTTCAAAACATTTTAAGACGTCATGATACCGTACTGTTTCATAGTATGTTGAGGACTTCGTCAGTTTATGACTTTGTCATTCTACATCATACTGTCGACGTCAGGAAAAAATTTGCGGGTTGGGTCACAACCCGGATCTTTCTCTCTTCCTAAGTTATCTCTACCCTTAATCTTTTTATTGAGAAAAAAGTTTTTGAAGGGTTTTTTAGGAAAAGGCCAACATGTATCATGTCGACGATTTGATCATTTTATAGAGTCGCCAGTTGGTAGATTTGAAATGGTTGTACCAACTCAACCGAGTTTTGTTTGAAAGAGGCCCAATTGCTGGACACTGTCGAAACTTGATCTTTGAAAATAAAGTTTGAGTTCGAGGGCTTGGTTAAGTGTGGGGAAGGTGTTAGGCACCCCACAACTCCCGTGTAAACACGGTACCGCATCTTTTCAATATTTTCCTTTTAAACCTACAATGTGTGTGTGAATGCTGTAATAAAATTAGGTCTATGTTTGATTGAAAGCATGTCTATGCATCGTTGAACCTATATACGAAGGGTTTGATTTGATTTACAAAAAAGTCTTTGATTTGATTTGCAAAAGTGTTTGATTTGATTTGCAAAAGCTTTTCTTCTCGATAAGATTATTGAAGTGATGTTTTGAAAGCATTTTTTCAAACCATTATGCTAACATAAGAATTGAAGGATATTGATACTTTATTTTTATCTTTTCAGCCATAAGGCTCAATTTGAATGGTGATTGTCAGGCTGCGAAGCATCCTCGACCACAACATATATACAAATGTCGATCTTCTCATGGGCATGATAGCCATCGGAGGGACTCTGACAAGACAAACTATATTTTCACTATGTTGAGAACTTAAATCCGGATAACCGTTTTAAGGTCTTTTGTATGTACATTTTTTATAGAAAAACTAGCAGGGTACATTTATAAAGTGGAGTTTTTTCATCGTGAGAATCAGATTATGATCAGTTTGATAATAAATCCCACGATTCCTAGGCTCACATATGAGTAGCCAATAAACCTTCACAGCTCAGATTTATACAGAAATATATCCAAATATCGCCAAAACACAAGATTCATCTGTAAATCCTGGCTCGCACATGGCCGAAGCATCTCGTTTCCACTAGATAGCGATCTAAGGGTCACGAGGTTGCTTTTACAACTAAAAATAGAAAAAAAATACTAGTTTTAAATAAATCTCAGCCATTCTAGCTTTTCGGTTCTGTCTGTACCTATTTTTAACTATTTGAAAGCTAGAGTTGGCGAGATTTAAATAAATCTAGTTCGCCCACAGATATTTCAGTGCCAATTCATATCAAATGAATATTTACAGCAATAATTTAATAAAAATGAGTAAAGCAATATATATACAATTATATATATATATATATATATATATATATATGTATATACTAAAGCTTTAAAGGGCGATGGGTTTTCACACCGGTGCCCGGACTGGAATTGATATATATATATATATATATATATAAAAAAGTTGTATAAAAGCCATGGAATGATCCAGGCTGGACAGAATTGAATTATATATATATAAATAGTAAAGGGCGGTGGGTTTTCATTTCGAGGCCCGGACGGAAATATAAATATAAATATTTAAATATAGACAGAAAGATAGTCAAATCAGGACTGGAAAGATAACCTAGTAATGGTGAATACTACAAAAATAGTAAAAAGGCCATATAATGATCCAAGCCAAACTGAAACGTAAATATATAGAAAATTAGTCAATCAAGACTGGGAAGATAACCCAATGTGGTGAAGGTTGCTTATATATGCATAAATATATATAAAAGCAGTAAAAAGGCCACAGAATAATCTAGGCCGAACTGAAAAATAAATAAATAAATATATATAGAGAGAGAGAGACAGACAGAAAAGTAGTCAACCAAGACTGGGAAGATAACCCAGTGTGCTAAAGGCTGCTTATATATGCATATTTATATATAAAAGCAGTAAACTATCGCGGATTTGACATCCTATTTTTACGGAATTAAAAAGTTAGTATATATACAGTTAAATATATAAAAAAGCCAAACCTAGACTGGGAAGATAACCCAGTTCGGCGAAGTTTCTTAGAACGAAGATGCAAGTATATAGAAGCTGCTGGAAGTGACGAATCGACAATTCGAGTTGTAAAATTGCCAGAAAATGCGTTTATGCACAAAAATGTACCAAAAGTTGACAAAAAGGGTCACGGAACTGAGTTTCGGGCATATTTAGAAAATGAAACTTCATATGCAAGTGTATAAAAGTGCGAAGAAGTAAGAATAACTTTCTGATCGTAAAAATACTCACAATGGACTGCTACACGGGCTTTTTGCCAAATTGTAGGCTTTAAACGTCCAAATCTACAGGTTATTTTTGATATGTGGTAGTATGTGGGTATATCTATGTGTTAGAGTGAAACAATTTGGGTTTAGAATACAAGAAAATAGCTGGAAAACCAAACGGGCAGAGGTTCAGAGCATTTCTGAATTCTTGAAATGAGAGGCGGGTGCACCTCTATATATAGGCCAGAGAGCATCCACTCTACTTGCTGCTGCTGCGAATAGAGGTGCGGTCCCACATGGCATGGGCCCCGCAGTGGGTTCTATCATCTCAAAGTACGTGCACTCCGAGCAACATGAGGTCGAAGTCGAAACTTTCTAACTTTTGATCGAAGCGTCCGTTTGAGGCGTGCGATACCTTTCTTGAAAGCCCTCATCGATAGTGTCACAATGACATGGGATAAAAACATTTTCCGGGTCCAAGAAGACGGGTTCATAACTAGGTCTTTGATTCCCCGCAGTTTGTCCGTTGAGTTATCTTACGCTGTTTGCACTCGGGATCATCGTTATGGTTCGTTCTGACCTTGGTGGCATCAATTCACCTTGATTTTGACCGAATTGGCTTAGAGTTGGTAAAATGACCATTTTTCCCCTCACGGGGTTGTCTTTAGTGTCGCCATGGCCTTCGGCTGACTTCCTGGGGTTGTTTCCAAGGTTTGGATTCTAGTTGATTCTGTTTGTCCTTAGGGTTGTCTCTGAGGCTGACTTAGTCGCTCCAGGTTTACCTCTGGAGATGTTGTGATGCTTCAAGATTGTTTTGAAAGTTGACCTGACTTCCGAGGTTGAGATCAGGGATGACCTGTACTTCCCGGGTTGAGACCGGGGCTGACCCGTACTTCCTGGGTTGAGACCGGGGCTGACCTATACCACCCGGGTTGAGATCGGGGCTGACCTATACTTCCTGGGTTGAGACCGAGGCTGACCTGTACCTCCCGGGTTGAGACCGGAGCTGACCTGTACCTTCCGGGTTGAGGCCGGGGCTGACCTGTACCTCCCGCGTTGAGACCGGTGCTGACCTGTAACTCCCAGGTTGAGACTGGGGCTGACCTGTACCTCCTGGGTTGAGACCGGGGCTGATTTGTACCTTCCGAGTAGAGACCGGGGCTGACCTGTACTTCCAGGGTTTAGATCGAGGCTAACCTGTACCTTCCGGGTTGAGACCGGGGCTGACCTGTACCTCTCGGGTTGAGATCGGGGCTGACCTGCACCTCCTAGGTTGAGATCGGGGCTGACCTATACTTCCCGGGTTAAGATTAGGGCTGACCTGTACCTCCCAGGTTGAGATCGGGGCTGACCTTTACTTCCCTGGTTGAGATTAGGGCTGTCCTGTACCTTTCGGGTTGAGACCGGGGCTGAGCTGTACCTCCCGAGTTGAGATCGAGACTGACCTGTACCTCCCGGATTGAGACCGGGGCTGACCTGTACCTCCCGGGTTGAGACCGGGGCTGACATGTACCTCCCGGGTTGAGAGCGGGGCTAACCTGTACTTCCCGGGTTGAGACCGGGGCTGATTTGATGGCCCGGTATTGATATCGGGGTTGAATTGATGGCCCGGTATTGAGACCGGGGTTGAACTGATGACCCGATATTGAGACCGTGGTTGATTTTATGGACAGTATTGCCCTCCTACAGTGTTAGTAACAAAGAAAGGAAATTTCGAGTGTCTATAGATGCCCCTCTTTATCATGTTCGTGCAAAGTAATGAAATGGACAGGATAAAGATTAGTAGACACGAAAAATGAAAATGCAAAGGTGAGGCAATACATGATATGGTATGCCATGAGTGTCAGATACCGTCGAGGGGGTAGGGTTATCACTGATTGATTAGGTTAGCTTCTGCTGGGGATAACGTTATTCATGATAACCCTTGGGGCGGCATTGTCAGCCGGTTGATGGTAGGACATCCACTGACAGGTTATCAGAATTAGGCTGCTGTCTCGTTCTGTTGGGGATGTCACTAATAGGCTACCACAACTATTTTCGTCACTTTCTGATGGGGATGACATTATCCATGATAGCCTAAGTGACTCTGAAGATGACGACATTGTTGCCGCCGAGTTATTCCAATGAGTGCTCCCGATGCCTATCTTGACGATAATCTACACTAGTAGTTTGCCATAGTAAGTTGAATCACCACTTCATATCGGTGCTCCCTTTGAGGATGTGTATAACAGATTCCATCATCGAGGATGGATTATTATATTGCTTCCGTCAATGGATCCCTTTCAAAACTTCGTCGGGGTTGAGCCAACGGTCGAACTGCCTCGGTCTGTACCCGACACTTCGCTGGGGATTAGCAAACGACTGAACTGTCATGGTCAGTACCCGACGCTTCGCTGGGGTTGTGCCAACGGCTGAACTGTCATCGGTCTGTACCCGACGCTTAACTGGAGTTGTGCCAACGGTTGAACTGTCTCTGTCTGTACCAGATGCTTCGCTGGGGTTGTGCCAACGGCTGAACTGTCATCGATCAATACTCGACGCTTCGCTGGGGTTGTGCCAATGGCTAAAATGTCATCGGTCAGTACCCGACGCTTCGCTGGGGTTGTGCTAACGGCTGAACTGTCATCGATCAGTACCCGACACTTCACTGGGGTTGTGCCAACGGCTAAACTGTCATCGGTCAGTACTAGACGCTTCGAAAGTGGCCGTTTTTGGTATTTTTTTGCAGTTTTTCAACTATTTGTATTATTAATCCCCGGATATATCTTTGGGATGAATACCAAGGGTTTCTAGAGAATTCCCCTTTTTGTCAGGATTACGCTGCTTAAACGCAGGATTTCAGGACAAACCTCTCAATCGCGTAGCAATTTTTCTTCAGATTTGACTTGGCAGCTCATATAAACTCCGTTTCAACTCGAATCGAACCGAGCCTAGGGAAGTAAAACCCACCTTGGGGAGCCGCAGGTAGAGGTACGTCTGCCACAGGTGGGCCGCCTTCTACCTGTGACTTTATATTGGGCAGCGGGAGTTCATAATTTTAAAGTTTCATTTCGAGTTTCAAACGGAATCCGATTTTCCTTTGCAGATCTACAGAGTTCGGGCAGCTTTTTTCTGATTTCGTCAACTCCTACGCATTCAGCGCCTTGCAAGTAACGTTTTACGTCCTTTTTCGTAAGTTTTGACCGTTAAAAGCATGTAAACCATGTAGGGGGCTTTTAAACGTAATGTATGAAAAATGTATGCTAATATGACATGCTAAAAATTTTCTGACTTCATATGTATGCATATGTTACTGTAATGCACGTTTGGATGTAAGAAAATTCAGATTCTGAGACAGTCATATTTTTCTCTTTTTGATCAGTTTACTCATCTTTTTTGAGGCCTAGTGAGCCTGGATTTTCAACTAAAAATGTCCATGGTAATTTGGCTACCATGTGAAGTTTACTTTTGATTTTATTTTATAAATATGAACTGTTCCTATTTTTGGGAAGGTGTGCTACTGAATGGCCTCCTAGACATGCCTAGGTGCATGCGGACAGTCCATTTTACAAAGGAGACTCTGGCAAAAAAATTTCAAAAGCTCAGGCATTTAATAAACATGCAGTTTTAACTCTACTGGGGATTTTTGACTGACCTATGCATGTTTTTAGGATTTAGATTTTGAAAAACATGCAATTTTAACTTTATTGGGTATTTTTAACTGACCCATGCATGTTTTAGGATTTAAAAATGCATAAAGTACCGATTTAAACTAATAAGCCACAGGTTTTAGGCTTACCACACCCTTTCTGAGGTGATTTGGAGACTTTGTCTGGGTGATGGACTGAGATAGACCCGGTAGTGCTAGCAGGGTAGCTTTAGGTGTTAGACGGAGGCGAGCTTCTGATGTTCCTCAGCCACGTCCAGCTCGATCGCCTCACAAATTGGCAGAGTCGGTGATTCATTCAACACAAGACGAGTAGCCGATTGATATTGATGATGAGCAGGCTTCTTTTGCTGCTTCTGCCCCAGCTCAGGCCCCATGTGCCGATCTTCCTGGCGTTGTTGTGCTGACCCAGGAGCTGTTGGGAGACTTGAGTCGTCATCCACCAAGATTTTTCCATGCCAACAAGGTGACTTGAAGTTTTCCTCTTTTTGGATTCTCTTTCTTCATTTTGCCATTCTCGGGGCACAGGTTTTTGACATGAATTAGTTTTTTATGCAGGTTCTCGGCTTTACGCAGCCTTGAGGGAACTGGTTCAATGTGCACTCCCTGTACCATAATTTGCACCAAGACTGCAGGGATATCGTTGATGACTGGGGATTTCAAGCCTTCTTCTCTATTCTTCCCCGCCGTTTCCCCTGGGGGTATATGAGGGCTCTGTCTGAGCGCTGGTTCCACCAGACTCAGTCCCTTCATTTATTGGACTATGAGGTGATGATGACCCCTATGGACTGGAGGTTCATCACCAGCATCGAGTTCGAGGGTGAGCCAGTGCCTGTCGTAGCTGATATCACACCTACTGCCATTCGGTCCCCGCTAGGAGTTCTTACGACAGCGATCAAGGGTCGGACGGCCCGATCTGGTCCCTTGAGTATAGATGCCTAGAGTGGGGCTTTACTTGAGCCTCTACCTGATGATCAGAGGGTTAGGGATCGCATCTTAAGGCGATTATTTCTGGTGATCATCAAGGGTTGTTTTGTAGCGGACAACTCATCGACTGTGTCATTTGCCCTGGTTAGCACTACCCGGTATGTAGAGCGCCTCAGTGACTTTGATTGGGGTTCCTACACCTTTACCTATTTTCTCCGTGGCATGCGCAAGCTTTCGGAGGGTTTGACGGAGACTTGGTTAGGGTTCTACCCATTTCTGCTGGTGAGTACATCTTTTTTGTACCTTTTTGATTTCTATATTTACATTTGTCAGTCTTGGACACTGAGGACTTTTGATATTTACATGGCCAATTCTGGGCATATTAGAGGCTTCCTTGCCTATGGCACGCCACTGCTTTAGGCCTAAAGACCTATCCTTGGGGACGGCGTTGGTGATAAGCGGTTTTATGACCACTTATTCAGATAATAACCAGCTCATTCTGTTGCTTAAACTCAAGTAATCCTGTGCGTTTAATATGTTTTTCCTTTGTTTGCACCGTTTATGTTTAGGAACTCTCCGAGAGTAAATTGAGCATTAAAGGCATGTTAGCATGATAGATGAAGATGTTGCGAGGCTAAAAGTGCAGAAGTGCAAGGAAGCGGAGCGAAAGCAAAGTGCAGCAACAAAGAAATGCACCAGCAGAATTTTATGGCACGCTCGGCCGTGCCGTGTTAAGGCAGCCAGCCCGCGCGCCCGCGCCAACCCCCAGACCAGAGTCCTAGTTTTTGTGCTCGCGCGACCGCGCCAAGACCAAAGTCGAATGCCGCACGGCCGCGCCGACTCCCAGCTTGACCAAGTTTGACTTTCGACTTAGCAGATCGGGAAAAGGCTTATATTAAGGCTTTTGCCCTCATTTGCTCGGCATCTCCAATAGGGAGTTCATGCCCTAGTTTTCCATTTTCCTTCTCTTTTCATTTCTTATTTAATCTAGATTAGAGAGTAGATTAGGTTTAATTAGTTTAGTTAGATTCTAGGGTTTCTTTTGGACTTGAAGATTGAAGCAAGGGATAAACAACAAAGATCCACACTTGGAGAAAGACTCAAGATTTGCAATTTCTATCTCTTAATTCTCCTTGTATTCATGTATATTTGGATGATGTGTATAAACCTTGTGGATAATATATTCAAGTATTTATGACTTATTTTATATTTTGGGATTTCAATGGAACCCAACACATAGTTGTATTGATTGCTCTCTCTCTCTCTTTGCAATTATTGCTAATTGGTTATCATAACTTGTGCGTTTAGATTGATTTATTGTGAACCTATATGAAATTGACAAATGGATTTTAGGTTTAGACCTAGTTATGATATCATGCGAAAGTTAGAGATTCTTGCGGGTAATCTATGAGATTATGTGACATGTGTCTCATTCATTGTCCTAAAGAGTTGATAATTTGTTAGTGTTTAGGATAGAAATATACCTAAATGCCGTATGTGACCATTTGAGAATCTAATCTTAATGACTTCCTATGCGAAAGTTGGTAATTGATGGAGTAGTTAACGAGATTTCCCGTGACATGTGTCTTGTTAATTGTTCTGGATATTAGTTGCTTGATAGTGTGTAGGATAGACATATACCTACACGCCGCATTAGGAAGATTCATAGTTGTCCGTTGAAAGAGGCTATTATGTAATCGTGATTTCTCGGTTGTCAATTCTAGGTGCTTATTATTCTAAGTGAGAGAGTTAAGAGATTCGAACGAAGTGTTGGGGGAATTTGTAATCCCATGTCTTCATTATCTGAAATTACCCTAGGATTAGTTATTGCATGTTTTAATTCTTGCCTAGTTTAACTTAGTTTTAATTCATCCTCTTTACCACCCGTTTAAATAAGACTGAAATGATTATGTGCAAGTGCTTTGGCGACCTTTTATCTGTTAATTCCTGGTGGGAACGATATCTTACTTTCACTTTATTACTTGTTGACCGCGTATACTTGCGCGTAAATTGTGTCATCTAATCGGACCAACAAGTTTTTGGCGCCGTTGCCGGGGAATTAATTGGATAACTGTTTGCTAACATTAGTTTAAATCAAATTAGGCTTAATTTAAATATTTTTTTATTTTCTTTAATTCTCTTCATTTATTCTCTTCTCAGGTGCAATGGACTTAAATTTCTATCCATGGAATGGTACAAGGCAAGAGCAGCCAAGGGAAGCATACAATGATGGCGTTAACCCAATCGCAACATTTTCAGCACAGCTAGAGGAGCTCTCGAGGAAGCTGGATACTGTTACAGCCCAACAGAGTCGAGAGCCAGTTATTTCTCATGAGTATGGTGCTGGGAGCTATATGAGCCATCAGGAGCCTATCAGTTATGGACAGGAGCAGTATGGGGGTGAGTACTTCTACAGTGAGCCTTACACTAATTATTAACAAGATTGGGGGTATCACCCAAACCCTTCAGCACACCCTTCATCAGACTACTATCAAGACCAATATTGGGATCCAAATCCCGCGTACGCCTCAGAATGCACCTTCCAGACTCCAGTTTATGAGCCTCAATATAATTTTGAGGGTGACACACAAAATGCACGATTGGAAGAAGGAGGTGACATATCACTGAAGGACATCTTGATTGAGCAACAGAAGTCAGTCAAGAATATCCAGAACTGGGCAGAACAAATTAGCAAGGCCTTGATGATAGAGGATGAACAAGGGATGCAAAACCACTACTGCGAGCTATCAAGAACAATATGAGCCAAGTCTAATTTATGCACCCGAACCCACATACCAACCCCCGTGTTTACAAGGAGAGCAGTCTTCAATGGAATTCTTGTATGCAAGCTCAGAAAACCAAGAGGAGTTGTTTGGGAGCCCAGAAGAATCGAGCCAAAATTTTCAATATCAGATGGCCCCAATCAACCATGCTTCTACCAGTGAGACTCAGTACATGGATCCTGTGGCTGAAATAGAAAAGGAAGGATTGGATAGTATATGGGGGAAGTCCATAGCATCGACAGAGGAGACCTTGATTGAGCAAGAACAATCAATTGAGGATCTTCAAATTTGGGTGGAGCGGATTAGCATGGTTTTAAGGAAGGAGGAGGTATGTGAAAAAGAGATAACAATGCCAGATGTTGTGCCTCCAATGACTGAAGCCGTGAGTTATGATCCCCAAGAGACGTGGTGCTATGATATGGATGAAGAGACTGATGTAGAGCCCCAAGTGCGATTACAACTGGACAAGCCGAAGGCAATGGAACAAGAGGAGATAATTGGGGATGTGGAATAGTATGAACCAACAGTGATAATACCCCAAGAGCCTCCTCCACCTAAGTGGAACAAGCCAGTCAAGTTTGCACACCCTTGCCCCCTTGGAACCCACATTACAGAGCCGGATCTTGATGACATGAGAGAGCCCGTGAGCTTCAAACCATGGTGGTTAGAAGAAAAGAGAATAGAAGAAAAATCCATTGTGCAGTGTGAACTTCAATGCCCCTATCTTGTCACAAGCACAACGGAACCATTACCTAGCTCCCCGACCTTCAGTCCGGGGAATTCTCATACATATTCAATGCTAGGTAGTTTAAATCTGCATCCGCTCCTACTGGGAAGCTGCCAAAGTCACACAGCTATTCTGATGGATGGAGGGGTTCTCCAATAACGTCGGGGAGTCGGATAGCAATGGTCAGACACAGTCTAGGTAGATGACTATAAATCAAGCGCTAGATGGGAGGCACCCCATCATTTCTCTCTCTTTGTTTAATTCTCCATTACCTACTTCCCATCATCCCTCTCTCTATCTCTATGTTTAATTCTCCATTTACATGTTTTCTATCTCATTTCACTCCCCCTCATTTAATTCTTATTAGTTAATATTTAGTTTAAAGTTTTTGCATACTTTAGCAATTAGGAATTCATTGCCTACATTTTTGAACTTAGGCATGAATGCGTATATTTTTGGGATTACAAAGCTCATAGCATATTTTTGATGCACTTGCATTGCTGATACGCACTTAGAGAATTTTTAGGAATTTGAATGCATATATCTTTCCATGTTTAATTCTCTTAATGTAAATATTAAGTATTAGCTTTTGATGGTTTAATAGGGCTTAATAAGTCTTGTCTGCATATTTTAGGTTAAAAGCTGCTTGGGAGCAAAGTTCAAATGCCATAGCCTCTGTGCCTAGAAAAATTCTACAGAAAACAGGATCTGGCATGCCGCGCTGCCGTGCCAGGATAAGCCTAAGCTGGCGCGCGGCCACGCCACACAGTAAACTGAGCCTGTCTTGGGAAAAATCCTGCAAATTTTGGGGGTACAACTTCATGTCAATTATTAGCAGCTCCCAAGCCTCAGTCCTTTTAATCCCAAACCCTCAAGTTCCTTCATGCAATCCCTCATCTCTTCCATCTCATGCAATCCCCTCCACTACAAGCCTTAGTTTTGAAAACCTCCTACCTCCTCAATCCAAAATACCAATTCCCATCCACCTCAGCCTCTCAACCTGATCAATTGAGACATTGAGTGTGGAATATCTAGCAGAGCAAGATTGATATTGAGTTAGGTTGGTTCGTTGAGTATAGTGCTAAGCGGGGTTTATTTTGTCAGAGCAGAAAGAGATACAGGGGAAACTTCTGAGAGGGCGCCAATTCATTTCATGCAGCATCAGAAGCCGAATAGGGGAGTTTCTTTCTTTTTACCTTTACCTTCAATGAGGACATTGAATATTTTAAGTTTGGGGGTATTGGTTTTGTTTTTGCATGTAGTTAGTTCATTTCATGTTGTGTCAGTTCATTTAGTGCATGTAGTGTTAAAATTTTAAAATTTTTGCATTCTGTTTTGCATTCTGTGTTAGGACATTTTGCATGAATCCAGTTTCAGTTGGTGAGTTATGTATGTGGCCTATGAAGAAACTGAAATCACTTGATTGTTGAACTGATTGGAGACTTAAGCTTGATTTCATTGTTATATATGTAAATCCTTACCTGTCAGAAACTGTGTAGCCAGTGAACACAATAGAGTAACCACCATGACATGCTAAGTCTAAATTTTCACATACTTGTCTTCTGGTGGAAAAACTATGTTTTAATAAAAGAGTTTCAGTTCGCATATAATAATAACTAGATTGTTAAAAGCTTAAGTTTGGGGGAAACAGGGGTTTTGCATGATATATGCGGGGAGATGGAGCGTAAGGCGCACTCCCTTGCAGAAAAAGAAAAAGAAAAGAAAAGAAAAGATTAAGAAAAAGAAAAAAATAGAATAAACACATCGGCTACGTCGAGTTTTGTGGCCTTTGATATTGGAGCAAGTAAGCCCGAGGGGTGTCTCTACACCCAGCGCCCTAAGGTCGTCTGGTCTGGGAGTCGTTGGTCAAAAGCTCGCTACACGGATATCATTGAAAAGCCTAAGAGGACTAGGCATTGCACAGTCGATTGTGTACACAGGAAAGTGCTAATACGCCCTCGTGAGTAATAAAAGCTTAATGAAAACCCCCTGTTGACTCTTAACTCTAGTAATGCACGATCTTAGTTAGAACTTATATGATTTACTATTTTTCTTAAGTTAAAGCTTGTTTTTTTCCTAAGAAGTATAGTATGTGAATTATTTGTCTGAATACATATCGAATGGTTGCTAGGCGCACAACGCACAATACATCAGTGCTGACAGTTTTGGATTTACAAGAATATGTGTTATAATCTTGTCTTGGGTAGCTTTTCTATTTGATTATCTTGTGCTTTTCTGAGGCATTGCTTAGAAAGTTCGATACTGACTGAAGCTTGGATTCGCATTCATGATAGCGTATGTTGCATACATTATAGATATTGCATTGCATATGTTCTTTAGTTTTGTTTTAGTTGCTTGAGGGCAAGCAACGTTTAAGTTTGGGGGTATTTAATAAGCGGTTTTATGACCACTTATTCAGATAATAACCAGCTCATTCTGTTGCTTAAACTCAAGTAATCTTGTGCGTTTAATATGTTTTTCCTTTGTTTGCACTGTTTTTGTTTAGGAACTCTCCGAGAGCAAATTGAGCGTTAAAGGCATGATAGCATGATAGATGAAGATGTTGCGAGGCTAAAAGTGCAGAAGTGCAAGGAAGCGGAGCGGAAGCCAAGTACAGCAACAAAGAAATGCACCAACAGAATTTCATGGCACGCTCGGCCGTGCCGTGTTAAGGTAGCCAGCCCGCGCGCCCGCGCCAACCCCCAGACCAGAGTCCCAGTTTTTGTGCTCGCGCGGCCTCGCCAAGAAAAAAACCGAATGCCGCGCAGCCGCGCCGACTCCCAGCTTGACCAAGTTTGACTTTCGACTTAGCAGATCGGGAGAAGGCTTATATTAGGGCTTTTGCCCTCATTTGCTCTGCATCTCCAATAGGGAGTTCATGCCCTAGTTTTCTATTTTCCTTCTCTTTTCATTTCTTATTTAATCTAGATTAGGAGTAGATTAGAGAGTAGATTAGGTTTAATTAGTTTAGTTAGATTCTAGGGTTTCTTTTGGACTTGAAGATTGAAGCAAGGGATAAACAACAAAGATCCACACTTGGAGAAAGACTCAAGATTTGCAATTTCTATCTCTTAATTCTCCTTGTATTCATGTATATTTGGATGATGTGTATAAACCTTGTGGATAATATATTTAAGTATTTATGACTTAGTTTATATTTTGGGATTTCAATGGAACCCAACACATAGTTGTATTGATTGCTCTCTCTCTCTTTGCTATTATTGCAAATTGGTTATCATAACTTGTGCGTTTAGATTGATTTATTGTGGACCTATATGAAATTAAAAAATGGATTTTAGGTTTAGACCTAGTTATGATATCATGCGAAAGTTATAGATTCTTGCGGGTAATCTATGAGATTATGTGACGTGTGTCTCATTCATTGTCCTAAAGAGTTGATAATTTGTTAGTGTTTAGGATAGAAATATACCTAAATGCTGTATGTGACCATTTGAGAATCTAATCTTAATGACTTCCTATGCGAAAGTTGGTAATTGATGGAGTAGTTAACGAGATTTCCCGTGACATGTGTCTTGTTAATTGTTCTGGATATTAGTTTCTTGATAGTGTGTAGGATAGACATATACCTACACGCCGCATTAGGAAGATTCATAGTTGTCCGTCGAAAGAGGCTATTATGTAATCGTGATTTCTCGGTTGTCAATTCTAGGTGCTTATTATTCGAATGAAGTGTTGGGGGAATTTGTAATCCCATGTCTTCATTGTCTGAAATTACCCTAGGATTAGTTATTGTATGTTTTAATTCTTGCCTAGTTTAACTTAGTTTTAATTCACCCTCTTTACCACCCATTTAAATAAGACTAAAATGACTATGTGTGCTAGTGCTTTGGCGACCTTTTATCTGTTAATTCCTGGTGGGAACGATATCTTACTTTCACTTTATTACTTGTTGACCGCGTATACTTACGCGTAAATTGTGTCATCTAATCGGACCAACAGTTGGCATCACTCCACTCTGACGGAGGTCCCTGTTGCTGAGGGCTTTACCCATTCCCGCATGCAGTTGGAGCTTTTGACAGCTCGAGCAATCACATGGATCCCGTACACCTCCGAGTTTTTGGCTGTTGGATTTGAGGGAGGCTTCCCCACTAGTCGGGAGTTTGCATTGTCGACCCGCAGAGTCTCATTTTTTGACAGAGGGAGGTTGGGAGATCTATTTAGGAAAGCATGCAATCAGGAGCATTATGGGGAAGATCCGCATTCCCATTGTTCCTTCTGCTTGGCATCATTGGCCATTGATCTTGCCATTGACAGATATCCTTATAGAAGGTATAGATGGCTTTACCCTATCAGAGGGCCCTTATAACCAGAAGGTATTCAGCAGCTGGTGGAGTCCTCGCACTATTAGAGCTCAGACTTGGGCTACCTAGTTTATGGCAGACATGGTGCCTGGGTCTGTGATGATGACAGACTGGATAGCTTGCCTCAGGGAGCCGACTCATTTGGACCAGATCACAGGATTGACCCAGCAGCTGGAGAGAACTCACCTATTTATCAGGCATCTTGGTAGAGATCCGTCAGAGGCATCTTATTTTGACCCTTCTAGCTCAGGAGTGGGTCCCTTTTCAGGTCCATTTTTTAGCAGTTTTGTAGGGGCTGATCCTCCCTTGTACCGTCCAGACATACTTGATGGCCACGACTTTATGTCTACGGAGGATATGGAGCAGTTTAACCACCTGAGCGCATATGTTTTGGAACTTTTTGGATAGCTATTGTAGCTATGTCTTTTGGTCGGTCACTGTTTTGGCTATTGGGTGGTTGTGCCCCATTTTGATAAACCACTGTTAGTAGTTGGGTGGTGGTGCCCCATATTTCTGTACTTTTTATTCTGTATTGTATTATCAGACAGGGATGATGCTTGTAGTAGATAGTTTGTTGTAGATATGCATGATATTTCCTATCTATCACATCATATTTATCATTATCATTATGTATGTATTATGTCATGTGTATGCATTTAGACAGATGAGTTCAGATTTGACCCCTGGATGGTCTTGTGATACGGTGATACAGATGACATCGTCTACCGTTAGCCGTATAGAGCACCTACAACCGTCTGAGGTGGCATCGTCATTGAGATCGTGGTACGAGAGCCTGTCCTTCTCAGCCAGAGGGACAATGGATCATATGCTGGGTCATTCATTGGCCCTCGTAGACTTTCAGGTGCTATACGGAATTATGGATGACATCTTATCCTACTAGATACAAACTAGACAAGTCTTTCGCTTCGGGCATCATGAGTTGACTCCAACCTTTGAGGAGTACCAACGGTTTATCGGCTTAGCATTAGAGGTGCCCTGCGCTCACAAGGCGATTAGTGATATGAGCAGACCGTTTATACAGATGTCAGGTCTTTGACAGAGGGTAGTTATAGATGAGATCATCTCTGGACGTGTGATCTCTATCGAATTTTTGATCGATCAGTTTGGTGAGCTTGACAGATATGATCGACATGCCAGAGATTTTATTGTATATGCAGAGGCGTGGCATTTGGCCAGGATAGACGTTCTACTGATGTGCATCGTATCCTACGTTTATATACCGCTACGCTTGGAGCATTTGGATGTGGAATTAATAGTTGTGGTTCGTGCCCTTAGGCACGGTAGCATCATCATACCGATGATATTGGCTGAGATGCTGAGAGCAGCCACCTACTGCAGTACCCACCCAGAGGGGTTTTTTTCAGAGGCTGTTCAGTCTTGTTGCACATATGGCTTATGTCCCATATTCGATCGATTGGATTTTTCAGACATCAGGGGTATTATTTCTCCCATTATATAGCCATGTCCTACTCCTTTCAGCCCGTGGAGTGTATCGATGCAGAGACATAGTCAGCATTTCTATCTGATATCATGCATCCATTCTCGATTCTGTCGTGCGCAGGGCTAGTCTCCCCATATAGCTTCATCACTCATGCATATGGTATGGGCTATTTGCCCCTAGCGGGATTGAGGGGAGTGACTACTTACCATCCTCTGGCTGTTATGGGCCAGTTCGATCAGTTTCAGAGCCTGCATCTGTTTGAGGAAGCTGCTGATCAGAGGATGTCAGCTTCGTCTATGTCATCTACTGACTTGATTCGAGTGTATGAGTGTTGGACTCACAGGGAGAGGGCTGATTTCTCCAGTAGCCATCCAGATCGTTCTCCGGAGTACTCAACATGGTTGGAGGCCGAGATAGCATCAGCTGCATTCATCCAGTCAGCTCCTATAGTGGATTCAGATGAGGAGGAGCCTATGGAGGATCCTGAGTCTCCTACTGAGGATAAGCTTTTTATGGGTTATACAGCAGCACTAGTTAGTGACCCGCCGATCATTCCTGCAGGGACAGATCCATCTTTGGCAGAATCACTAGCTAGGATGACCTTTGAGAGGGATCAGGCTAGAGCGCTGATGTTGACTGCCTTGTCTGGCAGAGAGATAGCTTTAGCGGAGAGAGATACGGCTCGAGCCACTAAGAATGCATGATTGATTGAGCGAGAGGAGATCCGATCTGCCAGAGACGTAGCTTTTGTGGAGATTAAGGAGACTTTGATTACTAAGGATGCAGCTTCTGTGGAGAGGGATGAGGCTATAGCTTCTCAGGATTTCCACATTACCGACAGTACTGCTCTTTGGTCTTATACTCATAATCTGCGGATGAGTGCATATATTGATGACAACAGTGCCACAATGAAGATGACTGTGGAGATTTTGAGCTGTATAGAGGCTGAAGGTATTGCACTTGCAGCTACTCCTCCATCTTCAGAGAGAGATGCCATGTTGGCATTGCTGGCCCGCTTATCCTTGGGTCCATAGAGTAGCTTTATTTTTCTTGCACATACTAGATCAGCCATTTTTGTCATGTACATGACACTATGTATATATCAAATAGTGTTATATATCAGAGAAATATATTTTTGATTCACTTCCCTGTTTGGATATGTATTGTCATTGCTGAGTGATTACCACTTCTTTCTTGACTTGCTGTTGTTGATGTATCTTGAGCTTCTCCTTGATGGACTGACAATTGAGATGTCAGAGAGTATCTTAGAAAGGCCTGTTGATCAGGGTAGCTTGATAGGACTTAGCTTTTATATAGTTTTGGTGTCTTGGAACTGGTTTTTATTAGTTTTTATTTTTTTCTTGAAGGTCAAACCGAACCGTAAATGGCTGTCTACGTACTCTCGGGTGGAGGGAGATCAGGTCATTCGTAGTTCAGTTTTTTTTGTGAGAGAGGTTTTTTGAGTTTGGTTTGATGAGTTTTGAATTTTTATTTGGTTTAACCGCACTAGAAATTGCTGCCTACGTACTCCCGGGTGTAGGGAGATAAGGTCATTCGTAGTTCCGGCTTCTAGTGTAAACCGAACCTGATTTGATTTGTAGGACCCGGATGCGGGCATGCATGTGCTTCAGACAAAGTACCTTTTCACGGTGTCTGAATTGATGAGTTGGGGAAATTTGCTCCCATCCATCTCTTGTAGTCTGATAGCTCCTCCTGTCAACACCTCCTTGATAATGAAAGGGCCTTCCTAATTAGGGGCGAACTTTCCTTTAGCTTCATCTTGATTGGCCAAAACTTTCTTCAGCACCAAGTCATTTTCTTTGAGCTGCCGTATTCGGACCTTCTTATTGTAGGATTGAGCAATCCTTTGTTGATATAACTGTCCGTGGAAAATGATTGTAGCCCTCTTTTCATCTATCAGGGATAGTTGGTGATACCGGTCTTGCAACCACTGATCTTCATCCATCTGAGCGTCGATTAACACTCGCAAGGACTCCATCTCTACTTCTATGGGGAGGACTGCTTCCATGCCATAGACTAATGAATAGGGGGTAGCCCCAGTAGAGTTACGCATTGATGTCATGTATGCTAACAGGGTTAGAGGCAGCAAGTCAGGCCATTCTTTGTGATTGGCAGACATTTTCTACATGATCTTTTTGATGTTCTTGTTGGCCGCTTCGACAACACCATTTATCTTGGGCCGATAGATGACGGAGTTGAGATGCTTAATGTGGAACTTGCTACATAGTTCTCTCATCATCTGATTGTTCAGGTTCTTGGCATTGTCTGATACGATCATCTCCGGTTGTCCATATCGACAGACGACATTGTTTCTAATGAAACCAATGATGACCTCTTTGGTGACTTTGGCGAAAGAGGCAGCTTCAACCCACTTGGTAAAGTAATCGATTATGGTGAAGATGAATCGATGACCATTACTGGCTTTTGGTTCTACAGAACCGATCATATCCATTCCCCATAAAGAGAAAGGCCATGGTGAACTCATATTGTGTAGCTCATTTGGAGGAGCGTGTATGGAATTTCCATGTACTTGGCATTGATAGCATCTCCTGACATGATCATCACAGTCAGCTTTTGAGCGAGATCCAATAATGTCCTGTTCTTAATATCTTCTTGGCCAGCAGATTATTGCTCATGTGTGGACCACAGACTCCGCCGTGGATTTCATCCATCAATCTCTAGGCTTGCTCTTTATCAAGGCATCTTAACAAGCCTATTCCAGCATCTCTTTTATAGAGTGCATCTCCGCTCAGATAAAACTTCATAGCCATCTTGTGAATCCACTTTCGTTCGGATTGACTTGCCCCAGCGGGTGTAGATCCATCTCGGAGATATTCCTTGATGTCTTGATACCAAGGCTGATTGATAGGAGGTGATTCATTTGATACTTCTCTAATGTAATTCCCGTATGTTGGGGCATTCTAATTTATGAATTAGATGCAGGGAATCTCATTCCTGTCGGATATGCGGATCAAGGAAGCTAACGTAGCCAATGCATCAGCGAAGTCATTCCTAGCTCGAGGAATATGGATGAAGGTTATGTCTTTAAACTCCAAGGATATTTTGATAACCTGCCAATGATAGGGCAGCAAATGCAGTTCTTTGGGTGGTTTGTCTGATGACCAACTCAGAGTCTCCGAAGACTAGTAAATGTTTGATACCCATTGATTGAGATAACTTCAACCCCATTATGTATCCTTCATACTCGACTGTGTTGTTGGTGTTGCCAAATTGAAGTTTGGTAATCACAGGATATTGTTCTCCTACACCAGAGATAAAGACTGCCCCAGCTCCGGCACCTTCCATGTTTACGGCTCCATCGAAATACATTTTCCATGGTTGGACTATATTCTCATGCTGAAGTTGTTGAATTATCATGATCCCATCATTCGGGAAATAAGTCTCCAGGGGCTCAAACCCTCCTAAAGGTGCTTCGACTAATTGAACTGCAATGCTTTGACCATTGATTGACTTCTGAGTCACGTAGATAATGTCGAACTGTTGTAAGATCAACTGGCATTTGGACAGTTGATAATTCAACATTGGCTTGTTGAATACGTACGTCAGGGGATCCATGTGGGATATGAGGTAGGTCGTGTGCCCATGTAAATAGTGTTGCAACCTTATGGCGGCCCATGCTAACGCACAGCATGTCTTCTCGATCAAGGTGTACTTCTGTTCACCACTGCTGAATCTTTTACTAATGTAGTAGATGGCTCTCTCTTTGCTACTATCATCTTTCTATCCTAGCATGCAGCCCATTGCATTGGCATTGACGGACAGGTACATGAACATAGGAACTCCGTCCCTTGGGGGTACCAAGACTGGTGCTTCGATCAGCTGCTTTTTGATAGCAAGGAAGGCTTTCTGACAATCCTCATTCCATTTTACATAGGAATTCTTCCTTAGTAGCTTAAAAATGGGTTCACAGGTTGCTGTGAATTGGGAAATGAATCGGCTTATGAAATTGATCCTTCCTAGGAACCCACATATCTCCTTCTCCATTCGAGGTACTGGCATCTCAGTGATGGCTTTGATCTTAGTAGGGTCTAGCCCGATGCCTTAATTACTCACCAAGAATCCCAACAACTTATCTGATTTGACTCCAAAAGCACATTTGGCTTGATTCAGCTTGAGGTTGTACTTACACAATCTATTGAACAGCTTCCTGAGATGGTCAAGGTGATCATCCTCCTTCCGGGATTTAATGATGATGTCGTCCACATAGACCTCTATCTCATTGTGCATCATGTTATGGAACAGGGCCATCATGACTCGCTAATATGTGGCTCCGGCATTGATGAGGCCGAAGGACAATCGTCTATAGCAGAATGTTCCCCAGAGAGTGATGAAAGCTATTTTCTCCCGGTCTTCTTCAACAACCATGATTTGATGGTAACCAACAAAGCAATCTACGAATGGATACATGTTATACTGCGCCGTATTGTCGATCAGGATGTGGATAAAGGTACCGGGAAATTATCCTTGAGTAAGGCTTTGTTTAAGTCCCTATAATCTACGCATACTCGTACCTTCCCTCCTGGTTTTGGCACGGGGACTATGTTTGACAGCCACTCCGTGTATGTTGATACCATGATGATACCGACTTTGAATTGTTTAACGACCTCTTCTTTGACTTTCAGACTCCATTCAGGTTTCAATCGCCTGAGCTTCTATTTGACTGGATTGAATCCATCTTTGATGGGCATTCAATGAATGACAATATCAGTAGATAGGCAAATCATATCTTTATGTGACCATGCAAACACATCTTGGAACTGTGTCAGGATCTCGATCAGGTCAGCTTTTTGATCTAGTGTAAGGTCTAAGCCTATCTGAATTTCTTTGATGTTTTCAGAAGTTCCTATGTTGATAGTGGTGGTTTAGTCGAGGTTTGGTTTGGGTTTGTCTTCGACCCATTCTTTGATTTCCTCGGGTACCTCATAGTCATCTTCCTCCTCTTGATCAATATCCATCAAGTCAAAGTTTAGTTCTACATCAATGTTTTAGTCACTGTGACAGGTCGGCATCTCATCAGCAGTGACAAACAAATCCAATTCTAGAGTCCTGAAAACAAAAATGCTTTCATTTTAATATATACAGCTGCTTAAATATACAAAGCATTTGGCAAAGCATGACAAAAGCTACTGCTATAGCTGTACAATCAAAAGTAAGCAGTAAATGAAAGCATATTTAAAGGGTAGACGGACTCTCTGCCCCTTTACCCTTTTTGACTGAGGCAACGGACGCTGCTCCAATTATCCAGGGTTAGATCCCCCTGAATAGGGAGAATCAAGGAACTGTTCTCGTTTGTCTCTTCTCAGATAATGACTGAGACATCCTTTACAATAAGGCCGGGGTTTTTCTTTGAACTGCCCCATTTTTCCTTCCCGATGCTAGGAATTTGAATCTGATCCTCATCGTCGTTGTCTGGGATCTCAGCATTCATACCCTCGTAGTTTATGATAACTCGCATATTAGCAAATGGGTCTCGTCCTTTGTTCATGATCTTTTCTTTTCCCTTTTTTCTATCCATCTCGGATCATGGAGTTGTTCTCTTACTTGCTGGTATAATGGGAGGAAATAACATGTTTGATACCACAGCTGGGATTTTCCTCATGGGTTTCACCCATCCGACACTCGTAAGGTTTGGCAGCAAAATTGTGAAAGCATGAGCTTTAGAGTGCTTATGTGGATTTCGGCGGCTTGACCAGGATGAATAACCCAATCCGGCTCTCCCTGTCTGGCTCGGGATTTGGACTGGACTTGTGATGCGTTGTTGGTTCTTTCGTAACCCTTTTCTAGGTTGGAAACCCAAAGATACCATCTCTTGGTCTATTGTCACCACTTCAAGGGATACTTTAGGCTTCAAGGCTGGTGCTCCGATAGGTAGATATTGAGTTTCACTCACTTCCAGAGGTTGAAAACTTGCAGGTTCAATCCCCGCATCAAGGCTGATCACCGGTATGTCCCCTATATGTAGACAAGGTATTCTTGTTCCGTATTAACCGTGATGAGGTTGCCATTGATAATATATTTGAGTTATTGATGTAGGGTGGAGGGCACTGCCCCTACTATGTGGATCCATGGCCTGCCCAGCAATAAGTTGCATCCAATGGCAATGTTGAGCACCTGAAAGGACACATAGAAAGTATGTGGACCAATCTCCAGAGGAAGCTCTATTTCCCCCATAGCTTGTCGGCGAGATCCATCGAAACCCGGATGACCACATGACTTGTTTTGATCCGGTTTGGGTTGATCTTCATTCTCTCCAAGGTATCGTAGGGACAGATGTTGAGGGATGATCCTCCATCTATAAGCACACCTCCGATCATATACCCGGATGACATTACAGCTATATGCAGGGACTTACGATGGCCCGTCCCTTGTGCAGGGATATCATCGTCAGTGAAAGATATCACATTGCTGTTGAAAATATGTTATACCACGTGACGAAATTTCTCGGCATCCACTATCTTTGGCAGATGGGCTTCTTCTAGTACTTTCACCAGAATGTTGCGATGATCCACCGATGATAAGACCAAATCTAGGATAGACATTTTCTTGGGTGCATCCTTCAAGCTTTGCACTATTTTGATTTCATTGTGTCCCATTTTGTTAAGGAACTCTTTGATTTTCTCTTCAGCTGTTAGAGTTTATGCCCTAGAGGCCAATTCTTTGATGTAATTGCTTAACATTTTTGATATTATATTTGATTGAATAAATGAATTATTTTATTATGGTTTTACTTACTGCGTTATATAAATGTTAGCATAATAAAAGTCCTTAGAATAGTAATACAAATTATATGGCTTCAAGTATGTGACTTGAACATGAGATCATATAATTACAATTAGTGTCATTATTCTTAAATGTCCCTAGTCGAGTGTCATTGTTAATGGGACAACAATGATACATTGAGACTAGTATGTGGATTGACTGATGGCCAAATCTCATTGGTCATAAATATATGAGATATTGAGTCAATGTATAGGTACATGTTAGAGAACAATGTACTGGACAGACCCACCATGAGAATTTTACGTGGAGCATTATGCAAAGTGTCATAAGCAATTCGCATAGTGACAATGATGTAATGATCCTCCGACCTGAAATCACTATATTACTACACGGAAATTTATGTACTTTGATATCATTAAAGGTCACCTTTAATAGGGTGGACAATAAAGGTGATTATTGGGTACATCATGAATCATGTGAGGAATATGAGTGATCTAGATGGAATTTAACCCTCCTATATATTAGGGTGATATCCATAGGCCTCTTGATTGAGTAGGACTATGAAATGCATGGCCATGCTCAAATAGTGATTTATTTAATATAGTCTACTCATTGATCGAGAAAACTCAGATTAAATTATGAAGAGTATGACACATTCCATTACTCGAGTTTAATCTAGGATGTCAAGGTTAAAAGGATTAAATTACATTGAAACATTGGTCACGAAAAGGTTGCATCGAATCACCGATCTTATTATTATTTGGGTAGCAATGATGTATTATTAGATGCCGCTCACTGTTTATAATTTTATAATATAATTTTAAAATTATTGCTAACATAATAATAACCTATAGGGTCACACACTTAGAACGTAATTAAAAGGGAACTAATTTAAATTGTAAGGATTTAAATATGTCAATATGATTGATAGTATTTAAATTATGAATTTAAATTAATAGAATAATTTGTATATATATATGTATATTAATTAAGTAAGACTTAATTAATATATAATATATATAAATTCGGATTTTATTTTTCTAATTGGATTAGGTTTTGGTTAATTCCTTTAACTGCAATATATATGATATATCAGCCGTTTTAGGGTATTCATTATAAACCTAAACCACAGCCGCTCTTAGAGAGAGACTAGAGAGAAAAACGTGAGAAAGTCCAGATCCTTAGCGGCTAGTACCGCAGTTCTCTTCACTACAGATCGTGGGACGATTCGCGGGGCGTTCGTGTGGATACCATAGAGACGCAGTTCCTTTGGATTGCGTTGATGATTCGAAGCTGTTCCAGAATTTTGATCATCTTCATTCAAGCTTGGATAATCGGTAAAATAAATCTAAACCTCTGAATTAATATGTTTTCGCATGGATCCTATTTTAGGGTTTTAGAAAATTTTAATTTCTGCTGCGTTTATGTGCTGAAATCCCTACATCAGCCACTTTTTCTTTGGCTTTGATGACTAGTTTGATCACCCGCTGAAGCAGGTACAATGGATTATCCTTTGGTACTATGGCAATGTTGTTTGAGGTGGTACCTTCATCATTCTCGTAGTTCCATGGAACCCTCTTTAGACTAATAATTAGATAATGAGGTCTGAAGGCTGAGTAAAGGTTCAGGTGAGGCCAGCTTCACAGAGTTTTGTGTTTCTTGGACCCCTTTCCCTGGCAGTATTAAGGGTGTGAGGGATGGCTCATTTTCATAGGAAACAACAGCCACTGTATCCTAATTCTAAGCGGTGGGAATAAAGAGAGTGTCTTCATCTGATAGGTCATAATCCCGATTCCCTCTTATCAATTCACTGCTTTCAATCATGTTCTGAATCAGGTTACGAAGTGCCTAGAAATCTTCAGTGTCATGGCCGGGTGCATTGGAATGGTATTAACAGATTTGGTCAGGCTTGAATTTTCTGGATCGCGGGTTCAATGGAGGTAGTAAATCTGCAGCCATTCCCTCGTTGATTAACATCTGGAGGATTTCCTCCATTAGTTGGTTCAGGTTGGTGAAATTCCTTTAAAATAAGAACTTCATGCCATCTCGACAATTCTCTCTTTTGACCATTTTGTCGGCCCAGGGTTCATGCTCATAAGACTGGTAGTGATCCTTCCTAGAGATGGGACTGATCTCTGATGTGGGAGAACGATCGGCATCAGACTGGTTAGCCTGGTTCATCATCTGTCTGGTGATCTGATGTTGGTTTATGATCAGTTCTGCTAACTATTCAATTTGTTCCTTGATAGACTTAATCTCTTGTTCTATCAGGAATTGCCTTTCTGAGACTACCCAATTGTCTGGGCTGTTGTTGCTGGATTGAGTTGATTCTCCGACATATCCGAGGTATTTGAATCCTCCTCCATTTTCTGTACTGATCATGTTGACACTCTCCTCTTTTTGCTGAGAGAGGGGATTATCTTATACGTGTGGTTGTTCTGGTTTGGTCACCACAATCTCTCCATTGTCAATCAAGTGCTTGAGAGACTAATAGTCTTGAGTGTCATGGCCCGGGGATCCGGAATGGTAAGCACACTTCTTGCTTGGGTTGAAATTCCGTCCACCAGTATTAGTTGGTGGAAGGAGTTGCACAATCTTCCTTTATGCGGTTAACAGTTTCAGCACATTCTCGAGTGAATCCCCTAACGGGGTGAATGTTCTCCGACGCATGGCCTCCAGATTTTTCTGAAATGGAGGATTGGAAGGTTGTGCAGGAGTTTGAAAAGGGGCATAATTCCTCCTTTGAATGGGCATATTGTTTAACTCGCCACTTGGATTCTGTCCTTGCAATACTAAGGACACTTCTTCGTCTTTCTTCTTATATGCTCTCCGGGGATTACTCCTATAATTTCTTGACTGGATATGTTCAGTAACAGCTTTGAGGGCGGTTAGATCCTTTATCTTCCCGGACTTGAGCCCCATTTCTGCCATCTCGTCGTGTTTGATAATTTCAAAGAATGGTTTTCCTATGCCTGCTAGGACCCTCTCATAATATGGAGCTTCTTGAATGTCGATGAAGGTCATGACTATCTCAGATTCAGTCATGGATGGAGTGACTTGTGCTACAACCCGCCTCCTGCGTTGGGCATATTCTCTGAATGATTCAGTGTTTTATTTCTTGATTTTGGTTATTTGGTATTTGTCTGGAGCCAGCTGAGATTGGAAGTTGTATTGACTGAGAAAGGCATGGGCTAACTCTTCCCAACTGTGAATTTTGGAGTTGTCTAGACGGGCGTACCAGGCTCTAGCCTCTCCGGTCAGACTCTTCTGAAATAATTGCATTCGAAGTTTCTCGTCCTCTGCATAGGATCCGAGTTCTCCAATGAATACCTTCAGGTGGGTGTAGGGGTCTCCCAATCCATCGTATTTCTCAAAATCAGGAGTTCTAAATTTTTTGGGATAATGAGCCCCAGGGAAGATACAGAGGTCTGAATAATTGACACTGCCAAAGGCCCCAGTCCCTTTGATAGACCGGATGGTTTCTTCCATCTGTTGTACTTTCTTTAGAATGTCAATAGCTTCTTGTTCTTTGGTTGAGGGTGGTGATTTCAAGGGTTTTGTTGGTTGTGTCCTAGTTTTGTGATCCAAGAATCTGAGTCTCTGCCTTTTCGGTCTCTTGATTACCACCACTACCACCAGGTGTTCCCAGTTCTGTGTGGGCTTGGGCTTACTTCCCTCTAAGAGCTTTACTTTGCTCTCTGAAAAAATGGCCAATTCGACTATCTAGTTCTTCAGTCCTTCAAATTCTTCCCTAGAGACAAGGGGTGGATTCTAGTTGAGCACTGGAAGTGATGTCCGTGCATGGGCTTAGTGCCTTTTTAGACTTAGATCTAGTGACAGGACCAATTTTTCACCTACAACAAAACGTAGGCGTGCCAATTTTCTGATGTGGATAGGGATAGGATGCATGCCACGATGTATTTTTTGTGGTTTTTTAATCTTATCCTGCAAAATAGAGGTTAGTAGTTTTGATGACAAGATAACATGACAGGAATGTAAATTTTTATTATGATATTTACAATGTGTTCCTTGACATTGAATTGAAAGAGGAAGGCAAGAAAAAGCTTCCCATCGGATTTGGTTAATCAGAGACTGACCTATCTTAGGCTACTCTTGCGACTTTTGGCATGAAGGTCCCCAGATCATCGCAATCTACTAGAGGGGAAATTAATCCGATCTTTCAACTAGAGCGAATCTGGGTGGTGCATTTTCATGAGTCCCCAGAGACTTAGCCATCCCCAGAGTTATTACTTATCACCGATGGGTTTTGTCTCCCGAAGGAGGAATCACACAACATACATTTACATACATCGTGCCTCACCGTATGCATATGATGACATTGGTGCGACGCACTAAAAAGAGAAAAGCAGCATTCACGCATTAATTCAATGTAAATACACAGCATTCGTGCATTCATTCAATGTAAAGACGTAGCATTCACACATACACAGTTTTGAAAGAGAAATTTTTGAAAAGATTTGAACGCAGCCTGAGCCCTCTACTATCCCCAGCAGAGTCGCCACCTGTCGACGTCGGGAAAAAATCTGCGGGTCTGGTCACAACCTGGATCTTTCTCTCTTCCTAAGTTATCTCTACCCTTACTCTTTTTATTGCGAAAAAGGTTTTGAAGGGTTTTTTAGGAAAAGGCCAACATATATCATGTCGATGATTTGATCGTTTTACAGAGTCGCAAGTTGGTAGATTTGAAATGGTTGTACCAACTCAACCGAGTTTTGTTTGAAAGAGGCCCAATTATTGGACACTGTCGAAACTTGATCTTTGAAAACAAAGTTTGAGTTCGGGGGCTTGGCTAAGTGTGGGGAAGGTGTTAGGCACCCCACAACTCCCGTGTAAACACGGTACCACATCTTTTCAATATTTTCCTTTTAAACCTGCAATGCGTGTGTGAATGCTGTAAGAAAATTGGGCCTATTTTTGTTTGATTTGATTTGCAAAAAAGTCTTTGATTTAATTTGCAAAAGTATTTGCTTTGATTTGCAAAAGCTTTTCCTCTCGAAAAGATTATTGTAGTGATGTTTTGAAAGTAATTTTTCAAACCCTTACGCTAACATTGGAATTAAAGGATATTGATACTTTATTTTTATCTTTTCAGCCTTAAGGCTCAATTTGAATGGTGATTGTCGGACTGCGAAGCATCCTCGACCACAACATATATACAAATGTCGGTCTCCTCATGGACATGATAGCCATCGGAGGGACTCTGACACGACAAACTATATTTTTACTATGTTGAGACCTTAAATCCGGATAACCGTTTTAAGGTCTTTTGTATGTACATTTTTTACAGAAAAACTGGCAGGGTACATTTGTGAAGTGGAGTTTGTCTATCGTGGAAATCAGATTCTGATCAGTTTGATCATGAATCCCACGATTCCTAGGCTCATATATGAGTAGCCAATAAACCTGTACAGCTTAAATTTATACAGAAATATATCCAAATATCGCCAAAACCAAGGATTTATCAGTAAATCCTGGCTCGCACATGGCCGAAGATCTCGTTCCCACTAGATAGCGATCTAAGGGCCGCGAGGTTGCTTTTACAATCGAAACTAGAAAAAAATACTATATTTAAATAAATCTCAGCCATTCTAGCTTTCCGGTTCTGTTTGTACCTATTCTGAACCTTTTGAAAGCTAGAGTTGGCGAGATTTAGATAAATCTAGTTCTCCCTCAGATATGTCAGAGCCAATTCATATCAAATGAATATTTAAAGAAACAATTTAATAAAAATGAGTAAAGATATATATATACAATTATATATATATATACACACACACGAAAGCTTTAAAGGGCGATGGGTTTTCACACCGGTGCCCGGACTAGAATTAAAATATATATATATATATATATATATATATATATATATTTATAAAAGCTGTATAAAAGCCACGGAATGATCCATGCTGGACAGACTTGAAATATATATATAAAAACAGTAAAGGACGGTGCGTTTTCACTCCGAGGCCCAGACGGAAATATTGTAGACACTCAAAATTTCCTGCCCCAATACTAACACTGTAGGAGGGTAAAACTATCTTTTCTAATAAACTCTGATCTCCAATCGAACCATCAAATCAACCTCGATCTCAATATGATCAAATCAACTCCGATCTCCAATCGGACCGTTAGATCAACCCCGATCTCAATATCGGGCCATTAAATCAACTCCAATTTCCAATCGGACCGTCAGATCAACCCTGATCTCAATACCAAGCCATCAAATTAACTTTGATCTCTAATCAGACCGTCGGATCAATCTCAATCTCAATATTGGGCCATCAAATCAACTCCGATCTCTAATCGGACTGTCAAATCAACTCCGAAATCAATATCGGGCCATCAAATCAACTTCGATCTCCAATCGGACCTTCAGACCAACCCCGATCTCAATAATGGGCCATCAAATCAACTCCGATCTCAATATCGGGCCATTAAATCAACTCCGATCTCTAATTGGACCGTCAAATCAACCCCGATCTCAACATCGGGCCATTAAATCAACTCCGATCTCCAATCGGGCCATCAGATCAACCCTGATCTCAATATCGGGCCATCAAATCAACCCTGATCTCCAATCAGGCCATTAGATCAACCCCGATCTCAAATATCAGACCATCAAATCAACTCCGATCTCCAATCAGACAGTCAGATCAACCCCAATCTGAATATCGGGCCTTTTAAATTAACCCCGGTCACCAATATCGGGACAACCACAGCCTCGACCACCAGTCTCGGGATGTCAACTCAGCCCCAGTCTCAACCTGGGATGTACAGATCAGCCCCGGTCTCAGCCTAGGAGGTACAGGTCAGCCCCGGTCGCAACCCGGGAAGTCAAGTCAGCTTTGAGAATGAACTTAAAGCTCCATAACATTTCCAGTAGACAACCTGGAATGACCAAGTCAACTTCAGAGATTACATTGAGGACAGACAGACTCAAATGAGATCCAAGTCTTAGAAACAACTCCCGAAAGTCAACCAAAGGTCATGCCAAGACTAAAGGCAACCCCGGGAGGGGCAAATGGTCATTTTACCAACCTCAAGCCGATTCTGTCAAACTTAAGCCTAGTTGATGCCACCAAGGTCAGAACGAACCGTAACGAAGATACCAAGTGCAAATAGCGCAAGACATCTCAACGGATAAACTACGGGGAATCGAAGACCTGGTTATGAACCCGTCTTCTTGGACCTAGAAAATGTTTTATCCCATGTCATTGTGACACTCTCGGCGAGGGCTTTACGAAAAGGTATCGCACGCCTCAAACGGACTGCCCCGATCAAAAGTTAGAAAGTTTCGACTTTGACCTCGTATTGCTCAAAGTGCACGTACTTCGAGACGACTCAATCGGACACGTGGTCCCCACCAGGGGAGCCGCACCTCTACCTGCGAAAACAACAGGTAGAGCTGATGCTCCCTGGCCTATAAATAAACGTGCACCCCCCTCATTTAAAAAAAAAACTCAACGAACCTCTGTCCGTTTGATTTTCTGACTTTTTCACTTCTTCTAAACCTAAGTTTTTTCACTCTAACACATAGATATACCCACATATTACCACATATCATAAAATAACCAGTAGTTTCTGACGTTTAGAGCCTACGATTTGGCAAAAAGCCCGTGTAGCAGTCCATTGTAAGTATTTTTACAATCAGAAAGTGATTCCTACTTCTTTGCACTGTTTTGCACTTGTATATCAAATTTCATTTTCTAAATATTCCCGGAACTTAGTTCCGTGGCTGTTTTCGTCAAAATTTGGTATATTTTTGTACAGAAACTCAATTTCTGGCATTTCTACAACTCGGATTAACGATCCGGCAGCTCTAACAGCTTCAGTGCACTAGCACCTTCATTTTAAGCAACTTCGCCGGACTGGGTTATCTTCCCAATCCAGGTTTGGCTTTTTTTGTGTTTATTTAACTGTTTATATACTTACTTTTCAATTCTGTCAAGCCCGGATGTCAAATTCGAGGTAGTTTACTGCTTTAATATATATTTATGCATATATAAGCAGCCTTCACCACCACTGGGTTCTCTTCCCAGTCTTGGTTGAATATATTTTTGTTAATATATATATTTCTATCCGGCCTGGATTATTCTGTGGTCTTTATACTGCTTTTTGCACCCTTCACCATTACTGGGTTATCTTCCCAATCCCTTGTTGACTACATTTCTGTACATTTACATTTCAGTTCGGCCTGGATTATTCTGTGGCCTTTTTACTGCTTTTATATATAAATATGCATATATAAACAACCTTCACCACCACTGGATTCTCTTCCCAGTCTTGGTTGACTACTTTTCTGTAAATATATATATATATATATATATATATATATATATATATATATTAATTCTAGTCCGGGCACCGGTGTGAAAACCCATCGCCCTTTACAGCTTTTGTATATATAACTGTGTATATAGCTTGAATTTTACTTGCTTTTCATTAAATTAATGCTTTAAATATTCATTCGATATGAATTGGCATTTTTCAGTCACAAAAGCAACCTCGTGTCCCTTAGATCGCTATCTAGTGGGAACGAGTCGCTTCGGCCAGGTGCGAACCAGGATTTACTGATGAATCCTCGGTTCTGGCAATATTGGGATATATATCTGTTTCTATATATATTTGAACTATGCAAGTTTATTGACTACTCTCATGTGAGCCTAGGAATCGTGGGATTCATGATCAAATCAATCAGAATCTGATTCCCACGATGGACAAACTCCGCTTTACGAATGCACCCTGCCAGTTTTTCTATAAAATGTACATGCAAAGACCTTAAAATGGTTATCCGAATTTAAGGTCTCAACATAGTGAAAAATATAGTTTGTTGTGTCAAAGTCCCTCTGATGGCTATCATGCCCATGAGGAGACCGACACTTGTATTTATTTTTGTGGTCGAGGATGCTTCGTAGCCCGACAATCACCATTCAAACTGTGCCTTAAGGCTATAAAGATAAAATTGGAAGTATCAACAGGCTTCAATTCCTATGTTAGCGTAAGGGTTTGATAACTAGCTTTCAAAACATCACTTTTAATTTAATCAAGAGAAAAGCTTTTTGCAAATCAAATCAAATACTTTTTCAAATCAAATCAAAGACTTTTGCAAAATCAAATCAAACCCTTCGTATATAGGTTCAACGAAGCAAAGCACTGCTTTAATCAATCAATAAAACATAGGCCCAATTTTCAAAACAGCATTCACACACGCATTTTAATTTTAAGGAAAATATTCAAAAGATTGTGGTACCGTGTTTACACGGAAGTTGTGGGGTGCCTAACACCTTCCCAACACTTAACCAAGCCCCCGAACTAAAACTTTATTTTCAAAGATCAAGTTTCGACAGTGTCCAGCAATTGGGCCTCTTTCAAACAAAACTCGGTTGAGTTGGTACTACCATTTTAAATCTACCAACTGACGACTCTGTAAAACATTCAAATCGTCGACATGATACATGTTGGCCTTTTCCTAAAAAAACCCTTCAAAACCTTTTTTCGCAATAAAAAGAGTGAGGGTAGAGATAACTTAGGAAGAGAGAAAGATCCGGGTTGTGACCCGACCCGAGGATTTTTTCCCGACGTCGACAAATATAAATATAAATATTTAAATATAGATAGAAAGATAGTCAAACCAAGACTGAGAAGATAACCTAGTAATGGTGAATAGTGCAAAAATAGTAAAAAGGCCACAGAATGATCCAGGCCAAACTGAAACGTAAATATACAAAAAAATAGTCAACCAAGACTGGAAAATAAGCCAGTGTGGTGAAGGCTGCTTATATATGCATAAATATATATAAAAGCAATAAAACGGCCACAAAATAATCCAGGCCGAACTGAAATATAAATATAAATATATATATATAGACAGAAAAGTAGTCAACCAAGACTGGAAAGATAACCCAGTGTGGTGAAGGCTTCTTATATATGCATATTTATATATAAAAGTAGTAAACTACCACGGATTTGACATCCGGGCTTGACAGAATTGAAAAGTTAGTATATATACAGTTAAATATATACAAAAAAAATCCAAACCTGAACTAGGAAGATAAACTTGTCCGGCGAAGTTGCTAAGAACGAAGATGCAGGTATATAAAAGCTGCTGGAAGCGGCAGATCGTCAATTCGAGTTGTAAAAATGCCAGAAAATGCGTTTATGTACAAAAATACACCAAAAGTGACAAAAACAGCCATAGAACTGAGTTTCGGTCATATTTAGAAAACGAAACTTTATATGCAAGTGTATAAAACTGCGAAGAAGTAAGAATAACTTTTTGATCGTAAAAATACTCACAATGGACTGCTATACGAGCTTTTTTTCCAAATCGTAGGCTTTAAACGTCCAAATCTACCGGTTATTTTCTAATATGTGGTAGTATGTGGGTATATTTACGTGTTAGATTGAAAAAAAATTGGGTTTAGAATACAAAAAAAAATAGCTGGAAAACTAAACGGACAGAGGTTCAGAGCGTTTCTGAATTCTTGAAATGAGAGGCGGGTGCACCTCTATATATAGGCCAGAGAGCCTCCACTCTACCTGCTGCTGCCGTGGGTATAGGTGCGGCCCCACGTGGTGTAGGCCCCGCTGTGGGTTTCATCATCTCGAAATACGTGCACTTCGAGCAACGCGAGGTCAAAGTCGAAACTTTCTAACTTTTGATCGGAGCGTCCGTTTTAGGCGTGTGATACCTTTTCAAAAATCCCTTGCCGAGAATGTCACAATGACATGGGATAAAACATTTTTTGGGTCCAAGAAGATGCGTTCATAACCAGGTCTTCTATTCCTCGTAGTTTATCCGTTGAGTTATCTTACGCTGTTTGCACTCGGGATCATCGTTATGGTTTGTTCTGACCTTGGTGGCATCAATTCGGCTTGAGTTTGATCAAATCACCTTAAAGTTGGTAAAATGACCGTTTTTCCCCTTTTGGGGTTGCTTTTAGTGTCGGCATAGCCTTCGGCTGACTTCCTATGATTGTTTCCAAGGTTTGGATCCCAGTTGATTCTGTTTGTCCTCAGGGTTGTCTCTGAGGCTGACTTGGTCGCTCCAGGTTTTCCTCTGGAGATGTTATGATGCTTCAGGATTGTTTCAGAAGTTGATCTGACTTCCCAGGTTGAGACCGGGGATAACCTGTACTTCCCGGGTTGAGACCGGGGCTGATCTATACTTCCCGGGTTGAGTACTTCCCGAGTAGAGATCGGGACTGACCTGAACCTTCCGGGTTGAGACCGGACCTGACCTATACCTCCCGGGTTGAGATCGGGGCTGACCTGTACCTCCCGGGAAGACACTGGGGCTGACCTGCACCTCCTGGGTTGAGACCGGGGCTGATCTGTACCTCCCGGGTTTAGATTAGGGCTGACCTGTACTTCCCGGGTTGAGATCGGGGCTGACCTGTACCTCCTGGGCTGAGACCGAGGCTGACCTGTACCTCCGGGGTTGAGACCGGGGCTGATCTGTACTTCCCGGGTTGAGACCGGGGCTGACCTGTACCGTCTGGGTTGAGACTGGGGTTGACTTATATCTCCCGAGTTGAGATCGGGGCTGACCTTCACCTCCTGGGTTGAAACCGGGGCTGACCTATACTTCTCGGGTTGAGACCTGGGCTGACCTGTACCTCCCGGGTTTAGACCAGGGCTAACCTGTACCTCCCGGGTTGAGACCGAGGCTGATCTTTACCTCTTGGGTTGAGACCGGGGCTGACCTGTACTTCCTGGGTTGAGATCGGGGCTGACCTGTACTTCCCAGGTTGAGACCGGGGCTGACCTGTACTTCTCGGGTTAAGACCGGGGCTGACCTCTAGCTCCCGGGTTGAGACCGGGGCTGACCTGTACCTCCCGGGTTGAGATCGGGGCTGACCTGTACCTCTCGGGTTGAGACCGGGACTAACCTGTACTTCCCGGGTTGAGACTGGGGCTGATTTGATAGCCCGGTATTGAGATCGGGGTTGATTTGATGGCCCGGTATTGAGATCGGGGTTGAACTGATGACCCGGTATTAAGACCGGGGTTGATTTTATGGACAGTCTTGCCCTTCTACAGTGTTAGTAATAGGGAAAGGAAATTTTGAGTGTCTAGATATACCATAGAGGGTTGTTGATCCAAAGATCACATCCAACACTAGGTTCAAATGCATTAATAACTCCATCTTTTTACCATCTCTGCATCAAATGCACTGATGATATAAAATTCATTTTGATATTTTAAATCAACTTCTGTCTAGCCGAAACGATTTAGCATAGTGTTGGGTTTGTACGAAATCGTGACGCAATCAAATTGCAAAAATTAGCGGAAGCATGGTATATCAGAGTTTAAAAATTTCTACAAAACCATTACCCCGGATCATCCTTTATACAAATTATTAATTTAAAACGATAAATAAGAAGTTATGGAATCATACCCTTATAGAACGAAGCTTCCACAGGTACGAGTTCAACTACTTGTTCTTCGTGATCTCCTTGAATTTCCGGGTTAGACTCCTTCCTTTGATCAACGTTAGCCACCCAAGTGTTTGGCCTCTAGAGGTGATCCACCAAGGAAGATGAATTATCAAGAAGGAGGGTGGTTGGCTTAGTTTTCTATCCTCTATAGAAAAGGAGTACTCTCCAACAATTGGAATTGCATCATCTTATATCTATTATAAGACTCCTCTTATATAGATATTGGTCAACCCTTCTAATCCTATTAGACATGGGATTTCATTTAATTAATTAAACTCCTTTAATTAATTTAGGCTTCCCACCACATTGGGAATAATTAATTAAATTCATTTAATTAATTTGTCTCCTAATCTTATTAGGAATAAATGAGAGTACTAATATTAAATTAATTACTAAACTCCTTTAGAAATTAAAATAATAATAATATTAATAAGACTCCTCTTATTAATTTATATTTAATATTTCCAAAATATTAAATAATAAATGTTAAACTATTTAATTTATTCTATCACCATAGATTAAATTAATTATACTTAATGCATTATTACGATTATGTCATTACCTTCTTAAATAATTATTATTCCTTTTATGGTGTGATCCTTTAGGTTCTCCATATTAAACCGGTTGTGAATAAATCAATTAGAACAATTCTAATCTTATTTAAATAAATAAATTAAACTAATAATCTATTTAAATAAATAATATTTATTCTACAATAGGGATAAGCCTCACTAGCGATCAACGACTTTCTAGATAATATAGATTTCAACATTAATCATAAAAGAACCTGTGAATAAATAGTTAACGTAAAATTCAATCCTTCCACCATATAATGTCCCAATTAAATATAAGACATGGATTTACTGTCAAGTCTTATTTTATTTAATTATATGTATTTCGATTAGAAAATGCACAACTCCAAATAATGCAAATTAGAAACTCCTTTCTAATTTCATTCCACCTTGGCCAAGGATTCCTGGGTTGTCAGTTAATGAATCACATAAGACATATCTCCTCTTTTACTAGAGGTGGTAGATTCTTTATTGATCATACATTATCTCCATATGCAACTCATTATACCCAAGCATACCCTATATATACCTTAAAAGGCCTTAAGGAATAAGTCAAAGTATAATTTGTTACATACAAGATACTATGTGATCTCAAGTCCAATGATCACTTGTACTACTATCACATTAGGAATTCCTATTGACAGGCGAGTAAAACTCCATTAGGTATTCCGTAGCGAGTCACGTTCAGTGAACTTATTCTCCAATAAGCACCTACATACTTACTTTAGTGTCTCTACACAAATGATCATGAGATCAATCATCTTCATCCAATGAGCAAGCAACATATGTACCAATCTATCCGGATTTTCTAATCCCCTTTTTAGTAATCCCACGATTGGGAACTATTTTAGTTTTAGAGCTTTCTAAGAATTTAGATCTCATTAGCATGATCATCATCATGATTCTAAAAGCATTGCTTAAAACTATGGGTTATTTACATATTATAAAAACAGCACCATGTAGATAATTAAATGCCTTTAATAAATGAATATTTTATTAATAAATAAATAAGATTGTTTACAAAGTATGTGCTTTATCATAATACATGATTGGCTTGTATGCACACTACTATCAATCTCTCACTTGCACTAAAGCCAATCGCCATAGTATCTCATACCCATCTTCTCTAAGTGACGATCAAACTGTTGTTGTGTTAAAGCTTTAGTAAATGGATCTACAATGTTGTCTTGAGAGTCTACACGCTCCAATGTGACGTCTCCTTTTTCAATGATCTCCCTAATCAAATGAAATCGCCGCAACACGTGTTCAGATTTCTGATGAGACCTGGGTTCCTTAGCCTGTGTAACTTCTCCTGTGTTGTCACAGTAAACGGGAACTGCTTCTCCAATTCTAGGAACCACACCAAGTTCAGTTATGAACTTCTTCATCCAAATAGCTTCCTTTGCAGCTTCACTTGCAGCTATCTACTCTGCCTCTGTTACTGAATCAGCAACTGTTTGCTGCTTGGAACTCTTCCAACTCACTGCGCCTCCGTTCAAGGTAAACACATACCCCGAAACAGATTTACTGTCGTCTTGGTCTATTTGAAAACTTGAGTCTGTGAATCCCTCGAGTTTTATTTCAGACCCACCGTAGACACGAAAAATATCTTTAGTCCTTCTCAAGTATTTTAGGATATTCTTCACTGCCTTCAGTGCTCTTCTCCAAGATTTGACTGGTACCTGCTCGTTACACTAAGTGCATGAGCAACATCCGGTCTAGTACATATCATACCGTAAATGATAGATCCTATTGCAGAAGCATAAGGGATCTTACTCATACGGTCTCTCTCCTCAGGTGTCTTTGGGGCCTGTTTCTTGGAGAGATGTATTCCATGGCTCATCGGCATGAGACCTCTTTTGGAATCTTCCATGCTATACCTCTTTAGCATCGCATCAATGTACGTTCCTTGGGATAAACCAAGCATCCTTTTAGATCTATCTCTATAGATCTTTATCCCCAAAATATAGGATGCTTCTCCCAAGTCTTTCATGGAGAAGTGTTTAGATAACCAGATTTTAATCGATTGTAGCATAGGAATATCATTCCCTATCAGTAATATATCATCAACATATAATACAAGGATTGAAACTGCGCTCCCACTACCTTCTTGTACACACATGGTTCATCGTCGTTTTTGATAAAATCAAACTCTTTGATTGTCTCATCAAAATAAATGTTCCATCTATGAGAAGCTTGCTTCAATCCATAAATAGATTGTTGTAGCTCATATATATGATTTTCTTCAACTATTGAAACAAATCCATCTGGTTGTATCATATATACATTCTCCTCTAATAATGTATATTTGAGGAAGGGCGTCTCCACCTCCATTTTACCAGATATAGTAATAATAAGCTGCAATCGCAAGTAAAATCCATATGGACTTGAGCATAGCTTCAAAATCCATTTTAGATTTTATGGTCATCTACCATTTCTCTGAGTCTTTATTACTCATAGCCTGTTCGTAATTCAATGGATCATCATCATTCATGATGTGTACCTCATCGTCATCCTCTATGACGAATCCATACCTCTCAGGTATCTTCGGTACTCTTCCAGATTTATGAATAGGGTGTGATACAGTAGGTTCTTCCACTTGGTCAGGTACCTGACTCTGATCCGTAGTAATTTGTGGTTCTTGAACTTCTTCAAGATATATCTTACTCCGACTGACCCCTTCATTGATAAATTCCTTTGCCAAGAAGGCAGAATGTTTCACAACAAACACCTTTTGATTAGTTGGATGATAGAAATAATACCCTACAGTTTCTTTAGGGTATCCCACAAATCTACACTTGTCGGATTTAGTTTATACATTATCATGTTCAAATTTTTTGACATGAGCTGGACAACCCCAAGTCTTCACATGCTTAAGATTTGGTTTCCTCCCCTTCCACATCTCATATGGAGTCTTTGGGGCGGATTTGGTAGGTACCTTGTTAAGTAGGTATGCAGCCATTTTCAGGCCAGAAGAAAATTAGAAGGTCGGTAAAACTCATCATGGATCGAACCATGTCCAATAGTGTTCGATTTCTCCTTTCAGATACTCCCATTCAACTGTGGTGTACCTGGTGGAGACCATTGTGAAATTATACCATTTTCTTTGAGACAATTGAGAAACTCACCGCTTAAGTATTCTCCACCTCGATCTGATCAAAGTATCTTAATACTCTTGCCCGTTTGTTTCTCTACTTCACTTCTGAACTCTTTGAACTTTTCAAATGATTCTAATTTGTATTTCATTAAATACACATATCCAAATCTTGAGTGATCATCAGTGAAAATAATAAAATAAGAATACCCACCCTGTGCATTCGTTATCATTGGTCCACAAACATCTGTGTGAACCAACGCTAACAACTTTGTAACTTTTTCTCCTTTCCATTAAAAGGAGATTTAGTCATTTTACCCATGAGACAAGATTCACAAGTTGGATATGATTCAAAATCGAATAGCTCTAAGAGCCCATCCATATGCAACTTGGATAATTTTGTTTCAATAATATGACCGAGTCTACAGTACCACATATAGGTATAATTAATATCATATCTTTCTTTTTCTTAGTTTGTTCTATTTGAAGTATATTTTCATGCAAGTCAAGTATATAAAGTCTATTTTGCAAATTACCAACACCATATAAAATAATGATTTTATAAATAGAACACCTGTTGTTCTTTATTATAATGTCAAATCCATCCATATCTAATACGGAAATAGAAATAATATTTCTAATGATATTCGAAATAAAATAATAATTATTTAAATAAATGGACTTACTCGTAGGCTATGCTAAACAATAAGTGCCTACAGCTAATGCAGCAACCTTTGCTTCATTTTTCACTCGTAGGACAACCTCATCCTTGTTCAACTTTCTACTTCTGAGCAGTCCCTTCACAGTATTACATATGTGAGAACCACAGCCAGTATCCAATACCCAAATAGAATTTTGACTTTCTGAAAAATTAATTTCAATCATGAACAAACCTTGATTGGAAGTCGAAGCTTCTCCAAGCTTCTTCTTTGCCAGAAACTTCTTGCAGTTCCTCTTCCAATGACCCGGCTCGTTGCAATGGAAGCACATTCCTTTGTTAGCTAGATCAGGTTTCTTTTGTTCCTTTATGTTCACCTTACCCTTGGTCATCCGAGATCGGAAGAGCTCCTTAGATATCTCATATCTAGCAGTCCTACTTTGTTCATCATACAACTCCTTGAGGTGAAGCAACATAGTAGGAGTATCCATATTTTTGTGCTGACGCTGAAGCTCGTTATTCATGGATGCGAGCATGATGCATTGAGAAACAGATGCATCATCTTGCCACTTTACAATGGTGGCAATCTCTTCCTCAAAGGCTGTTTCTGAAATAGTTCCAGGGACAGGTGAGTTTAGGACATAAGAAATCTTTTTAGCAATGAGAACTATTCTCAGATTTCTTAGCCAGCCCGTATAATTCGGCCCGCTAAGCTTATTAGCATCAAGTATGTTTCACAGTGAAATTATTGATTTTGACATTTTTTAAATTTCTGTATGTGAAAAGATAACATTTTAGCAAATATTCATTTAATTAATTTTGCATACCAAAATAAATTTAGGTCTTTATTTTAAATTGGTATCACCCACTATTTTCATCAAACTATATTACCCTCACTTATATAGTTCGGCAACATCTAATTAAAGATTTGCTAGTGAGAAAATGGATCCCATTTCAAATGTATATAACCTTGTGGATAGCACAACAAGCGATATACAAATAAATAGGTAGACAACTCTTGTCAATTACATCAACATGTAACTCCTTATATTTTGCCTCTTAAATCATAATGGTCAAGTGTGTACACATCCGAACTAAAATAATTTAAGTTAAGTCCAACCTAACACTTTCATAAATTTAAAAAAGAAAAATGTTCGTCCTTGTGGATAGCACAAAAAGACTATATTGTTCAATTTTCTTGATAAGCATCAAATGTGATTAATTAACATCTTAAATACACAATACTCGCCTTGTGGATAGTACAACAAGCTCATATTAAATATTTACTACTCTATTAATTTATCATGCTAGAAGACGACGTTCGATATTCTAAATATTATTGAATGCTTCAGACTTAATATAATTTCCTTGAGGGGTTTGTTATTATTTGTCTCATCTTGTTTAGCGCGCATGCACATATATATATAAAATACGCGTAATTTTATTAAACATGCGAAGCATGTTTGCATAAAATATAATATATATAATACTTAGCATGCACATATAGAATACTATATTCTGCCTGGATTGATTATGGACTTTTATTCTAGTTTGGTTCACTAGAGCCACCAAGTGAACCAAAAGCTCAAACCTAGAAGTGCAAGAATTTAAATTTAAATATAACTATTACATTTAAACCCGGGCTCCATACAAACGGGTCTTCACGCGCTCCTTGCTCCTTGGTGTAATACCCGAGAATTTCCATATATTATTAAATAAATATATTAATGGAAATGAGAATTTATTTGAATATAAATGATTTTGTGTTATGAGATGAATTAATTCAATTATATATAATTGAATAATTATAATAATTGAGAAATTGGTGGAGTTTGTGATAAACTCGTTGATTGCCTTGTGTGGCACAGTGGCGTAATATAAGAATGATTATATTAATTTAAGTGAACAATTAATCTATTTTAATTGTTAATCGAAGAATATTAATTAACTGTTATAAAATACTAATGAGGATCGATTAACAATATGTGATTATTATTATTGCAAGAAACTTAATAATAATGAGCAACGTGTTTATAAATACAATAAGATTTATATCAAAGTGATAATTAATCATATAAGGGTTAATTAAATTGTTATGGAGGTTAACAATTATATTGATGGATGTAGGATATGTGTATATTATTAATTAATATTCAAATTATAAGATGAGAAATTATATGTGCAAGCATGCGAATTAAATGTATAGTAACTATATGTTATGATATGTGTAAGTGACAAATGATGTGTGGATATACATTAAAATAATGTATCATGGATCTATTATAAATAATTGTTGAGTAATACAATTTAATAATATATGATATAATGTAATGTGGTAGTATCCGATGGTATTATATCAGTAAGATAAACGTACCTGGATTATATGTGTGTAAATTACACTTATTACATTATGTGAAGTACATTGTGATTTAAATTATAACCTAAGAGTACATATATATATAACATATGTATATGGTGTGTATATACAAGTGTAGTATTTGCAAATGCTGAGGAGTTAAATCAATTGTCTCATTTTAAGTGTCCCATTTGCTCTTCACGTGCTTGACATACAGCTAAGGCCTATTCCTTCTTCTTCTCCCCAAACTCAGCAACTAGCATTTCATAGCTCATGATTGTGGAGGGAGTGGGATTCATGATGAATCCAACCACTAATTACCTACCCTTTGATAACCTTCATGCATTCCTATAATCCGTTAGTTTGATATGGGATACAATTGCTTTGTCTGTATAATGGGAGTTCTATAAATATAGCCTCATCTCCTTCACATTTCTTTTGCTGAGCATTTTGGCTAAGTGAGACTAGAGAGCATATATATATATATCAGTGTTATTGAGATAGCAGCAAGCTTAAATCATTTACAGAGGTATAAATCCTCTTCGTATCTTCATTGTCATTTTCTGTCAAAATTTCTATTCGTGAATTCTTGATTTCAGTTGGAAGTTATGGTTTTGTGAATTGAGAATAATAATTAGTTGTTTAAAGGACTTATATATGTGATTAGAATTACTATATATGCTTCATTGCTCTTCAATTTCATTTTTGGTGTTTCCATTTCTGAGATTTCTGTAAAAACATCAAATATCGTGAAATTGGTTGGTGTTCATGAAATTGGGAATTGATAATTGCTATTGACTATTATATGAGCATATATGTACGTGTTAGTAAGTTAAACAAGTCTAATAGCATTTGGGTATGTTGAAATCGATGAAATGGGAGGTTTTTGGTCGGATTTCGCTGCAGTCTGAACTGCAGAAAACTGCCTCGACGCCGCAGCGCCGCAGCCCGCGCCGCAGCGCCACTCGCGCCGCAGCCCGCGCCGCAGCGCCGCACGCAGCGCCACTCGCGCCGCAGCGCCAGTAGTGAGCTGCTGTGCCGCGCCGCAGCGCCAGCCTCTGTGTTCAGTTTTTCTGCATTCTGCAACAAAACTGTTATGAACTAATTGTTTGATTTTTGTTTAAACAAGCATGAAAGCATGATTAATACTTATATATAAACCTAATGAGGCAATGTGAGCATGTTTTAGTATATTAGCATGCATGGTTAACCAAACGACATATAGTTTGAAAACGAACTTAAAGTTTCATGAACGACGTTAACATATATGAAGCATGTTAATATTCTGACTTTCGAGACATGTTAGTATGACCTAGAAACACATGAAATGCATACTAACTTATGTATATAGGTTCCGTGATATAACATGGACATGTGAACCCAACTAGTGCACCTTTCTAACAAAAATACAAGTTTTGAAGGTTGATATTGACATGTAAAGACCATGTATACATTCTGACTTTTCGAGCATGTTTATAGGGCCTTGAAATACATGAAAAGCATGTTAACTTGTGTATATGGGTTTCATAAGGAAGCATGAACATGATAGACCTTATTAATGAACTATACTAACAAAGTATAAGCTTTGAACGTGAACGTTGGTATGTTATGACGAGAATTAGAATTTGACATTTATGAACACATGTGATAGTACTCTTAGACTCATTCATGTGTCATGCATGTATATATACCATGATTAGTTGCCATGATTAAAGTTTAGCATGAACAAAGCATGTTTTCAAGATAATAACAATGCTAGCTACATATATGCAATACGAGTACTCATGAGCATGACTAATACAAGTTATATGAATATCTTATGTGTTTAAAAGCGACCATGTTAGACCATATGAGTTCGTGTCCTTGAATGGCTTTAAGTATTAACTTAAGAACCTATACCATGTACGATTGGATTTGGAAAAGTTATACAAGCATGTAAAGTATCCTTTAAATATGAATACATGCTACGTGATATTATATGATGTTACTTGAACCCGATTTTGACGGTTAACTTAAGGAGATGCCGTAACTTGCTAAAATGAAATATATTTAGTATTGATTGTGGTCTTATGAGATATTAATAATATGCAAGCATGTTTGCTAATTGTTGAGATCTTATATAATATGAGAATGCGTTTAAACTCTAAAGAAGGAACGTTAAGGATAGAAATTATATTCTATATAACTGTGTAGCTAGGTAAAACTTAGCTTATGTGTTGATCGTATATTCAGAGAGAAAATGTGAAGTTAAATTATATGACTAATGAATATCATATATATACGTAACTGTATTACGATAGGAATTCGAAAGTGTTGATTTGCTTTTCGTGGATAAACTACGCTAAAGGCAAGTTCTCTTACTTACACTCTTTTAAAGTGCAAGTATCCTAACCGACGCATTTACTTTATGCAAGGAAATCTATGATTGTGAAAGTTTCCTAACTTATACTCTTTTACTATGCAAGTATCCTATCTTGTGTATTGCGAACTAGTTTCCTATTTAATCGGTTGAATCGAATTAGCATACTTGAACTCTTATTTCATTAAAGCTAGTATTCATGTTGAACTTAGTATTGTTCTTGAATATTGTGAAAGTGTCTATGCCATTTGATTCGGCTAGACTTATATTATTGAAAAGCGACCCAAACTAATTGATTGGTGCGGGATCTTGTATTTGACTGAGAAGAACAACCTTCTTTGAAGGGAATATATAATTGTCGGAGAACCGACGTGCACACTTGAGTATGGTTGATTGTTATGCATAACAAGGGTACTTTAGGCTGATCACCTGTTGTACCTGTTTTTGTTGGATTTTCAGTTTATTACTGTCAATTCTAGTAGAAGTTCATAGTCCGTAGTGACTACTCAGTATTCAATTATTTGAAATCTTGAATTGACTTATTATTGAATCATATTGATATTATCCTGTCCTTAGCGACTGATATTGAGAACTATTGATATTCTTGTTATTCTTGAACTATCAAATCTTGTTATACCCTTTCGAGAATTGAGAATCTTATTACTCACCCTTATTGTATATTACTTGCTGGGCAATTTGTGCTCATTCTTGCTTTCCCTAAAACATTTCAGTTAAGGCAGAGCATGGTGAACCTTCGGGCGTTGATAAGGGCAAGGGCAAAGCTACCAACTAGCTTATGTCTGTTATGTTTTAAATATATTCATATTGTATGAAGATGATGTAGTAAGACTGGATTTGATTATGTTTAAGCTTAAGTTAGATTATGTAATAAGTCGTTAACTGATATTATTAGGTAATCTATTAAGTACTGTAGGTTGCGAGACTTGGGGGAATAATTATAATAAATCATTGTAAATTATTCTAAAATAGATTTTCCGCTGTGATCGTATGATATTTAATTATTATTATTGTGATGTATTACCATGAGCACGTGATGAACCGAATTCGAGAGACCAAGTGGCGGTCCTGGAATTTGGGGGCGTCACAGGTTGGTATCAAAGCTGTAGTTATAAACCTTAGGAACGAGTGTCCTTAGACTATAACTTAGGCGAACTTAGAAGTTAGGAAGGAGATAAAACTCATGTAGAGTTTTCCTTGAGAGACTTAGTCTGTTATGAAATGTAACTTCATTCTATACAATGAACTTATATTTTGTTTAACATTCTAATGGAGATGCTATTTCTTGTCTTGTGTTTGTGAGTGTAGGATGACAGACACAGGGGTACCTAGTAGAGTTGTAGAGGAGGAGCCCAGGGATATACACGTAGTATACGAGGCACCTCTAGAGGCTACACCAGTGCAGGCAGTTGCACCATCCGAGTTTGATGACGAGGATGAGATCGAGATTGAGATAGAGACTGATCCAGAGGAGGAGCCGATGGAGGATGAGCCAGTAGAGGACTCTGATGAGGCTACTATAGAGGAACAGATGTTAGGCGAGTACGAGGAGCGTATTCTAGAGTTAGACTGTAGAGTTCAGGAGCTGGAGGCAGAGGCCCACGAGAGAGAGTCTGAGTTCCAGAAGCTGAGGGACGAGGACCACCAGAGGAAGCTGGCTATGCAAGAGTTAGAGGTGGAGATTGCCTACCGTAGGGAGGCAGGGATCCAGATGGGGACTCTATTTCACAGGTCAGTGGCTAGGAATGTAGATTTGGCAGAGAAGCTAGAAGAGGTTGAGTAGAGGGAGCTGAGTGAGAAGACTGAGAAAGAGGCACTCCGTACTCAGCTAGAGTTGGAGGTGATGGATAGGTTACACTTCGAGGAGAAGTGGGAAGCGTCTAATGAGAGAGCCGACGACCTTGAGGACGAGGTCAGGTGCAAGAAGAGAAAGATGAACAAGATGGGGTATGTGTTCCGTTCAGCTTTTGAAAGGGTGATTGATGGTGTGTACCACTACCCGGCAGAACAGGGACAGACTCTACATACCTTGAGCCGAGAGCTGGTTGCGTATATAGCACAGTTGGAGTACAAGAGCGCAGTGGAGCGCGGGATGATGGGATGAGATTTCCTTAGTCAGTCTAGTGGTAGTACTAGTTGTGTCTTTATGTATTGTATATACTATGTTGTAATCCCGATCTTTTGTGTAAGATGTGGGATGATGATGTAAACCCCGAGTTAGCTTTTGTTAGAGGGGTAGTATGGTAGTAGGTTGGTATATTCCCCGTCTTTTGTGATATTAGGGGATATATGTGATAACATTTATAGCAGTATGCTGGGGAAATCATGTAATGAAATGAAATGGCATATGAATATAAATGGAGTTGATTTTAGAAACATGTTATAAATTTATTCTTTTAGTATTAAAAGAAATACTTAAGTAATATACTTGAATAATAATAAAATGAAAACTTGTGATACAGATAATGCCGCCCAGACGTAGATTGACAGCACCCGAAGAATCTGTTAACAATGAGAGAGAACAAGTAGACCCGATCCAGAAACTGGTAGACTTGTTAGGAGAAGCCTTAAGGGGAAGGAACAATGAACCCGTTCGCCCGAACCCTCAAACTGTGCCAGTAACAACCTTTAAAGACTTTAAGAGTGTAGGACCCCCGGAGTTCGAGGGAACTACCGACCCAATCATCGCACAAACGTGGATCAAAGAGATCGAAAAAGCTTTCACTATAGCTAGCGTAGGCGAAGATCAGAAGACGGTGTTTGCCACGTACATGATGAGGGGAGAAGCGAACTACTGGTGGGAGGCTAATCAACAAAGAGCTGGAGAAGGGATAATAGCTTGGGATAAGTTTAAGACACTGTTCTTCGAAAATTACTTTCCAAAAAGTATGAAGAATAGGATGGAGGTGAAATTCCTAGAGTTAAAACAAGGTGAGATGACGGTGGCGCAATACGCGGCTAGGTTTAACGAACTGGCGCGATTTGCGGAGCACCAAGTTGGTGATGAAGAGAGGAAGGCTAGACGCTTTGAACAAGGGTTGAAGCCATGGCTGTTCAATAAGGTATCAGTTCTTCAAATTGATTCCTTTGCAACATTACTGGAGAAGGCAATCATTGCGGAAGGCGGCAGTGAGGCCTTAAGTCAGTATAACAAAGAAAAGAAAGGAAAGAATACTGGAGGAGAGAATCGTACGGGAGGAAGTAGTAGCGGAGGAAGCAACTTGGGAAAGAGAAAGTGGGAGAATAATAACAACAACAAAAACAACAATAATCAATCAGGGAATTTTCGTGGAGGTTTCAAGAAGAGGGCTGAAGGATGCCCGAAGTGTGGGAAGAATCACCAGGGCGAGTGCTGGAAGGGACGTGGCACTTGCTACAACTGCGGACAGGAAGGGCACATCTCGCCTAACTGTTTGAAACCGAAGAAGATACAAGGATGCTTTGCTTGTGGCTCGACGGAGCACCGAATTAAGGACTGCCCAAAGAAGGGAAGTGGCGGGAGTAGTAATCAGCAAGGAGGCAACAAGCTGATGATCGATGGACCGGCACAATCCAACCGCCCAACCGCCAGAACTTTTAACATGACCGTCCAAGACGCAGTGGCTGCGAAAGATGTGGTGTCAGGTATAATCCCAATCAATGATATAAATGCTTATGTATTATTTGATTCGGGTGCCACCTGTTCTTTTGTATCTGAAGAATTTGCTAGTAGACTTAGTACACCTCGAGAACTATTAGAAAATCCTTTGATCATAGAAGTTGCTAATAAGGAAGTGATCCCTGTAGAATACGTTTATCGAAATTGTCGCGCAAATATTAGTAAACATGAACTGAGCGTAGACTTGATTCCTATTAGACTGGGAGAATTTGACGTAATACTGGGAATGGATTGGTTGTATAACCATGCTGCGATAATTGACTGTCAGAACAAATGTGTGAACCTTCAGACTCCGAGTAAGTCTAAGGTAGTGTTTTATGGTAGCTCATCGCTTAAGCAATCGTGTTGCGTTACGATGATGCAGGCCAAGAAATTGTTAAGGAAAGGATGTGGAGGATATTTAGCTTACATCGTTGATACTCGGAAGAAGGGAGTAGAAATTAAGGATATATACGTAGTTAATGAATTCCAAGATGTGTTTCCGGACGATCTGCCTGGTCTTCCGCCAGACAGAGAAATCGAATTCGTAATAGACTTAGCACCGGGAACGGCACCGATTTCGAAAGCTCCATATCGTATGGCGCCAGTAGAAATGAAGGAATTAATGATGCAATTGCAAGAATTATTGGATAAGGGTTACATTCGACCGAGTGTTTCTCCTTGGGGAGCACCAGTACTATTCGTTAAGAAGAAGGACGGATCGATGAGGCTCTGTATCGATTATCGAGAATTGAATAGAGTAACGATCAAGAACCGGTACCCGCTACCGAGGATAGACGACTTGTTTGATCAACTGAAGGGAGCAAAGTGTTTCTCGAAGATCGACCTACGAACAGGATATCATCAACTGAAGGTACGGGATGAGGACATACCAAAGACTGCGTTTCGAACCCGTTATGGACACTACGAGTTTTTGGTAATGTCATTCGGATTGACTAATGCTCCGGCAGCATTTATGGACTTGATGAACCGAGTTTTCAAGCCATACTTGGATAAATTTGTAGTGGTTTTTATCGACGACATTTTGATCTACTCAAAGACAGAGGAAGAACACGCCGAACATCTGAAGATTGTTTTGGAGGCGCTAAGGAAGGAGAAGATGTATGCAAAATTTTCTAAGTGCGAATTTTGGATGGAGAAGGTTCAATTCTTAGGCCACGTGGTGGATAAGAATGGAATCTCTGTAGACCCTGCGAAGGTTGAAGCAGTAAGTAATTGGGAACAACCGAGAACACCGACGGAGGTGAGAAGCTTTCTAGGGTTAGCTGGGTACTATCGAAGATTCATCCAAGATTTTTCTAAGATAGCAACCCCGCTGACCAATTTGACTAGAAAGACGGTGAAATTTGTATGGACCGACAAATGCGAAGAAAGTCTTCAAGAACTGAAAAGGAGATTGAGCGAAGCACCTGTATTATCATTACCAGATGATGCGGGAAATTGTGGTGTATAGTGATGCATCGCACAAGGGGCTTGGCTGTGTGCTCATGCAACATGGCAAGGTCATTGCATATGCATCACGACAATTAAAGGATTACGAAAAACGATACCCTACTCACGACTTAGAGTTAGCGGCAGTAGTTTTTGCGTTAAAGATATGGAGGCATTATCTATACGGAGAAAAATGTGAGATATACACGGACCACAAAAGTCTGAAATATATCTTCACACAGAAGGAGTTAAACATGCGACAGAGAAGGTGGTTAGAATTAATCAAAGACTATGACTGCGATATTCTTTATCACCCGGGAAAGGCAAATGTGGTTGCCGACGCTCTGAGCAGGAAAGGAAGGGAGAAGTTGTTTAATTTGACGACTCAGGAAGAGTTGATAAGAGAGATGGAGAAATTGGAGATAGAAGTAAAAGGACCAGAAAAGTCTGGTGAGAAGTTAATTGTAATGGAAGCTTGTCCGACGTTGTTGAATAGAGTAAAGGAAGCTCAGGAAAAGGATGAAGAGTGTGAGAAAATCCGAAAGAGGATCACAGAAAGTGAGGGAGAAAAATTTCGAATGGATAAAGACGGTATTTTGAGATTTGAAGGGAGAGTGTGGGTACCAGCGGTAACTGAGTTGAGGGAAGAGATTTTGCACGAGGCACACAATACGACATATTCCGTTCATCCGGGAGGCACAAAGATGTACCGAGATCTAAGGCAACATTTTTGGTGGCCTAATTTGAAACGGGAAGTCGCAGAGTGCGTCAGTAAATGCTTGACTTGCCAACGCGTTAAAGCAGAACATCAGCGGCCAAGTGGTTTACTACAACCATTAGAAATACCAGAGTGGAAATGGGAGCATATTACCATGGACTTCGTGGTAGGACTTCCAGTTACACAGAAAGGTTATGATGCTATTTGGGTTATCGTGGATCGACTAACGAAGACCGCACACTTTCTACCAATCAAGATCCGCTACAGTTTGAACCAATTAGCAAGCCTATATGTAAAAGAAATTATTTCACGACATGGAGTGCCGGTGTCAATTGTCTCTGATCGAGATCCGCGCTTCACGTCCAATTTTTGGAAGAGTTTGCAAGAAAGAATGGGAACGCAGTTGAGGTTGAGTACAGCTTATCATCCTCAAACAGACGGACAAAGTGAGCGAACAATACAAACGCTAGAAGACATGCTTAGGACTTGCGTGATGGATTTTAAGGGAAATTGGGACGACCACCTACCCTTAGTAGAATTCGCATATAATAATAGCTACCATGCGAGTATTGGCATGCCACCGTACGAAGCTCTTTACGGGAGAAAGTGCAGAACGCCGTTATGTTGGGACGAAGTCGGAGAACGACGAATACTCGGACCAGAGTTAGTTCAACAAACCGCAGACGTGGTGACAGTGATAAGAGCCAGACTTGTAGCAGCTCAAGATCGCCAGAAGAAATACGCAGATTTGCATCGGCAGGACCGAGACTTCAAAGTCGGCAGTTTCGTATTCTTAAAGGTATCTCCATGGAAGGGAAAAATCCGTTTCGGCAAGAAAGGAAAATTGAGTCCAAGATTCATAGGACCGTTCGAGATACTGAAGCGAGTGGGCGAAGTGGCATACAAAGTTGCGTTGCCACCCGAACTGGAGCATATCCACAACGTGTTCCACATTTCCGTGTTGCGACCGTACAAGGCCGACTACAAGCACGTGATTTCTTACGAGCCCATTCAAGTGGAGAAGAACTTGGCGTATGAAGAAATTCCTGTCCAAATATTAGATAGGAAAGAACAAACTTTGAGAAATAAAGTTATTTCATCTGTAAAAGTACTTTGGCGTAACCACGATGTCGAGGAGGCAACGTGGGAGTTAGAAGATAGGATGATGAGGGACTATCCCCATCTATTTGTGTAACCTTGTAGCAATTCCGGGACGGAATTTTTATAAGGGGGGGAGGATGTAATACCCGAGAATTTCCATATATTATTAAATAAATATATTAATGGAAATGAGAATTTATTTGAATATAAATGATTTTGTGTTATGAGATGAATTAATTCAATTATATATAATTGAATAATTATAATAATTGAGAAATTGGTGGAGTTTGTGATAAACTCGTTGATTGCCTTGTGTGGCACAGTGGCGTAATATAAGAATGATTATATTAATTTAAGTGAACAATTAATCTATATTAATTGTTAATCGAAGAATATTAATTAACTGTTATAAAATACTAATGAGGATCGATTAACAATATGTGATTATTATTATTGCAAGAAACTTAATAATAATGAGCAACGTGTTTATAAATACAATAAGATTTATATCAAAGTGATAATTAATCATATAAGGGTTAATTAAATTGTTATGGAGGTTAACAATTATATTGATGGATGTAGGATATGTGTATATTATTAATTAATATTCAAATTATAAGATGAGAAATTATATGTGCAAGCATGCGAATTAAATGTATAGTAACTATATGTTATGATATGTGTAAGTGACAAATGATGTGTGGATATACATTAAAATAATGTATCATGGATCTATTATAAATAATTGTTGAGTAATACAATTTAATAATATATGATATAATGTAATGTGGTAGTATCCGATGGTATTATATCAGTAAGATAAACGTACCTGGATTATATGTGTGTAAATTACACTTATTACATTATGTGAAGTACATTGTGATTTAAATTATAACCTAAGAGTACATATATATATAACATATGTATATGGTGTGTATATACAAGTGTAGTATTTGCAAATGCTGAGGAGTTAAATCAATTGTCTCATTTTAAGTGTCCCATTTGCTCTTCACGTGCTTGACATACAGCTAAGGCCTATTCCTTCTTCTTCTCCCCAAACTCAGCAACTAGCATTTCATAGCTCATGATTGTGGAGGGAGTGGGATTCATGATGAATCCAACCACTAATTACCTACCCTTTGATAACCTTCATGCATTCCTATAATCCGTTAGTTTGATATGGGATACAATTGCTTTGTCTGTATAATGGGAGTTCTATAAATATAGCCTCATCTCCTTCACATTTCTTTTGCTGAGCATTTTGGCTAAGTGAGACTAGAGAGCATATATATATATATCAGTGTTATTGAGATAGCAGCAAGCTTAAATCATTTACAGATGTATAAATCCTCTTCGTATCTTCATTGTCATTTTCTGTCAAAATTTCTATTCGTGAATTCTTGATTTCAGTTGGAAGTTATGGTTTTGTGAATTGAGAATAATAATTAGTTGTTTAAAGGACTTATATATGTGATTAGAATTACTATATATGCTTCATTGCTCTTCAATTTCATTTTTGGTGTTTCCATTTCTGAGATTTCTGTAAAAACATCAAATATCGTGAAATTGGTTGGTGTTCATGAAATTGGGAATTGATAATTGCTATTGACTATTATATGAGCATATATGTACGTGTTAGTAAGTTAAACAAGTCTAATAGCATTTGGGTATGTTGAAATCGATGAAATGGGAGGTTTTTGGTCGGATTTCGCTGCAGTCTGAACTGCAGAAAACTGCCTCGACGCCGCAGCGCCGCAGCCCGCGCCGCAGCGCCACTCGCGCCGCAGCCCGCGCCGCAGCGCCGCACGCAGCGCCACTCGCGCCGCAGCGCCAGTAGTGAGCTGCTGTGCCGCGCCGCAGCGCCAGCCTCTGTGTTCAGTTTTTCTGCATTCTGCAACAAAACTGTTATGAACTAATTGTTTGATTTTTGTTTAAACAAGCATGAAAGCATGATTAATACTTATATATAAACCTAATGAGGCAATGTGAGCATGTTTTAGTATATTAGCATGCATGGTTAACCAAACGACATATAGTTTGAAAACGAACTTAAAGTTTCATGAACGACGTTAACATATATGAAGCATGTTAATATTCTGACTTTCGAGACATGTTAGTATGACCTAGAAACACATGAAATGCATACTAACTTATGTATATAGGTTCCGTGATATAACATGGACATGTGAACCCAACTAGTGCACCTTTCTAACAAAAATACAAGTTTTGAAGGTTGATATTGACATGTAAAGACCATGTATACATTCTGACTTTTCGAGCATGTTTATAGGGCCTTGAAATACATGAAAAGCATGTTAACTTGTGTATATGGGTTTCATAAGGAAGCATGAACATGATAGACCTTATTAATGAACTATACTAACAAAGTATAAGCTTTGAACGTGAACGTTGGTATGTTATGACGAGAATTAGAATTTGACATTTATGAACACATGTGATAGTACTCTTAGACTCATTCATGTGTCATGCATGTATATATACCATGATTAGTTGCCATGATTAAAGTTTAGCATGAACAAAGCATGTTTTCAAGATAATAACAATGCTAGCTACATATATGCAATACGAGTACTCATGAGCATGACTAATACAAGTTATATGAATATCTTATGTGTTTAAAAGCGACCATGTTAGACCATATGAGTTCGTGTCCTTGAATGGCTTTAAGTATTAACTTAAGAACCTATACCATGTACGATTGGATTTGGAAAAGTTATACAAGCATGTAAAGTATCCTTTAAATATGAATACATGCTACGTGATATTATATGATGTTACTTGAACCCGATTTTGACGGTTAACTTAAGGAGATGCCGTAACTTGCTAAAATGAAATATATTTAGTATTGATTGTGGTCTTATGAGATATTAATAATATGCAAGCATGTTTGCTAATTGTTGAGATCTTATATAATATGAGAATGCGTTTAAACTCTAAAGAAGGAACGTTAAGGATAGAAATTATATTCTATATAACTGTGTAGCTAGGTAAAACTTAGCTTATGTGTTGATCGTATATTCAGAGAGAAAATGTGAAGTTAAATTATATGACTAATGAATATCATATATATACGTAACTGTATTACGATAGGAATTCGAAAGTGTTGATTTGCTTTTCGTGGATAAACTACGCTAAAGGCAAGTTCTCTTACTTACACTCTTTTAAAGTGCAAGTATCCTAACCGACGCATTTACTTTATGCAAGGAAATCTATGATTGTGAAAGTTTCCTAACTTATACTCTTTTACTATGCAAGTATCCTATCTTGTGTATTGCGAACTAGTTTCCTATTTAATCGGTTGAATCGAATTAGCATACTTGAACTCTTATTTCATTAAAGCTAGTATTCATGTTGAACTTAGTATTGTTCTTGAATATTGTGAAAGTGTCTATGCCATTTGATTCGGCTAGACTTATATTATTGAAAAGCGACCCAAACTAATTGATTGGTGCGGGATCTTGTATTTGACTGAGAAGAACAACCTTCTTTGAAGGGAATATATAATTGTCGGAGAACCGACGTGCACACTTGAGTATGGTTGATTGTTATGCATAACAAGGGTACTTTAGGCTGATCACCTGTTGTACCTGTTTTTGTTGGATTTTCAGTTTATTACTGTCAATTCTAGTAGAAGTTCATAGTCCGTAGTGACTACTCAGTATTCAATTATTTGAAATCTTGAATTGACTTATTATTGAATCATATTGATATTATCCTGTCCTTAGCGACTGATATTGAGAACTATTGATATTCTTGTTATTCTTGAACTATCAAATCTTGTTATACCCTTTCGAGAATTGAGAATCTTATTACTCACCCTTATTGTATATTACTTGCTGGGCAATTTGTGCTCATTCTTGCTTTCCCTAAAACATTTCAGTTAAGGCAGAGCATGGTGAACCTTCGGGCGTTGATAAGGGCAAGGGCAAAGCTACCAACTAGCTTATGTCTGTTATGTTTTAAATATATTCATATTGTATGAAGATGATGTAGTAAGACTGGATTTGATTATGTTTAAGCTTAAGTTAGATTATGTAATAAGTCGTTAACTGATATTATTAGGTAATCTATTAAGTACTGTAGGTTGCGAGACTTGGGGGAATAATTATAATAAATCATTGTAAATTATTCTAAAATAGATTTTCCGCTGTGATCGTATGATATTTAATTATTATTATTGTGATGTATTACCATGAGCACGTGATGAACCGAATTCGAGAGACCAAGTGGCGGTCCTGGAATTTGGGGGCGTCACACTTGGTCTCCAATTTCTTCAAGATAATTCTAACTCTTTCTATTACATTAAACTATTTAATTAAAATAGAAACCTTGATCAGCAGTCAAGGGGAAGTACATAGGAGGGAGATAGAATTTACACCGAGAAAAAAATCAGAGAAGACGAGGTACGCATACCCCATTTAATAAAACTCATTCATTCAAGCATTCAACTAAAATAAAATACAATCACATTGGTCAAATAGTCCATAATCAATCCCCATTTATTATCATACATATCACCATATATATCAATAAATAAATATTCATCTCATGAATTAAAACATTCCATATATATACGAGTATCATTTAATGGGCAATTTTATATTACATGAAATCTAATTTCAAGATTAAAATAAACTCTTTATTTTAATTATAAAATTATTAAGAGTATTATATATATATATATATATATATATATAACTAATCTCATTATATTATATGTATAATGTAAACCATTTAGGATCCTTTGTTTTTTTTTTAAACCGTTGGTAAAAAGTGAATCTTAACATTAGATCACCTTTTTAAAATCATCCATCAGGAATCCTATTTCACATATACTATATATATAATATATATGTTAACGTGAAAGCCTTCTGCTGAAAGGAAAAAAAACGTGACAGCCTTTTGAATCATTCGCCTCTCTTTTTTTTTAATGAGTCCGTGCATCACTAAAACAAAACTGTGGGTCATCCTTGAAAAAAAAACGCAAGCAACGACATTCCCTTTTTCCTTGTAAGACGGATTCGAAGCGAAAGAAGAAGAAAAAAATTGTTTTCGTTTGTTTTTCTTTTCTTTTTTTTTTCTTTCTTTCATAAAAAAATAATTTTATACAAATAAAATTATGCCCAATAAATTATTTTAAATACATACCCATATGTATATGAAATCAAAACAATTAATAATTGCATAAAGGTTTGACTCTGATGCCACTGTTGGGTTTGTACGAAATCGTGACGCAATCAAATTATAAAAATTAGCGGAAGCATGGTATATCAGAGTTTAAAATTTTTTACAAAACCATTACCCGGATCATCCTTTATGCAAATTATTAATTTAAAACGATAAATAAGAAGTTATGGAATCATACCCTTGTAGAACGAAACTTCCACAGGTACGAGTTCAACTCCTTGTTCTTCGTGATCTCCTTGAATTTCCAGGTTAGATTCCTTCCTTTGATCAACGTTAGCCACCCAAGTGTTTGGCCTCTAGAGGTGATCCACCAAGGAAGATGAATTATCAAGAAGGAGGGTGGTTGGCTTAGTTTTCTATCCTCTATAGAAAAGGAGTACTCTCCAACAATTGGAATTGCATCATCTTATATCTATTATAAGACTCCTCTTATATAGATATTGATCAACCCTTCTAATCCTATTAGACATGGGATTTCATTTAATTAATTAAACTCCTTTAATTAATTTAGGCTTCCCACCACATTGGGAATAATTAATTAAATTCATTTAATTAATTTGTCTCCTAATCTTATTAGGAATAAATGAGAGTACTAATATTAAATTAATTACTAAACTCCATTAGAAATTAAAATAATAATAATTGTAATAATATTAATAAGACTCCTCTTATTAATTTATATTTAATATTTCAAAAATATTAAATAATAAATATTAAACTATTTAATTTATTCTATCACCATAGATTAAATTAATTATACTTAATGCATTATTACGATTATGTCATTACCTTCTTAAATAATTATTTTTCCTTTTATGGTGTGACCCTTTAGGTTCTCCATATTAAACCGGTTGTGAATAAATCAATTAGAACAATTCTAATCTTATTTAAATAAATAAATTAAACTAATAATCTATTTAACTAAAAAATATTTATTCTACAATAGGGATAAGCTTCCCTAGCGATCAATGACTTTTCAGATAATATAGATTTCAACATTAATCATAAAAGAACCTGTGAATAAATAGTTACCATACAATTCAATCCTTCCACCATACAATGTCCCAATTAAATATAAGATATGGATTTACTGTCAAATCTTATTTTATTTAATTATATGTATTTCAATTAGAAAATGCACAACTCCAAATAGTGCAAATTAGAAACTCCTTTCTAATTTCATTCCACCTTGGCCAAGGATTCCTGGGATGTCATTTAACGAATCACATAGGACATATCTCCTCTTTTACTAGAGGTGGTAGATTCTTTATTGATCACACATTATCTCCATATGCAACTCATTATACCCAAGCATACTCTATATATGCCTTAAAAGGCCTTAAGGAATAAGTCAAAGTATAATTTGTACATACAAGATACTATGATGATCTCAAGTCCAAAGATCACTTGTACTACTATCACATTAGCAATTCCTATTGACAGGCGAGCAAAACTCCATTAGGTATTCCATAGCGAGTCACGTTCAGTGAACTTATTCTCTAATAAGCACCTACATACTTACTTTAGTGTCTCTACACAAATGATCATGAGATCAATCATCCTCATCCAATGAGCAAGCAACATATGTACCAATCTATCCGGATTTACTAATCCCCTTTTTAGTAATCCCACGATTGAAAACTATTTTAGTTTTAGAGCTTTCTAAGAATTTAGATCTCATTAGCATGATCATCATCATGATTCTAAGAGCATTGCTTAAAACTATGGGTTATTTACATATTATAAAAACAGCACCATGTAGATAATTAAATGCCTTTAATAAATAAATATTTTATTAATAAATAAATAAGATTGTTTACAAAGTATGTGCTTTATCATCATACATGATTGGCTTGTATGCACACTACTATCAAGACATACAAAGAATAGTTCTTTTAAAATCCATTGATTCTAAAATTTGAACCAATATCATTTTCTTAAACATGTACTCTTTAGCACGATGTCAATAAATTTCAAAATCCAGCATAGCTAGAAGACTTGGAGTACTTACTTCCTTCATCTTCCTTCATTGTCATTTTTGCGATAATTTTAACTTCTTCTGGCACCTTCAATGCTGCTTATACTGAAAATAATTTATTTTCAGTTTAATCATTCCTATACCATAGTATAGTTCATCAACTTACCACACTTTATGTGTTTAGGAACTTTCCACAACCATATGTGTTTAAGAACTTATCTTCGCAATATGTAATCCAAGAACAAATCAAAGACTTTCCATAAGCTTAGAGGCTTGGAAACATAGTATATACCTATGAGTCACAAACGTTTCATAAGTATGAGTTTCAAGAACTCGCACCTATCTTAATACATTCTACTATCTAATATACACATGAGAAAAGATTCACCTTCTCGTCATATACATATTGATATCACGACATTACTATTTCAATTACTATCATTATAATAAACTGAGTGGTTGTTACCCCAAAGCACAAACTCATGCCCATAACAAAAGTTCATACAACTCAGCTATGACATGAGTACACCAACTGAAATTTCACAACATTCTAACTTTCTCTTACTTGATACAAATATTCTTTAATTCGTACCTTATCCTCTACAACTCTTTTGAGTTCTTCTTCTTGTACTACTTCATAGTATCATTCATTTATAGCGTTTAGCTATAAATCATTCATCGTTTAACAGAAAATATGTTATTCACGATTTAATGAGATCACGTAGTGATCTTCTTCCATAATCGTTTAACTCAAAGATTTTCTTACCCTTCTCTCTCAGATTATAGCCTTAGGTACTCATACCTAAGGTTTATAACCTATCAACTCTGATACCAACCTGTGACGCCCCAAAATTCTGATACCAACCTGTGATGCCCCAAAATCCAGTCTATCTTCGCACCCGAATTCTGTACATCACGAGTACTTCTCGTTCCATACATGCATCATTATCTCATAAAGAATAATGACATATCTATTCAATTACTAGGTTTTATTACCTTAAAACCTTCATTTATTACCGATAATGATAATTACATTATTCTTTACATCTTACAAGTGTTACTTTCATCCGCACAAAAGGTACATAATAGTTCATTAAACTAATTTAGAGTTTAATCAACTATTCTACTTTACAAGTCTTGGCTTGAGTCTTCAAGCTCATTCATATAATGAATGTCACTTCATCAGGACACCGGTCAGCTTAATCAATACAGGATCCTTTAGTTCCTTCTAACATCGTTCACTGAAAATATTTTTATTTAAAGCAAGTGTGAGCATTCAATTGCTCAGCAAGCCATAGCAGTTGAATAACACCTAAGCAAGAATCATATATTTCTTTTAATATCTTCAACAACCGAATAATGATTATAAAGCAGCTTGAATAATAGGAATAAATCTGATTCCTATCATTTTAAAACGTTAGTCACATTCACTTTGACATACTTTAATTTTTCTACCTTTTTTCATATACATTATGTCTGGCAAGAATCATTAGCACTGATTTAACATTCACCGTTCATGATTAAACAGAATTCTTTCACATTGATTAGTTCAATCACAGAACAGTTCATCTCACAGAAACACCAAAGTGTTAAAATTGTGGCACAAGGCCTCATACATTCTACCACCTTGTACTGTGACGAATGAGTTTTTTTTTAGTTGTTATTCTGGGGACAATCCTTTTAAGGAGGGAAGATTGTAACAAACAAGAATTTTGTATTTTAATTTTAAATATTTATTGAATTAAATAAATATTTTAGTTGAATTATGTATTGAGTTGAGAAAATAATTTTTGTGATTATGTTGTGGAGTAATTTAATTAAGTGTAATACATTAATTAAATGGATGTTTAATATTAAATTGATGTTTAAGTAATTTTGTGGTGATATTCTAATTTAATTGAGATGATTAAATTAGATGAGTTGTTATGTGGTGATTTGTTAAGTAATGATTTAGTGAATAATTATAGTAATACCTAATTTAATTTAAATTATTAAATTAGAGATTTACTAATTTGTTACATGAAATTATGATTAATGAGTAAATTATAATTGTGTAGCAATTTAATTTATGTGATAATTTTATTTAGTTAATGGATGTTAGTTTTAATTTGGTTAAATGGGAATATTGAGATTTAATTAAATAAAGTGTGACATTAGAAACTATGTAGTAAAAGGAGTTATTAAATAAATTAAAAAGGGTTTTAAAGTAGTTTTACCAAACAAGGCTCTTAAATTTATTTTAAAGTAGTTTTACCAAACAAGGCCTGTGACGCCCCCAAATCCACGTTCCTTCGAAACCTCTGATTCGGTGCAGTCACGATACTACTATCAACGAACTATTACATCTTTTAATCATTAGTAAAAGAATACAACTTTGTTTATTACAATTTAGAATATAAATTCTATTTATATCCAAGATCTCGGCTTTACATCATATTCGATGTTACTAAAATGCGGAATAATTTAAACTTTTCAATATCCTTTGAATAAATTCATCTTATTGATTTCATAACTTGAATCAATTACAAATCCCTGAATCAACTTTATAATATGATTCCTTCTTATCTGAGTTATCGTATAAACATTTACAACTCAACTCGATATCCTCTATGTATTAATTAATACATTCTTACAATACAACAAGTGTTAAACAGTGTAAGCAACTATCGAGTACATCATCTAGAATCTAAACATGGTCCAGACAATATTCTAAGTAATATTCTTCAATGCGATACTATCTATCTTTATCAATCAAGAAGCACGAAATCTTTACCGTGAATCCTTAACCTGCAAAAGTGGTTATTTGCAAGAGTGAGCTCGACAGCTCAGCAATTCTAACAGTCCTCATGCATCACATAGCATATAACATCATACTCAGTTCATGCATTTATAAACAGTTTATATTTACTACGCATGTTACTTTTCACATAACAAGTATATCATCAAAGATCAACTTTCAATCTCATTTATATTTCATATACAGTTCATATATAAGTTCACATTATCACAGCATAATATAACTCAACTAACAGTTATTGAATTCATATATCAAATAGGAACTGAAAGACTTGCCTGATTCGTAGTTTAACAACTACGACTTAACTGCTTAAGAATCTCTGCACTTTGTTCCTACACAGTTATATTAACCATAGAGATCACACTCATTAGTTATATGTATCCACACATTCTCAATGTAATAATAAAGGTTACATTGTTGTCTAACTTGGTTCTTAGAACCTTGTTTCACTTTCTTATCATACGTTTAGTATAGCTAGGTACGCATAGGTAAACCTTTAATATCAACATTCATACACCTTTACTCGACTTGCTATGTGTTCGACACGTATTTAAAGCTCATAAATACATGATCTATATTGCTTTCATGTTTCTCAAACCTTATCGAAACCATTACATTCAAACTTTTCTAAGTTTCTCCTTTCAAAATCCTTGTCATATTTTAAACTAGTCATGCAAGGTTATTATGTTTATCATATAGTCATAAACTAGTAGGGGTCAGACCATGATTTGTAGTTTAAGTAATAATACAATTCTACTACAAAATCAAGAACAAACAGACTGCAGAAATCCTGAAAATAGGCTGGCGCAGCTGCGCAGGTATTGGCCTTAAGAGTGGCGCAGCTGCGCCACTCATTGGTCAAACCAGAAATGACATTTCATGCTGCTGGACAACCCAAGGTCATTCACTAGCATTCAGATTACTGATATCTCTTACGTACATATGTCTATAGGGTCATTAACTCAAGTTTGAAACCTAGCATGCACATTCAAATCCAATTCAAAGTTACATGGTTTTCATGTCGGACTTTCATATACCCTAAGTAAATTGAGTCCATTGCTTCATGGTCAGTTACTAAAGTTATGTTACCACATAACAAGACCAAACAATATTTAAGTAGTCATGCTTGTGCGTATACTACACATGTATACATTAATCACATAGTCCATGCCTTAGAAATTTATTTCTTGAATACGTGTGCATAGGTGGTATTCACATTTCAACCAAATGATGCTTATATCGACATGTATATAGGCATAATAAAATCCTAATATACATGCTTATATGATCATAATGTAACTCACACGGTGTTTGATGCTATTACCCTTCACATTCTAAGTTTTCATAAAAATTGCACTAAGTCAACAAAGGTAACTTAGTATATGCAAAGTACCTCGTAGCCATGACTCTCATATATTAGAACACATATATAAGTCACATACCCGTAGTCCAATGGTCAGAATCTAAAAGACATAAGTCTTGGTCAAGTTTGCTTCAAAAAGTTCTTAAGTTTCTTTTGAAATCGTTTGAATCTTGCAATCACGTATGCTAGTTTATTCAACACTTTAAACGTACATTTCATGTCAATATAGACTATATGATCATGTTTACAAAAATTAGAATGCTCACATGAAATATTTGTGATGAAGTTCACTTTAATCATTTCTAAGTTCACTTCTAATCTAGAAAGCTTTTTATCAAAAGCATATGCTATTATGGCCATAAACATTCATGTTGTATCAAGAGACATGTTTATAGGAGTTATACCAGTTTTCATGCTTGTCTTAATTAATATCAATAAGTTATCACGTAGCAGGCTGCTGCAGAAAACAGAAAACAAAAGCCAGGACCCTGCGCAGCTGCGCAAGCACCAGGCACAAACCCGGCGCAGCTGCGCTGGTTTCTAGCCAACCCAGTGATAGCTTCCTGTTCGGCAGAACTGGAAACCCATCTCAGAAAATTCATACGAATTCTATTCTATATCAGCCATATAACAATTTAAACATGCTTACATGGTTATATAACAACTATGTAAACATTTCCCAACTCCATTATCATTTAACTCCACATAATTAAGAAATTGGGAATCTAAGAATGGAAATTTTGACAGAAACAAAAATGAAGAACAAGAAGAAACATTATACCTTTGTAATTTGCTTGCTAATTCACACTTCCTCTACTGATGTGTATATAATTACTCACTCTATATATATGCTCTCAATTTCACACTTAAGCAATTCTCAGCAATGAAAAAATGGAGAAGGAGAGTCTATATTTATAGAAAAAGGATTACACAGACATTGCAATTTCCCACTAAAACAAACCCATGGATTGAAGAATTGCATGAAGGTTATTAAAGAGTTGTTAGATTAGTTGTTGAACTCCACTATTTAGCCCACTCCCCTTGTGATGATTTGCTATGAAGCTAGAGTTGCTGAGTTTGAGAGCAATAGTAGGCTTAGCCTTTTGCTTGAACACGTGAGGGAGAAAAGTGACCATCATATTGGGACAAGGCTTGATAAAACTCAGTAATTGGGTAACATGAGTTATATATAACACTTGGTTTATATATATACCTTCCATATACATTTAAGTTGTACACCTTCCATTTCATATAACTTATGTTATAAATTAATGTGTTACAATGTAGTCCCAATAATACTATCATGTAGTAAATTTTAACTTGCACATATATAAATTCATGTACATTTCATCCTACCGGATATAATTCTATCGGGTATTACTCATTATTATAACGGTTATTAATTATCATAACGGTTATTATTACAGTTATAATATCCTATAGAAATCATTATCAATTAACAATTACTATATGCTAATAGGGTATTCCTTAAGGTCTACCCACACACATCATGTTACATAAGCAATAATATTATGTAATTCACATAATGCAATCAATTTTACTATATAGTTTATATATAATACAGTCACATTAATGTTGCACTATACTACATAAAACATATGTGTAACTACAATATGTTATATTCTTAATAATCACATCCTTTGCACATATCAACTAATTGAGCAATTATAATCATATTAATAATCTACTCGTTTATATATTATTATACTATCACTAGTTATAATAATAAATCAACATAATATTATAATAACAATTAATATAGACTAATTGTTTAATTAATAATTCTTTCATCCATGAATTATTTAATTCATTATCGAATCTATTATCGTGCCACACAAGGCAATTCATACAAGCTTAATCTCAAGCTTATTATTATTCCCATCTCACTTAAACATTCTTTTAGTATAATGTTTGCGTGACTTAAGCATTTAAATGCTAAACTACCTCAAATATTCATACTTATAATAAGTATAACCTTTACGCTTATAATACTTAATATATATTCTATTAATCATTGTAAATAATAATATACGCGATAAAATAATAACTTAAGTTATTTAATATATTAAAATAACGTAGTTTCCTTTCATTAATTAAACTCCCTTGAAAATACATTATGTATTTAGCCAAAACATAAAATATTATGTTTTCTCTAAATAAGCACGTTCATTATTAGAAAATAATTTACTTATTGTCTCAAGATATTATAATTAATATAATATCTATTATAAATAATCATATGTACGCCACATGTATATTATAGAAAATAGATAATAAGTTTATTTTCTATTATAATAAATTGTTTCCATCAATTTATTTACATATAGCAAATATGTTTTAATATATTTATTAATCATACCTATTACCTCATACAAAAACATATAAGGTAATATTATTATTCAAAAATAACATTTCCTCCTTTTATTAAAATAATTCAATATTAGAAATTATTTTAATATCCTTTATTAGAAAAATCATATCTCTTTCTTTTCTATAAATTGTTCCCAAAATAATTTCTTCAAATATTCATTTAAAGATATAATGATTTCCATCTCCCTTTAATAACGTATATATATATATATATATATATATATATATATATATATATATTTTAACATTATTCGTACATTAGACTTTCTAACATATTACTATTCTAAGTAATATATATAAAAGTACCAACTATAATTACATATTCAACACACATTTTAATTCACTCCTTTACTTAAGTAAATTAAACACTGTACTATATCATCATAGTTAATTAAGGTTCAATACTCTCATTATATTATTCCATAATATAACTCACAACTTATATTAACTAATATTTATTATTATTAGTTAATTCCCTTAACTAACTCATGCTTCACTATCCAAACCTATTCACAGATAGCTTAAGTGCTATTAATAACTTATATTATAAACATACTAGTTATTAATACACATACACAAGAATATGGTGATTATACATTAAGGATATTTAATGTCACCAACTCACTATGATAAAATAATTCTATAAATTATTTAATATCTATAGATAATTTTATCCACTCCCTTTATCTCAACTGAATCGTCTCTACGCTAAATAACAAATATTAATAATATATTTATAAATCACAAAAACACATATTACATAGTCCATATTACCCTATGTAATATAATACCACATAACTCATATCACATATATATATTTTTATTCGAACCCATCTCACGGTTTAAGAATTTTATTTATTAAATCCTTATTTAATAATATCTAAAAAATTCGGGTTCTTACAAGGCCTTAGTTCCTAAAAATCTTTTTTTAAAAATTGTGACACCCCCAAATCCGGGTACTTCATTTTCATAAGCTTTGGTGTTCACTATTTAAATAAAACATAACTAGTGCCCGTAAATAAGGAATGCAAAATAAATTGCAACCTTAACCAAATAAGATCTTCCTTTAAAAAGGATTACAACTTTCTCAAATCATTCCCAGGGTTTCTAACCTTAATAAACATCAAATGCGGAAAATAAAACATCATAACAATTAAAGTCTTATAACAAATCATTTCAAATTTGAACAAGTCTTCACTTATTCATCTTGCCTTTTCCTTTGCTAGTTGACGGTTCGTCAACTTTCTCAACTTCGGCTGCAATGGTTATATAAATGCAAGAGTGAGCAAACAAAAGCTCACTGAAAATAATAATCAATAGTGATGACATATATTGAATAACTTCAACTTAATTGAATAATATTTCTATCATCAATAATTAAGAATAGGATTTAGAATTTAGAATTCATCTGAGGGTCATAAGACCTTGAACTATGTCCCAGGTTATAAACATTTCTATTTAAACCTTTAACAGTCGTTAGACTATATGGACTCTTAACTCGTACTTAGGGGGATAAGCCCTTCGTATCATGTATTGTACACAAACATCTTAACGCTTTCGCATGGTAATCCCCTATTAATATGGTTATTCATCTCAGCATTACTTAACGAGTCCGCACCAAAGAAAGTTTGGTTTGGATAAGCTCAAAGGGCAATTTAGAGTTCAACTATCATCAACTCAGGAGTAGTTAAATCAACTTACAATAATTAAGAATTCAATAATCGAAGAATTATGAAATAACTTATGCTTTAGAATTAAACTTAAAGCATTTGAAAGATACGATAAGACCTTGCTTGAACAATTAAGTCAAGGCTACATTATTTCAATAAGATACTTGTCCATTGCAGAATAAAAATACTTGCTCAAATAAAAGTAAATATAATCGAGTTAGAATAAGAAAACTTGCTCAACAATAGTAAATTAGAGATAGAATACTTGCGTAACGTAAAAGTAAGGTTTAGAAACTTACGTCATGCACAAGCTACAGTTATAATTACAATTTACTTCCTCAATCGTCTTACACATTATATTACGTTTATAATATCGATTAGTTTCATAACCAATACATTTAATCGTTGAACTTCTCACTTAAGTTCAACTTAACAACATGGTTCATAATCTTAACTTGTTAACTAATCACATAACGTGAATCTAAACTCACAACATCCATATCACACCTGTATAACCTTTTAAACAATCATAATAATACCTTACGACAACAATATTCAAATTCACACATAACTTGTTAATATGAGACTTCAAATTATCTTATACATGTCAACAATATGTTATATTATTGTTTTATATACTTGACATGTCATTAGGTTCATTACATTCAGTTAGTTCATCATGTTAGGGCTTAAAACACAAAACAATTTTTGGACAGCAAGGGGGCCCGTTGGGACGGGTGTATAGCCCGTTGGGGCGGGTGTCCCTCCTGGGGAAAAATCAGCTCGCGAACTTGTGCAGGAAAAATCCCAATTTGGCTTATTTCCTCGCACCAAACTCAAAATTTAATACATATAATGCATATAAAACTTTATAAAATCATAACTTTAAGCTTCTAACATGTTTTAATAAATATAAACATCACAACACATAATCAAACACTCTTAATTTTATGATTTTGAGGAAAACACCATTGTTAAGTGTTCTTGAAGAAAATAAACACTGTGACTTTATTTTTAAACCAAATCACATAATTCAAAGCATGTTAATTTCTTTTCTTAATATATTATTATAATCTATGATCAATTTATATAACATAGCATAATCAAACACCAATTTTGATAATTAAGAAACCATCTTTCAAAATAGCTCGCTGTAAATTGCTATGAACATGATTTCTCCATGTTCATCATATTTACATGAATTAAACAACTTACACTGTTATATAAATCATATATAACAGTTTATGTATGTAATTTAACAGACACGAATCATATTACACAAATTCTCATGAAAACTTAAATCATAGAGAACTTAAAATTATGAAAACATGGAAGAACAAAGCATAAACTACATTATACCTTTTGTTGATAAAAGAAGAAGATGATGATGATTCTTTATTTTTGATTTCTCAAAGTTTCTTCGTCTTTCTTTCTTTCTTCTTCTCTCTTGTTTCTTTCTCTGTTCTTTCTCTTTTCTTAATACTCTGATATTCTAACTTACGTAGTATAGATAATATACATATAACTGATAATATACATATAATATAACTGACAATATATTATTCCTCTACTAAATACATATATCAGTTACAAATTTTTAAAACTCAAAAGGCATAAGGCTTGATTGGCAAAACCCTTTATTTTAAAAATAGATTTTTAGGACTAAAGCCTTGTTTGGTAAAACTACATTAAAATAGATTTAAGGGCCTTGTTTGGTAACACAGAATTAAAACCCTTTTTATTTTATTCTAATAACTCTTTTACTACATAGTTTTAAATGTCACACTTTATTTACTTAAATCTCAATATTCCAATTTAATTAATATTCAAGCTAACATTCAATAATTAAATAAAATTGCCACATAAATTACATTGCTAAACAATTATAATTTACTTATTAATCATAATTCTATGTAACAATTTAGTAAATCCCTAATTTAATTATTTCAATTTAATTACTATATCCTCATTACCAAATACCACATAAAATTCATCTAATTTAATCATCTCAATTAAATTAAAATTTCACCACAAAATTACTTAAACATCAATTTAATATTAAACATCAATTTAATTAATGTATTGCACTTAATTAAATTACTCCACAATTAAATCATATAAATTATTTATTCAACTCAATAAATAATCAATTAAAATATCTGTTTAATTCAATAAATATTTAAACTTAAAATAAAAAAATCTCGTTTATTACAATCTTCCCTCCTTAAAAGGATTATGTCCCCAGAATCATAACTAAAAAAAACTCATTAGTCACATTCTTCCGTGACACCCCCAAATCCAGGTACTTCATTTTCATAGGATTTGGTGTTCACTATATAAATAAAACATAACTGTGAGAACCTGAATTTACAAGAATCATTATTAATAAGAATTTAATAAATAAAATTCTTAAGACATTAGATGGGTTCGAATATGAATATATCTGTGATATGAGGTTTGTAGTATTGAATTACATAAAATAATATGAGCTATGTAATAGGTGATTTTTGGTGTTTAATAAATATATATATCATTATTATATATTTGTTATGCATAGTAGAAATGAATTAGTAAGGAAGATGTATAATATTTATCTATCGATATTAAATAATTTATAGAATTTTTATCATAGTAAGTTGGTGATATTAAATATCTTTAATAATCATCATTTTCTGGAGTATATCTACGTTGTTAGAGAGAGAAAGAAAATCAATATATCGTTAGATATGTATTGGTTAGAGAATTATTAATTAATTGGGTGATTAAAGGAATGTATATATATGTGTTATATATATATATCTTGAATTATGTGGATTGGTGGAAAGAGAAATAATTATTAGGTATTACCAATAAAGAATATTAAAATAATTTTTTATATTGAATTATTTTAATAAAAAGGGGGAGTATTAATTAAATAATAATAATAATAATACCTTGTATGTTTTTGAATGAAGTAATATGAAGGAGGGTAGATATATTGAAACATATTTGCTATATGTAGTATATTGATAGGAAATAACTTATGGTCTATTTTTTATATAGAAGGTGTACCGGTGTTATACATATAACTATTTTATCAATACTTAGATATTATATTTAAATAATATCTTGAGGAAATGAGTAAGTCATTTTTTTGATTAATACCCCTATTGGAGATTATATAAAATAATAAAACTTATTATATCATGTTATGAAAGAATGTTTAAACAGGAATAGTTAATATTATTATAAGAATTATTGCTATGTGCAAGTATACATGTTATGCGAGTTTGAGCCTATGCAAATGAATGCTAGGATTATATTAAAGGGAGTCACTAATGGTCTAATTAAATTAGTGGACTAGGCCTAAGTTTTATATCAAAAGAATTGATAAGGTGATTAGTAATTAAATATTCAATTTGCTTGAATATAGTAAAAGGATTAATTGTGATTACAAAGGATAAACGATTAACGAGTAATTAATTGATAATATGTCGATTAACTATTATTGTGAATAAACAATATATTATTGAGCAAATGATTAATAAATATAATGAGATTATATTTACTCGATTTCTTGTTTTGTGCAAACATGAGATAATTAAACCTATAGTATATAGTATTTACCTCTATATATTATAAAATGCAATAAGACGTATTATTGTGGCTACACATGGTATATATAGACTATATAGTAAGATTAGAAAATAAATACATAAGGTAATGTGAGTACAGGTGTGGGTGAACCTTATTAAGTACCACATGAATATTATAAGGAGTAGGCAATTGTTAATTGATGATTACTTCAATAAATTATTATAATTGAATTAATAACCGTTATGACAATGATAATACCCAATTGCATTATACTCGGTATTAACGAAATATACATGGACTCTATAGGTGCAATTAAATTACTTCATGGTAATAGTAATTGTTTATTGGGACTACATTGTGACACATTAATTTATAACCTAAGTTAAATGAAATGAAATGAGTATATATATTATATAACCTAAGTGTTTACTACTACACTTGCTAGTTGCTATTTTGTTGAGTTTTATTGGTTGTCCCATAACAAGAGCCCATTTCATTCTTCACGTGGGAACTCATGAAGGCTACTATACTACTCCTATATTCATCAAACTCAGCATTCTAGCCAAAATCATTATAAGGGAGTGGGATTCATGATGAATCCACCAACTCCTCACCAACTTCTTCTTAACCATTGTTCAATCTTGCAATCCTTTGGTTTGATTTGGGAGTTAAGAGCTTTGTCTGGATATCCATTTGCCTATAAATTGGCTTCTCTTCTTCTCATTCCAATTGCTGAGAGTTTATATTAATTTGAGGGAGAGTACTATAGAAGCATTGTAGAAATTATTTAGCAGCAAGTCCATAATAGCAGAGGTATAATTCCTATCTTTTCCCATTCTTTTTCTTCAATGGCAAGTTCTTGATTACGTAATTTAGATGGTAATTGAATTGTGGAATATGACTGTTAAGTGTTATATATGATTATAAACATGTTAGAGTTATATTATAGCATGGCTATAATAGAATTTGTGTGAATTTTCTGAGATGGGTTTCTAGTTCTGCCGAACAGGAAGCTGTTTCTGGTTTGGCCAGACACTGGCGCAGTAGCAGCGCAGCTGCGCATGGTCCTGGAATTCGTTTCCTATTTTCTGCTACAATCTGCTATGTGATAACTTGTTGATATTGTTTAATGCAAGCACGAAAACTGGTATAACTCCTATAAACATGTTCCTTGATACAACATGCATGTTTATGGCCATGATAGCATACACTATTGATAAAAAGCTTTCTAGTTTAGAAGTGAACTTAGAAATGGTTAAAGTGAACTTCGTCGAGAACATTTCATGTGAGCATTCTGATTTTTTTGAACATGATCGTATGGTCTATATTGACATGAAATGTACGTTTAAAGTGTTGAACACACTAGCATACTTGATTAAGAGTTAAGACGATTTCAAAGATAAGAAACTTAAGAACTTTGAAAACAAACTTGACCAAGACTTATGTCTTTTAGATTTTGACCATTTGAGTATGTATATGTGGCTTATATATGTGTTCTAATACATGTGAGTCATGACTATGAGACCCTTTACATGTACTATGTTGCCTAAGTTGACTTAGTGCAATTTTCAAAGAAAACTTAAGATTTGGAAAACTAAAGCGCATGAACATGGTAGGATAACATTCTAATATTGCTAGACATATATGATAATGTCTTTAGCATTCCTTAGTTGGACTACATGTATTCATACTGTGTTAGAAATCATGAAAGTTAGTGAGCATGAACGAGGTATGAGTTAAGCTTGTTTAAAGCAATTAACAATGCTAGTTATACGTATATGATAAAAGTATTTGTGAGCATGCTTCTTAACATTATTTTGATACCTCACATGTATACATGATGAACATAGTAGCCTTGCATGACTAGTTTAAGTGTGACAAGGATTTTGAAAGGTAAACTTAAAAAGTTTAAATGTAATGGTTATATAAAACCCGGGAATTATAATTTCGATAAGGTTTGAGAAATGTAATAGTAATATAGATCATGTATCTATGAGTTTTAAATATATGTCGAACACCTTTAGTTAAGTGTATGATACATGTATATGAAAGATGATAGTAAGTATGTATGGTTTAGGTATACCTATACGTACATAGTTATTCTAAGAATGCGATAAGAAAGTAAAACGAAGGTTCTAAGAACCAAGTTAGACAACAATGTAATCAATTGTTATTATATTGAGAATGTATGGATGCGTATAACTGATATGTATGAATCCATAATTATATGATTGTGTAGGAATACACAAAGCGCATATATCTTTAAGCAGTTAAGTCGTAGTTGTTAAACTACGCACCAAGCAAGTCTTTTAGTTCTTATTGGATATATGAATTCAATAACTGTTAGATGAATTATATTATACCATGATGATGTTAACTTATATATGAACTGTATATGAGATATGTATGAGATTGAAAGTTAATCTTTGATGATATGCTTGTTATGTGAGAAGTATCATGCATAGTAAATATTAATTGATTATGAATGCATGAACTGAGTATGAAATTATATGTTATGTGATGCATGAAAACTGTTAGAATTGCTGAGCTGTCGAGCTCACTCTTGCAAATAACCAATTTTGCAGGTTAAGGACTCACGATAAAAGTTATGTGCTACGTGATAGAGTTCAGGGATTTTTGTTCAGTTAAATATATGTTCTTGAACCATGCTTAGGTTCTAGAAGATGTATACGATAATAGATTTCAATATTTTATACATGTTAAAATTGTAAAATTGTGTTACGTAACACATAGGGGTTTCGAACTGAGATGTATACGTTTATACAGTGATTCGAACATAGTGAATCATATTTTATAATTGATTCAAGGTTATGTAATTGATTCAAGATTATGAAATCAATAAAAGATTTTATTCAAGGAGATAGAAAAGTTTAAGTTATTCCGCATTTTTGTAACATCGAATATGATGTATAGACAGGGATGGTACATAACCGAGATTTGAAACTTATAAAAGGTTTGGGGTCATTATACAAGATCTTGGATATAGAAAGAATTTACTTTTTAATTTGTAATAAAGCGAAGTTATATTCTTTTAGTAATGAATAAAAGATGTAATAGTTTCGCGATAGATGTATTGTGGCGGACCGGATCTGAGGTAATCGAGAGACCCAGATTTGGGGTCGTCACAATAACTACTACCTGTAAATATTGAATGCAAAATAAATTACAACCTTAACCAAATAAAATCTTCCTTTAAAAAGGATTACAACTTTATCAAATCGTTCCTAGGTTCCTAACCTTAATAAACATCAAATGCAGAAAATAAAACATAACTACTGCCGGTAAATAATGAATGTAAAATAAATTACAACCTTAACTAAAAAAAATCTTCCTTTAAAAAGGATTACAACTTTATCAAATCGTTCGTAAGTTCCTAACCTTAATAAATATCAAACGCGAAAAATAAAATATCATAACAATTAAAGTCTTATTAAAATTATTTCAAATTTGAACAAGTCTTCACTTGTTCATCTTGCCTTTTCCTTTGCTAGTTGACTGTTCGTCAACTTTTGCAACTTTGGCTGCAATGGCTATATAAATGCAAGAATGAGCAAACAAAAGCTCACTGGAAATAACAATCAATAGTGATGACATATATTGAATAACTTCAACTGAATTGAATAATATTTCTATCATCAACAATTAAGCATAGGATTTAGAATTTAGAATTCATCTGAGGGTCATAAGACCTTGAACTATGTCCTAGGTTATAAACATTACTATTTAAACCTTTAACAGTCGTTAGACTATATAGACTCTTAACTCGTACTTAGGGGGATCAGCCCTTCGTATCATGTATTGTGCAAAAATATCTTAACGCTTTCGCATGGTAATCCCCTATTAATAGGGTTGTTCATCTCAACATTACTTAACGAGTCCGCACCAAAGAAAGTTTGATTTGGATAAGCTCAAATGTTAATTTAGAGTTCAATTATCATCAACTCAGGAGTAGTTGAATCAACTTACAATAATTAAGAATTCAATAACCAAAGAATTATGAAATAAATTATGCTTTAGAATTAAACTTAAAGCATTTGAAAGATACGATAAGACCTTGCTTGAACAATTAAGTCAACGCTACATTATTTCAATAAGATACTTGTCCATTGCAGAATAAAAGGACTTGCTCAAATAAAAGTAAAGTTTGAGTTTAGAATACTTGCTCAAAAATAGTAAATTAGGGATAGAATACTAGCGTAACGTAAAAGTAAGGTTTAGAAACTTGCTCAACAATAGTAAACATAATCGAGTTAGGGTAAGAAAACTTTTCTCGTGTACAAGCTACAAATTACAATTCTCGTTCCTCAATTAACCCTATATATCATTACATTTACAATAACAATTAATTCTAAGTCTGATCAATCATGACCATCGGTTTTGAACGCGTTATTAGACTTTTCGAATAACGATTTACATAACGTATCTAACTTACAAGTTAATCACGTGAAATACGTTAATGAATTGTTCTAACATCATTCTCAATGTATACTTAACATGTCATCAAGTTCATTACATTAAGTTAGCTTATCGTGTAACGCATAAAAACTACACAAAACACAAAACAAATTTTTGGACAGCAAGGGGGCCCGCTGGGGCGGGGGTCCCTGCTAGGGAAAAAGACAGTTCGCGAACTGTGTAGGAAAAAACCCAATTTTGCTTATTTCCTCGCACCAAACTCAGAATTTAGTACTTATAATGCATATAAAACTTTATAAAATCATAACTTTAAGCTTCTAATATGTTTTAATATATATAAACATCACAACACATAATCTAAAATCATTAATTTTATAATTTTGAAGAAAACACCATTGTTAAGTGTTCTTAAAAAAAATAAACACTATGACTTTATTTTTAACCCAAATCACATAATTCAAATCATATTAATTTCGTTTCTTAACACATTTTTATAATCTAAATTCCATTCTCATAATCATAGCATAATCAAATAGCAATTTTGATATTTAAAGAAACTATTTTTCAAACTATTTCATTATAAATTGCTATGAACATGATTTCTTCATGTTCATCATATTTACATGAATTGAACCACATAACTAATCATATAAATCATATATAAGCATGTTATAACACAAATTACATATAGAATTCATGTTTACATCAATTTCATTAACTACTCACATATAGAGAACTAAACTATGGTGAAACTATGAAAAACAAAAGCTTAAATTAGATTATACCTTTGATTGATAGAAGAAGAATATGATGATGATCTTTAGATTTCTCAGAGTTTTTCTTTTTGAATTCACAAGCTTTCTCCTTCTTCTTCTTCTTTCTTGTTCTCTCTTTTCTTTCTTTGCTTACTCTCTTCTTTTAGTCTGATAGTCTAATTCTAACTTTAATATTCTAACGTAGTATATCATATACCTATAACTGATATATACATATAATATAAAACATAATAACTGATAAATAGTTAATCTCTCTAATAAATACATACCAGTTATATGTTTTTGAAAATCAAAAGTCACTAAGGCTTGTTTGGCAAAACCCATTTATTTTCAAAAAAAGATTTTTAGGAACTAAGGCCTTGTTTGGTAAAACTACTTTAAAACCCTTTTTAAATTATTTAATAAATCTTTTTACTACATCATTTCTAGTGTCACACTTTATTTAATTAAATCTCAATATTCTCATTTAACCAAATTAAAGCTAACTTCCATTAACTAAATAAAATTGCCACATAAATTAAATTGCTACACAATTTTAATTTACTCATTAATCATAATTCCATGTAACAAATTAATAAATTTCTAATTTAATAATTTAAATTAAATTAGGCATTACTATAACTATTCACTAAATCATTAAATCATTATTTAACAAATCACCACATAACAACTCATCTAATTTAATTATCTCAATTAAATTAGAATTTCACCACAAAATTACTTAAACATCAATTTAATATTAAACATCCATTTAATTAATGTATTACACTTAATTAAATTGCCCCACAACATAATCACATAAATTATTTATTCAACTCAATAAATAATTCATCTAAAATATTTACTTAATTTAATAAATATTTAAAATTAAAGTACAAAATTCTCATTTGTTACATGTACAAATATAACACATTTGTACATAGGTAAAACTTCTCAAGTTCAACATCTGAGAAAGTTAAGAAACTAACATTTATTATAAATATGAATGAAGTTAGGAAACTTGCCTTAAGCACAGCTACAACTTATAGTTTACGCTGAACTGTTTACCACAATCCCTATATCATATAAGGAAATAGCACATACACCAATTAGTCATATATTTAACTTATGCATTGGTTTAAAAAGCTCTTATGGCTCGCGTTCTTGCAATCTAAGTTTGCGCAACCAAACTTTACTTTAATTTTTTAAACTGTTAGGACATACAGAGATGTCACAACCTTACAATCATCTTTTACGATGGTTTTATATTACCATTCCTTCTTTCTAGCTCAACTTGTCCGAATCATTACAACTGTAATATTCGTTAAGTCCATCGTCATTCCTTATATCTTTCTGACAAATTAATGCCATACCTTAGGATTATTCTTTATCGTCCAAGTCATACAATCTTTTGTATACTTAGAGAGAACATTCAATGTTAAGACTATGTGATCATAGCGTTAAGCATTTTACATTATCTCATTTCATATCTTACAACGTCCGATGTATTTGACTCGGAACGTCATTCAAGTTATTATCATTAACTCAGCTTCCCAACGTTTACACGTTATTCATTACCTTTCGTTCCTTTACGTTCAAACCATACATGGCGTGTATGCTAAGCACATTTAACTTACATGTACACTAAACACCTTCACGTCGATTTAAGTGCTTTACGGTTACTTTCCTTTCTATCATTCTCTTATCAGATTTAATTTCGGACTATTCGTTCTTCTCATTAACGTTCGTTATGGTTTATTGATATGTACATATCATACTTTGTTAACATTCATCAACGTCTCAGTCACACAACCACTGTATACTTAGGACGTTCGTTCGACACGAGTACGGTTTCCCATATGGCGATTACATATTCTACCTTCACATCGTTCATTTTTTAAACTTTCATTCAACCTTTACTTAAGGTTTTAATCAGTTTCAATAGTGATTCATTACGTGAACATCACATTCACCGTTCTCTCATAATGTCTAATCTATATTGTTCGTCGTATGCTAAAACCGTTCGTTCATCGCAACAACATTGCGTTTACAGCGTCTATACGCTTTACACTTAACTTCCATTACGATATTATAACATCGAAATATTATAAGTCACCCTCGTCACTCAACAGCTAAGGAATTACAATCATAGCAATCCCAAACGTTCGTTTTACGCCGAATACGGATCCCTAGATATCGGTTACACATTTTACGTTCGTCGTTTTATAACCTTTATTCGACGTTTCATCGTCAAACTCAAGGTTTTAATCATCATTATAGATATTTATTTTCATGAACATTGCATTCATGCTTGCCCCTTAATTACCATCCAAAAAGTTGGACAATAAAAATCTCTAGTCAGAAATTTTCGGGTTAAGCGAGCTGCGGCGCTACTCTCCCCTTTAAATCCGGCGTTGCGGCGCTACTTTGCAGCAGCTAAGCCCCAGACCAGGCGTTGCGGCTTCAGTTCCCCTTTACTAGGGGGTGCTGTGGCGCCTCCCTTAGAACTCAATTTTTTTTTTCCAAGTGTTGAACAAGTTTGAGACGCATACTTCGCGATGTCATAACTTCTTCTCCCGATATCGTAATTAATTCGTTTCGGATGTGTTGGAAACCTTGCAACACCTACTACACATAGCCCCAGATAAAATTAATTTTTTGAGTTTCTAACCAACCTTAAAATTAGCTCGAAAGTCCTCCCTCGCTAAGTTTTTCAACTTTACGTTAAATTTTCGTTCGTCCGTAATTCATCCACCCGAAACTGGAATTCATCCGTTCTTGAGTCTAAAACTCATGTTTTCTACGTTTTCTTACATTCTTAGAAAACCCTACTCATTCGGTTTCACTTACATACTTGCTATGTTTTGTTCGTCTTTTACAAAATTTTGCCATAACTCCGTTATTGGCTAATTTGATCTGTTCTTCATGAACGTTTCTACCATTCCTAACCAAGCATACATATAGACGATGGTTTTAAACTTGTCCATTAACAACAAGCTCTAATTAGATGGTTTTCAATTTATCCATCAACAACGTTCTTACCGTGTTATTCGTTCGTTCTTCGTGTTCTTCGTTCGTTCTTCATTTTTTAATTGATATTATTATTATGATTCTATGTTTTCTTGCATTCTAACATTATAAGTTTGATAATTCATCCTTATAACATCGAAGAGTTCATATAACTCATCTGAATCGTCCATTAACATCTTCTACCATCTTTTACTTCCATTTTCAATTAATATATGAAATTTCATAGAAAACTTAAAGAAAAGAATGGATTAAGGTTAGGTTTTGATACATTTCTTCTTGAGTTTCTTCCATTTTCTTCTTCCTCTTAGTTATTCTTACGATTTGTAAGCTTTTCCATTTCTCTATCTTCTTCGATCCGAGCTATCAAGCTCTTTCTCTTCCTTATTGTTGTCTCTCTCAATGAGTTTTCACTTGGATTTCAAATCCAAGAGAATGAGCTAGTATATATAGAAAACCAAGAGTGAGGGCACTTTGGTCATTATATAACTTTTCACCAGTTTACAATTTTGGTCACTTAACTTACGGTCTTGTAAAGTCAAAACCTTTAGGTTTGAAAAACTTACAAAACACCCCATTTTTTTACTATTCAAAGCTCCTTACTAAAAATATCTCATGAAGCTTCTCCTAGAGCTTCGTTGTTCCGTAATTCAGAATTCGTCCGACAGTTTGAAAAACTGTGTTTCTCGAAATCCAAATATTTTTGGATATTCCATATTTCTTCTACTAAATAACTTTTACGCGTTCTTCAAAACTTCGAAAAACTAAAAAACACTTTGATGATTAGCGTTTTCCTTAATGTTTTCCCACAACGTAGTTAAACGAATGAAAAGAACATAACAAAAGTTTTCATCTTTTTTATTTCATCTAATTTTTGCAAGTTTTTCGAGAAAAAAATCGGCTAACATTACTTTTCACGGCATATTACCGTCAAATCTTCTGACGGAATGTCATTACGACATACCAAACTCTCAGAAAGGCCTAGTTTATTCAAACCCCAAACCCTAGGTTTCGTCGTGTGAATAGTGCCTATTTTATCTTTTTTCAAAAATATTTTTGGTCCCCGAAAACTTTTAGTTTCGTCTTGAAAATTCTTACTCGTTCGTTCTAGCTCGTAGGTAGAATACTCCTTGTTTATAATCATCCTAAGTCATAGAATGAACAATAAACACATAAAATATAATTTAATTAATAAAAATTCCTTTAATTAATTAATAATTCTTTAAACTAAATTTCTGGACAATCCGATTTTATGGGATATCACAGAAAGTGTGTCGTCTTTTTTAATCAGTCAACGTACTCTGCAACTTCTCGTTCCATATTGGGCCACCAAAAGTGTTGTTGAAGATCCCCGATACATTTTCGTGCTTCCTGGGTGAACAGAATATACTGAATTATATGCCTCGTATAAAATCTCCACTCTAAATTCAGTTACGACTAGCACTCACACTCAATCTTCAAATCTCAAGATACCATCCTTATCTATCCTGAACCATTCTTCTTCATCTTCTCTAATCTTTTTTTTTATCTTCTCGCACTCTTCATCTTTTTCCTATGATTCATTTACTATATCAAATAACGTTAGACAAGCTCCACATACCAATAACCTCCCTTCGGACTCTCTAGGTCCCCTTACTTCTATTTCTCTTTCATCCATCTCCCTTATTAGTTCCTGTAACGCCCCCAAATTCAAATACTTATACCTTGAATTCGATGCTTCACGATCTAACTCTAATAACAACTAAAATCTCAAACAACGGAATAATAGAATAATTTACATTGCTATAATATAAATATTATAGTCCCAAGGTCTCACTACCATGACTAATACAGTTCATAACTTAATGCCAACATAACTTAATACATAACATTAATTAGTCGTAATACAACATAAAGAAAACATCCTAGCATAGAAGAGCAAAGCTACTCCATAGCCTTGCCTTCGCTCTTGTCCTGTCCTGGGGTTCCACCTGAAAGTAGTATGCACATAAGCCAATCATGTTTGATGATAAAGCATATACTTTGTAAAATTCTTATTCATTTATTAATAAAAGAGTTATTTAATTAAAGGCATTTAATTATCTACATAATGTTGTTATAATAAAATGTGATAAACTCATAGTTTTAAGCAATACTTTTAGAATCATGATGATGATCATGCTAATGAGATCTAAATTCTTAGATAGCTTAAAACTAAAATAGTTCCCAATCGTTGGATTATTAAAAAAGGTATTAGTGAATCCGAATAGATAGGTATATACGTTGCTTCCTCGTTGGATGAGGATGATTGATCTCATAATCATTTGTGTGAAGACACTAAAGCAAGTATGTAGGTGCTTATTGGAGAATAAGTACACTGAATGTGGCTCGCTGAGGAATACCTAATGGAGTTTTACTTGCCTATCAATAAGAATTCCTCAAGTGATAGTAGTATAAGTGATCCTTAGACTTCAGACAGTCATAGTATCTAGTGTATGATAAGTTATACTTTGACATGCCCCTTAAGACCTTTAAGGTATATCAAAGGGTATGCTTGGGTATAATAAGTTATATATGGAGATAATGAATGATCAATTACAAATCTACCGCTTCTAGTAAAAGAAGAGAATGTCCTATGTGATTCGATAAATGACAACCCAGGAATCCTTGGCCAAAGTGAAATGAATTTAGAAAGGAGTTTCTAATTTACATTATTTGGTGTTGTGCATTTAGGATCGAAATACATATAATTAAATAAAATTAGACTGGATAGTAAGTTCATGTCTTATATTTAATTGGGACAATGTATGGTGGAAGGATTGAATTGCACGGTAACTATTTAGTCAAAGGTTCTTTTATGATTAATGTTGAAATTTATATTATATGAAAAGTCGATGAGCGCTACGGGGGCGTACCCTTATTGTAGAATAAATATTTATTTAAATGAATTAATAGTTAATTTATTTATTTAAATAAAATTAGAATTTTTCTAATTAATTTATTCACAACCGGTTTAATATGGAGAACCTAAAGGGTCACACCATAAAAGGATGAATATTTATTTAAGAAAAAAATGGCATAATCGTAATAATAAGTTAAGAGTATTTAATTTAATCTATGGTGATAGAATAAATTAAATAGTTTAATATTTATTATTTGATATTTTGGAAATATTAAATATAAATTAATAAGAGGAGTCTTATTATTATTATTACTATTATTATTATTATTATTATTATTATTTAATTCTTAAAGTAGTTTGAAAATTAATTAATAAGATACTATCTCATATATATATATATATATATATATATATATATATATATTCCTAATAAGATTAGGAGACTAATTAATTAAAAGAGTTTAATTATTCTTTATAGGATCGAGAAACCTAATTAATTAAAAGGGTATTAATTAATTTGAAACCCTAATCCTAAATAGTTTAGGATTGCTTACATCTATAAATAAGAAAGTCTTATTATTGAACAAGGTTAGACACTTTATTCCAAGAGTTGGGAGAGAACTTGTTTTCTAGAGAGAAGAAAGCTAGGGTTTAGCCAAACACCCTTCTTCTTGAGTAAACATTATTCCTTGGTGGATCACCTTTAGAGGCCAAACACTTGGGTGGCTAACGTTGATCAAAGGAAAGAATCTAACCCGGTAAATTCAAGAGAGCAAGAAAAAATTTGATCATATTAATGAGATCTAAATTCTTAGATAGCTTAAAACTAAAATAGTTCCCAATCGTTAGTTACTAAAAAGGGGATTAGTGAATCCGGATAGATTGATACATACGTTGCTTGCTCATTGGATGAGGATGATTGATCTCATAATCATTTGTGTGGAGACACTAAAGCAAGTATGTATGTGCTTATTGGAGAATAATTACACTGAACGTGGCTCGCTGAGGAATACCTAATGGAGTTTTACTTGCCTATCAATAGGAATTCCTCAAGTGATAATAGTACAAATGATCATAGCTAAATGTCTACAAAACTCTATCATTAAAACAAAAAAAATTTCCCATCAGAAGATAAGCATGTACAAATCTAAACCAACAAGTAGAAATAACAAAATCGTGCTATCCGGTTACATCAAAATCAACAGGCAAAGACTAACATCATGCAATGAAAATATGACCGAGCCTAAGCTATCAACAATGTTCAACAATCAATACAATTCCAATATTATCATCGGCCAAATGGAACTCAAACTAACTGAAATATGGAATCATATGCAATGTGAAATGCAACCTAAACAAATAAACGAAAGATAACTAACTACAACATGCAAAACTAGCTAACAAATAAGAAAAAGCAAACTAAATATACAACTACTACTATATGCAACTAAAATGCAACTAAAACCCAATACCCTCAAACTTAAAATAAACAATGTCCTCATTGGTAGTAAAGGGTTAGGAAACTCCCCTAAGCATCATCATGGCCACCCGACTGTGGCTCAGGCAATGAATCTAGTGGCGGATATGGCATGGCTGCACCGAAGATGGGAAACTCAACTAGCACTCCTTGCTGAGCGAAGGCTTGTGCCAGTGCACCTGACAGTCCATCTGCATAGGTCTAAAAATTGACGTGCAGAGCGTCTATCCTCGTCTGTAAATGCCTCATCTGGCGATCATGACTAGTTTTATAGCCCTGATGTGGCACTGCTGCCTGAGATGACTATGGTGGAGCTTCTTTTTCACGTACTGGAGCACGAGGCAAAATGAACCTAAGGCCACGAGGATGAGCCTTGACACCATCCCATTCTGAATATTTCTTGATGGCGGCATGATCGATGTCCTTTATAGGCATCTGCACTTGCTCATTCTCTCAGTCTACCCCTGCCAGCACGCACAACTGAGTCACAACTGAGGCATGTGGAATCCCACCGGTAGTACCGCCTCGCATGTATCAGAGCATGGACTGATGAATCAAGTGCCCCATGTCTATGTACTTGTCGGTGATGATCCCGTACAAAATAGTGGCCTTGTCGAAAGTGACGTCGGCTGGTGGCGTGTGGGCAACAGATTGGCGCAAATGAAGCTATTCCACGCCTTGGCATATTTGTTCAATGCAGTATGTGGGAAGTATGTCTTCATATCAGTGCCGGGCTTGATAGCCCATTTGGTGCCTGACACGCAGTGGTCCCTCACTAGTTTATTCAAGTTTGTCTCAAACCTCTCAGCAACTACCCAATTGACTGTATCAACAAGAAGAGGAAACAAGTGGAACACTTCATTGATAGCAGTAGGCAGATAGTTCACTTGTTTTCCCCGCACGAAGGAAATCCCATTATGCGTCTCCCTTGTATTAGCATAAAATTCCCGCAATATTGCTATAGGTGCAGCCACGGGCGTTGCTACAACGCCAATCCATGCCCTGTCTCGAATCATAGCCAACAGCTTCCCATCATCCTTGGTTGGCTTCAAGCCCCTCTCCAGCACAAAAGTCTTGGCCACCAAATCATTGGCACAGTGTTGCTGGGTCGACAAATTGATGAACTTGGATGCGTCCAGAACATCCCTGCTACTTCCCTCACCGTGGCTATCGCTGGAGGATGAGGATGAAGATGATGAACGAACTCTCTTCGGTGCCATTGGTTCTGTAGAGAACTCCAAACCCTAACTTGTCAAATTTTGAATCCCCCAAACACTATCTTTAGAATCCGTATGGAAACCCTAACTTTGATGTAATGGAAGATGGTTTGTATATGATGGTGACAGTGGCTAGGGTTTATATAGACAGAGATGTTGAAATGGAGTGGAGAGGAGAGTTTTCTGATGAAGTATTGTTAGTGGCTATGAACTAGGGCTTTGAGGAGATTCGTGGAGAGAGAATACGTGGGAAGGTAGAGAAGAATATTGAAGTGGAGGAGTGTTTAGGTTAGGGCTATGAACAGTAGAGGAATAGGAGTCTAAGGGTATTGTTTTGTTCTGATATGAGGCTCGGTAGAATGAATATGGGTTATAAGTGCTGGGTCGACTTCTGTAGGATTATAAAAGAAAAAAAAATCTGGGTCGTGTCTTAGGCTATTTAGGGCGTGGGCGCGCCTGGCCTGAAAACACACTACATAGAAATTTGATGGCGCGGGCGTGCTGAGTTAGGCTTGGCAGATGGCGCGATCGCACTTCCCTGGTCCTGACCCTGCTGCTTCTGCAGCACTTATCAACTCAACAGCTCTCTAGCATGAATGAATCCTTTCCTGCACAAAGGGGTATCTAAGATGAGACATATTCTTATTCCACTAACTCAAAATTAAACTATTTAAACTAAATGTATCTACTTTCAAAAATGCAATATTTGAAATTTGCTATACTATATCCAAAATGTACTTAAACTCAAAGTATCCAAGAATTAAACATGGGGGAGGAATAATAGATAAGTAACAAGAATTAAACAAGTGGGAGAATAGATTGGATGGGGTGCCTCCCATCTAGCGATTTTTTTATAGTCGATTAGCTTGACTCTCTCAGAAATGATCATGGAGTGGTATGGGTCATGGAGTTCTTTTGTCGGTCAACCTCGCCTCCCCAATAATGCTTCAATCTCTGCCCATTGACCTTGAACGGCTTCTCCAGGTCTTAACCTACAATCTCAACCGCACCATGAGGGTACACTGTTTTCACCGTGAATGGCCCCGACCATCTAGACTTGAGCTTCCCCGAGAATAGACAAAGACGTGAATTGAACAATAACACGGATTGCCCCCGGCTTAAACTTCCTATCAATAATTTTTCGGTCGTGCCATTTTTTCACCTTCTCCTTATACAGTTTTGAGTTCTCGTAAGCCTGCAGTCTGAATTCATCGAGTTCGTTTAATTGGAGAAGTCTATTCTCCCCTGCAGCTTTGAGGTCAAAATTCAGCTTTTTAATTGCTCAGAATGACTTGTGCTCTAGCTCTATAGGAAGATGACAGGCTTTCCCATATACCAACTGATAAGGTGACATCCCAAGCGGTGTCTTGTATGCAATTCTGAAGGCCCATACTGCATCATCAAGCTTTATGGACCAATCTTTCCTAGTAGGGTTGACAATTTTCTCCAGAATTCTCTTTACTTCACGATTGGAGACTTCAGCTTGGCCATTAGTTCGGGGATGATAGGTCGTGGCAACACGATGATTCACCCCATAGCCAACAGAGCTGTGAATTGTCTGTTACAGAAGTGACTGCCTTCGTCACTAATGATTACCCTAGGTGTCCCGAATCTTATGAAGATGCTTTTCTGTAGAAATCTCAAGACCACCTTGGCGTCATTTGTTGGCAAGGCCGACACTTCAACCCACTTAGAGACATAGTCAACCGCCAACAGAATGTATAAATTACCACAAGACGAGATGAATGGTCCCATGAAGTCAATACCCTAAGCATCAAAGATTTTAATTTCCAAAATCATATTTAAGGGCATTTCATTCCTCTTCGAGATGTTTCCTATCGCTGGCATCTATCACATTTTTGCACATATTGGTAGGCATCCTTAAAGAGAGTTGGATAATAAAATACTGCTTGAAGCACCTTAGCCGCTGTTCTCTCCCCTCCATAGTGTTCTCCCGTACACTGATGCATGGCAACCATGTAATATGCTCTCTATCTCACTGTGAGGGATACATCGCCTAATCATTTGGTCTGCACATTGCTTGAAAAGATACGGCTCATCCCACATGTACCATTTGACATCCTGCAGAAATTTCTTCTTTTGGGGCCTTGACAACTCGCGAGGGATGATGTTGCTAACCAAATAGTTGGCAAAGTCAGCAAACCATGGGACTTTGCCTTGGACCATAAATAGTTGTTCATTCAGGAAGGACTCATTAATCCAAACTCCATCATCCGTGTCTTTTCCTGAATTCTCTAATCGTGACAAGTGGTCCGCCACTTGTTTCTCGGTACCCTTCTTATCCTTGATCTCTAAGTCAAACTCCTGCAAGAGTAGAATCCATCGAATCAATCGGGGTTTGGCATCCTTTTTAGCAATCAAATACCGAATGTCAGCATGATCTGTAAACACCACTACTTTCATGCTAATCAAGTATGAACGAAACTTGTCGAAGGCATACACCACTGCTAATAACTTCTTCCCAGTAGTTGTGTAGTTGAGTTGTGCATTCGTCAAGGTCTTGCTAGCATAATAAATGACATGAAACATCTTTTCCTTGCGCTACCCCAAAACGACTCCCACTGCAAAGTCACTAGCATCACATATCAACTCAAACGGTAATGACCAATCTAGAGCCTTGATAATAGGTTCTGTCATCAACTTTCACTTCAAATGCTCAAATGATGCCAAACAATCCTCGTCGAATTTAAAGGGAACATACTTCTCCAATAAACTGCATAAAGGCTTTGTAATCTTGGAGAAGTATTTTATAAATCGACGGTAGAACCCCGCATGTCCAAGAAAAATGCGGACCCTATTCACTGAATTCGGTGGCGGTAAGCTCTCTATTGTCTCCAACTTTGCCTTGTTGACTTCCAATCCCTTTCCTGAAACCTTGTGCCCAAGAATAATTCCTTCTTGTACCATGAAATGGCACTTCTCCCAGTTGAGCACCAAGTTTGTCTCTACACACCGTTTTAACACCATGACCAAGTTCTCCAAGCATATATTAAATGAGTCACCAAAAATTGAGAATTCGTCCATGAAGACCTCCACATTCTGTTCTACCATGTCGGAGAAGATAGCTATCATACACCTTTGAAAGGTAGCCGGTGCATTGCATAAACCAAAAGACATCCTTCTGAAAGGAAATGTTCCGTAGGGACAAGTGAAGGTTATCTTTTCTTGATCTTCAGGAGCAATAACTATCTGATTATATCCCGAGTATCCATCTAGGAGGCATTAATACTCATGACATACCAACTTATCCAGCATCTGATCAATGAATGGGAGAGGGAAGTGATCTTTTCTAGTCGCCTTGTTGAGCTTTCGGTAATCTATGCACACTCTCCATCCAGTGGCCGTTCTAGTGGGGATCAACTCGTTGTTCTCATTGACTACCATAATTATTCCTCCTTTCTTGGGTACACATTGCACTAGACTCACCTATGAGCTATCTAAGATGGGGTATATAATGCCAGCATCCAACCATTTCAAAATCTCCTTCTTAACCACTTCTTTCATGATTGGGTTGAGTCTTCTCTGCTATTCAACTGTAGGCTTGATATCATCTTCAAGAAGTATCTTATGCATGCAAAAGGAAGGGCTTATCCCCTTGATATCAACAATGGTCCACCCAATTGCAGTTTTGAATTCCCTTAGCACCCTCAACAGCTTACTTTCCTGAAATGATGTTAGTGCAGATGCAATTATAATAGGCAAAGTAGAAGAATCACCCAAAAATGCATACCTGAGGTGATTAGGAAGAGGTTTGAGATCAAGTGTAGGAGGAATCTCAAGAGTTGGTTTTAAATGCTCAAATGATTCGCCTGTGTGGTCTAGAGGTTCCACAGGACTTTTAAACTTGCTCAGTCGTGGCACTTTCTTCAGAATCTTAACATATTCAACTACCTCAAGATCATCAATGCCAAATTCCCCTATCAGTGAACTCTCTAAAGGATCAATGTTCATCACATGTGTCAGCTCTTCATTCACAACCCTATCAACCACATCCATTCGAAAACATTCCTCTTCATCGATAGGAAAATTCATAGCCTTAAACACGTTGAAAGTGACTTCTTGATCCTGAACTCTCATAGTAAGCTCTCCTTTTTGTACATCAATGAGAGTTCTCCCAGTGGCTAAGAAAGGTCTCCCAAGAATGATGGGAATGTCCTTGTCTTCTTCATAGTTAAGGATAAAGAAGTCGACGGGAAATATGAACATATCCACCTTCACAAGGATGTCTTCCACAATAACCCTCGGATAAGTAAGGGATCTATCGGCAAGCTGAAGAGAGATATTTGTCGGTTTTGGAGTCGGCAAATCCAATTGTGTGTAAAACGATAAAGGCATGAGGTCGATGCTAGATCCCAAATCACACAGACATTTATTAAATGACAAGCCTCCAATAGAGCACAGGATAGTAAAACTGTCGGGATCCTTTAGTTTGGGAGGTAGCTTCCTTTGTAACACCGCACTACATTCTTCAGTCAAGGCCACTGTCTCAAAATCTTTCAATTTCTTCTTTCTAGACAGAATCCTCTTCATGAATTTTGTGTAGCTCGGTATTTGTTCTAAAGCCTCTACGAATGGTATATTGATTTGCAGCTTTTTGAATACCTCAAGTAACTTGGAAAATTGCTTATCCAAATTCTGCTTTTGGAGTCTTTGTGGATAAGGCACAGGTGGGTACACTATTGGTGGTGAAACACATGATTGCTCTGCTATTTCCTTCTTCTCTGCATCAGACCCTTGCTTGCTATCATTTTCCTTAGCAAAATCTGCATCAATACTTTCTGCAGAAGGGCGCGGGCGCACTGTTTCTCCTTGTTCTTGGGGCGCGGTCGCGCTAGGCCATGGAGTTGCAGTCTGCTTGCCACTTCTTAAAGTGATGGCTTGACACTGCTCTTTTCCATCTCTTCTTGGGTTAGCTTCCGTGTTGCTAGGTAGAGTCCCTTGTGGTATATTAGTAAGCATGTTCGGCCATTTGGCCCATTTGATTCTCCAAGTTCTTAATTGCCACAGCTTGGATCTTTATCATCACCTCGGTGTTGGCCATATACTTCAACATCAACTCCTCCATTTCTGATTTTTTTTCTGTCTTAGGAGTGGGAGCTTGTGGATGTTGGTTCTAAAATCCCGGAGGATATGAAGGTCTTGGAGCATGTTGTTGTTGTTGTTGTTGTGGTTGGTGGTGTTTTTAATGAGTTTGGTTGTTGCTCCATGACAAGTTGGGGTGATTTCTATTGTTGGGGTTGTAAGTCTTCTGATATTGGTTCGGTGGCCTCTGATAGTTGCTCACAAACTGCATCAACTCGGGATTGATAGCACATTGGTCTGTAGGATGTGATCCCGCACAAAGCTCACAAACATAGGCTACTTGTTGCACTTTTGACTCGGCCATGGAATTAATTTTCTTTGACATAGCCGCTAATTGAGCCGATAAAGTCGTGATGGCATCAACTTCCAATACTCCTGTGACTTTTGGTTGACTCATCCTAGCAAAAGGACATTGGTAATCATTTGCAGCCATAGTCTCTAATAATTCATAAGCTTCTTTAAACTCTTGGCCATGGATGCTCCTCCCGAAGCGGCATCAATGCTAGGCCGAGTTTGACTTCCCAAGCCTAAGTAAAATGTGTTTATCTCCATCCATTGAGGCATCCCATGATGAGGGCACTTCCTTATCATTTCCTTGTATCTATCCCAAGCTTCATATAAGGACTCCCCATGTTGTTGCTCAAATGAAGAAAGAGCACTTCGCATCTTTGCGGTCTTTGCGGGTGGAAAGAATTTTGCCAAGAATTTATGTGCTAAGTCTTCCCAAGTAGTAATGGATCCCGGTGGTAACGAGTGAAGCCAAATCCTTGCCTTGGCTCTTAATGTGAAAGGAAAGAGTCTAAGTCTCACCGTATCATCCGACACACCATTAAACTTGAAGGTGTCACATATCTCAATGAAGCTCAGTAGATGCTCATTCGGGTCATCATTAGCCATACCCCCCAAATTGAACCGTGTTTTGCACCATTTGTATTGTTCCCGGTTTAATTTTAAAGGAATTGGCGGCTATTGCTGGCCTTGTGATGCTGGACTGTAACTCATTGATACGCGGTGCCTCAGTTTCCTCTTGAATACTAGTAGATACCCTAACTCAATCGCCGAGCTCTTCCATTGATGTTATCCTTTCTAGGCACCAAAGTAGACTTCTTAGACCGAGTTTGCATATACTAGTCAAGAGTACCTAAAACAAAAGAAAAATGAAGATAGAAATGAGATAAGATATGATTTATTTAACTAAGACCAACTTAATTTAAACTGATGATGAAAGTAATAAAAACAATTACTAATCTCTGGCAACGGCGCCAAAACTTGTTGGCTTGTTTGGGTGTTGATTAAAACACTCACACACACACAATATACGTGGTCCACAAGTAATATAGAGTAAGAAAAGTAACATTCCCACGGAGAGTAATGAATGTCTCTAATCTAACATGCAACAGTTTTGTAACTATTTCAGTCTACTTAAACAGATGATCAAATTCTGATTTATCTAACAGTATTGATCATCTAAATAAAACTAACTAACACGTAAATAAATCAGATAAGGGAGATATGGGATTCTAACTTCACTTAATGCATTACTTAAGATGATACACCTCCTCTTAAGCTCAATTGATTACTTTGGATTGTTAGTCGAGAACACGAAAGCAAAACATGGCCATCTTTCAATAAACTATATGTCCATATCACATGCAATCCACAAATGATAGAATGAATGTGAACACCCAAATTACATAAACCACTATATTTCTATGTGACTTAACATTAATCCAGGTTTAAGCTCAAGTTCTCAAATGACTACAAGCGATGCTTCGGTATATGTCTATCCGGAGCACAAATTATGGAGTCTAACACCATGTAGAATCATAAACATAAGCTAATAAAGTCAAATCTGAACTTATAATTCATTTCACAATTTCATATGAGTTATTCCAAAAATTGGTGATCAAGCAATTAGGCAATCAAAGAAAACCACATTAGACAACCCATACATAATCAATTAGAACTCGACAAGGAAGCATACAAATCTGAATTAAGCACTAAGATCCATTAAAATCCCACAATAGAGATTAGTTCATAATTGAATCAATATCCATCATCAAAACTTGTTCATACATTGAAAACCAAATATGAAAGTAAAGAGAAGCTAAGGAAATAGAGATGCAAATCTGATTTCTCCACTTCAAATCTGAACCTTCAATGTAGAGCCAAATCCTTCAACACCAAAATCTAGCCATAATCTATACAAATATATGAAAATCTAAGAGAAATCAAGAGAGATAGCCAAAATATAGAAGAGGAGGCTACACACTCTATGTGTTCTTCAAAAACCCTAAAAGTAGTAAATATAATGTTCAATGATTAAGTCTCAACCTCCAAATACACCCTTATAGTGAAAAACATTCAAATCAGGACTTTAAGTAAAAGTCAACTCTGATCAACACCAGCCAGGCGCGGTCGCGCTGCCCCTCAGCACGAATGGGGCACGGGCGCGCTGGCTGCTGGCTAAACCTGCTCCTGGCGCAAGCGCGCTCATCTTATACTCTATCAAGGCGCGACCGCGCTCCATGAAAATCCTGTAGAATGCTGCTATCTCTCTGCTGGTTTCCTGCTACTGCTCCATACTTCTTCTCCTTTTGTCATTTCATATGCCAACCTCCTTTGCACTCCACCATATGCCATTTGCTCGCCATCAAGCCAGTTTCTTGTCCATTCCACCCACGATGCCACCGAGATAGTTTCCACTATGCAATCTATAAGAAAAAGATAAAAAGCATGAAAAATAAATAAAACATGTGAGAATAAGCTATAGTTATGGTAAGTTGATAGCCTATAAGTAGGTATAAAGCCTACTTATCACGCCTCAGAGACAAACCTGACCGTAAGTTTTATACTAAGAGGTCATCCTTTTCTGAGCTACCTTAACCTAGAAGAAGTGCTGATATTGAATGCATCACAACAACCTCTACAGAAGCGTATAGTAACCCATCAGAAGAATACAAGCTGCTGATGAATCATGCAACTCCCTGTTGGAGATTAATGAAGAGTTGTCTGTCGAAGCATGGCTACAAACGACGATCGTCGAAGTGGACAAAGAGATCGTCGACCAGATAAAGAAATTGTGGAGAACTAATCTATTTCATCAGGCTAGTCCACGAACTGAAGAAGTCAACGGTCAACTAAAGGGAAGTCATTTCTAAAAAGCTGATCTGTTATGAGCAATTACCGACAATAACCTATTGGGCTCTTACACCTGTCACTTTGAAAAGAAGAAGGAATAGTTACAAATGGGAATTTTAAATCAGTGGCAGTTACACTTACGAGAGTCTACCAGAAAGCTGCAAGCCTCTCTAATCCATCCTCTCTCTCTGAAGCTGAAACCCTAAACATTCTCCAAAAGCCAAACTCTCAAACATCTAGCCATCCTCAAATCGTTCTTAGATACCTCCTGCAATATTCCTAAAAGCAAACACCCAGATACTCCTAGCCCTTCAAATGGAAAATTGGCGTGTCGTCACGGGTATTCAACTCGGCACCAAGAGATTTGACAAATCAAAAAAGAAGTTCAAAGACATTCTTGATCTCATGAAGAAGGCTAGGTTTTCTGAATGCCTTGAATCGAACACCCGTATCTATACCGACCTGGTGAAAGAGTTCTACTCAAATGCAACGACAAGTTCTGGGCTTCTATCCACAAAGGTCAAAGGACTAATTCTGAAGATAAAACCTACAGACATCAATCAATGCTTAGGTTTTCCTGACCTGGGTCTGAAGAGCCTTGAAGAAGTCGACATTGAAGAAGGGAAAAGGGTTATGCGCTACAAGAGGAACCCTAGTCTGAAGGACATGAAGAAGAATGAGTTCCCTAAAGAATTTGAGTTCCTTGCTGAGATTTTAGGGAAGTGTAAACTAAGCAACGATACTGCACATGACACAGTGAGCGATCAACAGTTGAGAATCATGTCTGCCATTGTACTGAAGCAGCGAGTCAACTTTGGAGCTATACTATTCGACTTAATGTCCAAGTGGCTGGAAAAGGCAGAGAAGAAGAAATCAAATGATAAACCTCTCACGAAGGTCTTCCATGGGAGATTCTTAAGCATCATTATGAAGAAAAAGTTTAAAAATAAGATAAATGATGATGACGGTGAACCCCTAAATATTCACAAGGTGTTGTCTCCCAAGATTTTTAATAACTGGAAGAAGAATCCCATGGAGAACAAGAAGCTGATGACATATGGCAGCAGCATCAAGAGCACTACGAAGAAGAGGAAGGCAAGCAGTATAGTGGATGAGCTATCTCACTTTGACGATTCCAAAGTTCCAGAGTCCACTTCTGAGAAGCCATCAAAGAAGAGAGCTAAGGTGGTGAGAAAGTCACCAAAGGTCCCCCAAAGAAGTCTTTTTGCTGAAGGAGAGGAAGCAAAATCAGAAGAAGAAGAAGAAGAAGCAACTGAAAACCCTATGGCTAACCCCCCCAAGTAGTCATTCTGCTGATAAGGAAGGATCAGGATCAAAAAATGGAGAAGCACCTGGATCTCCTATTGTTGAATCCCCAAGGAGTCCTTCTGCTGATTTAGAGGATTCAGAATCTAAAGAAGGAGAAGAACCTCCTGTTGTTGAACCTCCAAAGAGAAGAAAGAGCAATAGACTACTTCTCCAACCAGGCCTGAAGAAGAAAGGATAATATTTAACAAAGATCATTGAGCTCAGTGATTACAATGATGATAAGCCTAAGACTATAGGTGAAGATGTTAAGGACAAAAGAAGGAAAATGTCTGATAGTTCCAGCAGTGATGAAGATAGGGAGAGTTTGAAGACCTGCAGAGCAGGAAATGACCAGTGGTTCTACCAAGGCTAGCTCAGCAGAGGGTGATGGGAATGATGATCATATGTAAGAATCTACTGATGAGTCAGTTGAATTGAGCTTGCACCAGTCTGACTCTAGATCAGGACAATAAAGAAGGGAAGAAGGCTCTAGTTCTGAAGATCAGGAGCCAGATGACTATCATGTTCCCTCTCCTGCAAATGTTAAAACAAGAATAGTGGTGGAAGTATTTGATAAACCATAAAATGTGCTACCAGGTAGATGGGTACATGGCAATGAAAGACTCAACGTGGTAAGGATGTCCACAGCAGATCTGCTCAACAATCTTCAAGCTATGGAGTTGGACCTTACATTCCTATTATATGATTCTGAAAATCATCTGATAAGGTGGTTCTACTCGTTGATGCCATGGCTGAAGGCCTACACTGATGGAGATAAAAGCTACTTCAGATGGTGCTAATCACACTTTCCCAACCTGGAGCTTATTTCACAAAACTTTCCAAGGGTCAAGTCATTTCCTACCAAGCTGATCAGAGACCAGCCTCACTTTAATGTATACTGAAAAGCCAGCAATATCTACATTCCCTGCGATCTACGAGAAAGCTTAGAAAGTGGAAAGATCACATCAAAGTCCACGATCGTAGAGCCTCTGCACTCTACCATTGGAAGTAATCTAGCTCAGCCTGAGAAGTCAAACCTTGCTCCAGCAATGCTGTCTGATATCCTTTCTTCCTCCAACAGCGAATGGTATTCAAATCTCTATGAGATTCTCACTACGTTTGAAAGCCTCTCTGAAATTGAAAATTGTGATGTCCACCTAGCTGCTCAGCACGAGGCTATTCAACAAGATGCTCAATTCTTTGAGAGTAAGAGTTACTGAAAAACTTTGAAGAATTGGTTGAGAAATTCTCTCTCATTGATGAAGAAGCTAAGATCCTGTCAAGAGGAGAAGACAATAAGCTTCACAACAAGCTTCAGGCCACAATCTCAGATATATCTCTCAAGCTTCAATAGAGAGATCAAATCTATCTTAAGTCCATAAGGGATCAGAAGGAAGAAGCTCTGCTAGCTCAGAATAAAAGTGAAGAATCTATTATGTCTCTCTCTGAGAAGATAGACACTCTGAATCAGTCTCTTTCCCTACAACTGGAGCTCAGCCAACAAGAACTCAAGATTGAAGTTCAAAACACATGTCACCTGATGGAGCAGCTTACGTCTAATAACCAGCATCTCTCTGAAGTGATTAATGACAAAAAGGGGGAGAAAAAGAGGCACTCAAGGAGGCACTCAAAGAGAAGAATGAAGATAGAAAAGCAAGAGCAAGAGCAAGAGCAGAAGCAGCAAAGTAAAGGACCTGAAGGGGAAGCAGAAGAAGGAAGCAGCAGTGGAGTCACCATCTGAGGGGGAGCCGAAAGAAGATGACTCCATGAAGACAAAGAGTGAGGGGGAGCCAAAGCAAGATGAATCAATGGAGCATGCATTTGAGGGGGAGCAGAATCAAGAGGAACAAGAAGATGAGTAGCTAAATCAGATAAGACATCCTTAAGACATACAAGGAGAAGAAGCATGATGAAGATGACTCCATGAGGGGGAGCGAAAAGAAGATGACTCCATGAAGACAAAGAGTGAAGGGGAGCCAAAGCAAGATGAAGCAATGGAGCATGCATCTGAGGGGGAACAGAATCAAGAGGAACAAGAAGATGAGTAGCTTAATCAGATAAGACATCCTGAAGACGTACAAGGTGCAGACAATGAAAAGGAGAAGGTACATCTCTAACTATAATAGTATATTCTGGATCCAGGATGTAGAGTGTCATATCTTTTGAAAGCTAAATTTTCATTAATGACATTCATAACTATGTGTTCTAGCAATACAACAGCTAACTGTATATTAAGATTCATTCATCTCATACATATACACTTAATATTTTTTTCATAATCAAATAGGGGGAGATTGTTAGGAATACGCATGAGAATGTTATTCCTATTTATATAAGATTTGATTATGAACTTAATGAATGAATATGCAAATATATCTGCATTGATGAAAGCTGTAAAGTCCTTAATAGATTATAGACGTATGTACAAGGACTTAGATTAAAAAGATCAAATATGTTAGGTTGATCCTACATAAACAAACAGCTTTGTGAAGTCCTTCAAAAGATTATAATGTACAAGGACTATGAATAGAAAGATCAAACTTGTTAGGTTGATCTTATAAAATGTAATAGATAGGCAAGTCTAAACCTCGAGCACTGCACCAGCAATCGTGGTCTACAGAGAGAGTTAAGGCAGAATCATAGTCTATCAAGGCAGAACCATAGTCTGTAAAGATAGCCACTCTCGAAGTCGTAGTCTGCCAAGATAAGACAAGGCAGAATCATGGAGTGTCGAGGAAGACTTTCTCAAAGCCGTAGGCTGTCGAAAAAGCCAAGTTCAGAATCGTGGAGATAGCCTTTCGAATCGACTGTCGAGTGCCTGCCAAGCCAAGTCAAGAATCGTAGGCCTCACTCGAATTTGTGGAGCCTGCAGATCATAACAGAGGCAGAAATCGTAGTCGGACATATCAGTCAAGTGACTGCAGTTGTAAAGGTAGAAATCGTAGTCTGTCATATGATCTGCTTTTAGAGTCGCAGACTACACTCAAAGTCGTAATGTTTGCAGAATCAAAGCCAGATCGCAGTCTGTAGAACAAAGGCTTAAACATAGTCAGTCAAGTGCTCACAGCGCCAAGGAAGAATCATAGAGACTACATGATTCTCAACAACTGAGCACTCCTGAAGCATACACAAAGATCGTAGTCTCTGGTAAGAGTAGTCAAGGTTCAGAAAGCAATCTACTTGAAGAATACCAGAAAGCATTCTCTGAATGGCCTGCAAGCAAATAGAAAATCGAAACACCAACTCTATCAGCATGATAGACTGACTGAGAAGTGAAGCCATTTAGAAGAATTCTTCTACAAGCGATCGCTAGAAGATAATGAATGAAGTGACTATCAAAAAGAAGACAACGATTGCAGTGTCAGTCAAACCTACAGAAGACAACGATTATAGTGGTGACTACGATCGTGGTGTTTGTCAAACGAGCAGCAGAAACTGATGAAGACCATAAGAGATATTGGTTAACCTATAGAGAACAGACGAAAAGGATTATCTATGCTCAGCCTCTCCATGAATAGTGAATGGGAGATCATAGAGCAGATTGTTGAGAGAGCTGAGCATGACTAATGAGAAGAGTCTTTTAAACCAGAAGGGCCAAAGCAGTCAGTCAAGTTATCTGTTCCTAATGCGAGTCAAGGCAAGCAGAATCGTAGGAGCACTGCAAGAGTGAAGAGCGAGAGGTTCTACATTGTCAATCCAAAGACCACTCTCAGAATCGTAGTATTGTCAAAGCCAGTCAACTTGCAACATCCATAGACAATCTACGATCAAGCACATAGACGTCTGCATCAGAATCATGGAGTTCGGTCGTCTGATTATCGAGACTCAGCAATGTCTCAATATGAAAACTGATAATCGAGCGTTGCTGATTGAGAGCATCGATGCAGTAAGTCAACTCCTTTGGTTTGGATCGAGGAAACAAAAAGGAGAAATAAAGGTGACTACCAACCTGACTTGTGAAAGTGACATCCTAGAGGTGGTAGGTGTAAGGACCGAGAATTTCACATGATTATGTGTAATTTTTACGAATAATTTTTTTTAGAAAGTACTTGAACCATATAAGTGTATATGTGAATTAAGCTAGAAAGTTAATTTATTAACTAAGAAGTATATACTTAATCATTTTGATTAAGGAAGAGTAAGATAAGTTATGTTAAAAATTAACATAGCTTGAATGTTAGCCTTGATTATTAAATTAAAAAGATTTACAATCTTTAAGTAATTAATTATTGATATTAATATGTGAATGTCATAACTTATTAAGCCAATTAGGGCTATTAAGTTAATACACTAGTGGAATATGTCATGATGTATGTGATTAAATAAATATACATTAGATAATGCGTATACATTTATTTTGTAATGAGAATTACGAATAAAGTTATGTAACCTAATACATATATTAGGTATGATAATTAAATTACCTAAGGGATTATAATATGAAAGAATGATAGTAATTAAAAATATATATACTAATCCTAAGTGATTTATTTTATACATCTCAATTAATTAATTTTAAAACCTAAGTAAAGTAAGTCTAAGTAGGTTATGAAGTTAAAGATATATAAGTAAGGAATTAACTTACAAATGTGTGTAAGAAAATCCTAACTAAATGATTAGGAGAGGATAAAAATTAAAAAGTATGGAACTATGTTGAATTGCAAGACCAAAGAATTAAAATTGCTAGCCCAAAGAATTAAAAGAGTGGCTCAACTTTTAACCCAAGTGGGAGGGGACATATTGGACATTTAGTAAACAAAGTGGAGCATGAAAAGAGAACAAAACATGGGCCCAAAAGGCCCATATGGCCGGTTTTTGAAAGGAAGGAATAAGGGGGGAGGAATGTAATGATTTGGTTGCTTTATTAGGTAAACAACTTTGCTAGGTGTCAAGCATTGGTTTTGTTCTTATCTTTTCACCAAACTAACAAGCTAACCATGGAGTATAAGACACTCAATAATAATGAGTATGAGAGAGAGAGATATATTGGGAGAAGTATGTTAGATATATGTAATGTATATCTCTACATATTTGCTAACAACAAAAGTCCTTTAATTTTTCTCTTTCCTCTCATTTGTATTAGCGAGCTAAGTAACCAAGAGAGAGAGAGAGTGTGAGGAATTTTCATCCAAGAGAGAGAGACAGAGAGTTCTTGAAAGTTCATAGTTCTCTAATCAAGTCCTAGGAAGAAGAAGGAAGGAAAAATCAAGATAAGGTATAAAGGATTCCTATGTATTATAGTTTATTTCCTTTTTGTTTTGATTTGATTTTTAATAGTATGAAGTTTTGATCTTGAGGTTTAAAATCTTAGATCTATATGTTTATAAGAGTTTCATGTTTAGATCTAACCCTTTTGTGGATCAAAAGTTAGATCTAAACTAAGAAATGGAAACTAGGTTTTTCAAAAGATAGAAAAAACCTAAATTTTCTTAGCCTTGATTGTGTTTAATCTTGTGTTTGGTGAAATAGATCATGGACCATGATAGATCCATGAATATATGAGGTATTAGTGTGTATTATGATGTTTTATGATGGGTAATGTTTGGTTAATCAAGAGATCTAGGAAGTTTTCTTACAAACACAAAGGATTAAAAATCAGATTTTTGTGAAAACGAAACATAAAATTCAAACGACCATATCTCCTATTATGTTTTGAATTTTTGAGTGTGGTCAAGTCCTAGAGTTAGATCTATGAGTTTTCTAACATTTTCAAGTCAAATCACTAAAAAATGTGATATAGATTTTCGTGTGGACTAATTTTAGCAAAGGAGTCAAACACTAAAAAATGAAAAAAGCAAGCTGCCAAAAATTGCCAAGGACAGTTTTGGTAACTTTATTAATGAATGAAATTTCAATCTTTTGGGACATGAAAATATATGAGATAAAGTAGCTCATGTCCAAAAATGAGCTTAATCCGACTTAAATTGACAGAGTTATGGTCATTTCAATATTTGGGTTTTTCCGATAAAACCCGTTATAACAGAAGTTCTATAACTCTGATGGCCACAAAATTTTAACTGGAAGCTCATGTTATCACGTTTAAGATCCCACCAAGAGTTGGAATTTCTGGAGTTGGCCATGATATAGCTAATTTCTTAAGCTACGAACAAAAAATGAATTTTTAAAAAATACTAAAGGGAGTTGAAAAATTCCAGAAAAATTCTTTTTGTGTATGGAATATATGTATATATGTTTGGAAAAAGGATAGAAAAATAATGAGCTGATTTGATATTTTCATGAAAAGGGTATTTCAGCTTGCTGAATTGAACAATTCAAAGTGCTGAAATGGAAACTGAAAAGGTTAGGAAGGGAAGATATTTTGGTTTCAGCTTGCTGAAATGATATATTCAGTCTTCTGAATTCATAAATAGTTTAACAAGTTATACTACGAACTTATAAAGGAACGAGTAAGTGTTAAGTCTAAGGTAGTATAGTCGTACTCTTTAATGGTTGATGTATAGTATCTGGGCTAAACAATTCCTTCAGGGAGCGGAGGTATATATGAATTAGCAACCAATCTAACTCGCTGTGAAAACAGTGTAGACGAGACGAAAACTAGTTTGTTGGTTATTTGTGGGAAACCACTCAGTGTACTATATTGAATACTATTAAAGACTCGATGTGTGCTAGGTTTAGACTTGTGTATTAGTATGGAGTTATCTAATGATTGATTATGTGATTACATGTTAGATAAATATTAGAAGTGAGATATGTGATGCTAATTAAGAGATTAATCTTATTAATGATAGGTCTTACCAAAGAAGTTGACTTAATATGCGTAGGAGTAATTAACAAATCAGGAAAGTTCTCTAACTCAAACTTGAGTTATTATTTTTCAAGCATGATAGTGGATAATTATTGTTGATTATTCCACATCTAAGATTTTTATTGAATATTTGCATTTATTACAAGTTTCCTAACTCAACTTGAGTTAGTAATTTCAAAGCATGATTAATGAATAATTATTGATAGTTATTCACCTCTATAATGATTATTGTTATTCGCATATAGTGCAATTGATTATTGTTCTATTATTAACACTGTTTATGAGCCATGTCTCAGCTATTTGTTTTGGCGAGACTAATATTTGTTAAAACATGAAACGTTCTATTTATTATGATCTGATTTATTAGAAGATCTATGCCATTGATTTCGGCTAGATCAATATTGATATTATATGTTAAAATCATAGTATTTCTTTAAAAGCAATCCAAACCATATTGCTATGGTACGGACTCATAATGTAAGACTGAGATGAACAAACTTTATTGTCGTAAAACGACCCAATGCGCTATTATTTTGTATTATGCATAATATAAGGTACAAAGGAGTTGGCCGCTCCAGGTACTTGCAGAGGAGTATAGTTTAGTTTTTATAACTAACTTATATTCCTGAGGTAATTTAGTTTTAATAACTAATGATTCCTCTATTAGTTCATGATCCTTTTGTGATCACTCAACATGAAATCTGGGAACATCCCACTTTATTGAGTATTTTTGCAGTATTGTTAATTCTTCTTATTCACTTGAATAAGATTGAATCTTTGAAAGAATTTTACTCTTTCATCCATAATATGTTATTCAGCATGAAATTTAAGAAAGTCTTGCTATTGAAAATGAATTATTATTCAGCTACTTCAAAATTCTTTGATTATTGTTGAAGTTCTATAGAAACTAGACTCTTCTATTCATGATATATATATTCTTTATTAAATACTTTAACTTGCTGAGAAAACTCGTTACTCACCCTTGCTTAAATAAAATATTTATAGCTAAGGCCGAGGTAGTAGAAGGTTCTAACAGGGACTAAGGCAAAGGCAAGGCTTAAGAGTAGTTATTGTCGACTTTTAATGGTTATGTTACATTAATTATGTAAATTAATTATTGTAAACCTTTTGAATAGCTAAGGGTATGTAAGTTATGTTAAGGTTAGTTAACCTGGGATATTGTTATAAGATTGTATTAAGTAATGTAATGAATGATGTATTTCATTAATGAATGGGTAGTTAGATGTGATATGTATGATTGATCGTGAGCACCAAACCCGAGGTTAAGGAACCCGGATTTGGGGGCGTCACAAGTTGGTATCAAAGCTGTAGATTATAAACCTTAGGTGGGGGAAAAGCCTTAGGAGTATAACCATAAGAAGGATAGAGAAAACTCATTTAGAGTTCTAAGTAATGGATTGGGAAAAATTCATCAATAGTAAGATATGTGGACACTTAGTGTTTGTGGATTATGTTTAATGGTGATGTGCTAATTAAGTTATTTAAATCTGGTGACGGGATTTCAGGAGATGATGAGATAGTTACGGAGATGTTAGCAGTTGCACCAACGCCATTAGCCGAGGTGCCAGCTCAGAGTGAGTCAGTTGAAGAAGTTTTAAGAGTCGAACCTGCGTTAAATCTAGGAAGCAATCATGACGAGTACCCTGAGATGGAACTGAATGAAGAGGAAGAAGAATATTCCAAAGAAACTAAGGTGGAGCCAGAAACAAAGATTCAAGATGGGAAAAAAGGCAGAGTAGTAATCGAAGAAGGTCAAGCATCCGTGGAAGTTCAAGATTTAAGGGATAAGGTGTTTTTCTTGGAGGAAATGTGGAATGCGAAAAGATTATTAAATGACCAGTTGATAAAAGCATTAAGCGAGATGACAGAAGAACGAAATGATCTAAAGGCACAAATCGACTGAATGAGAGTTGAGGGCAATGTATCGTCTGAAGTTGTAAGTAAGAAGAAGAAGGGAAATAATAATAAAAGGAAATGGAACAACGACAGTGACTTAGGGGACCAACAAGAGAATTCACCACCAAAGAAGAAGGCATGTATTAAATGCGAAAAGAAGCATTTTGGGGAATATATGAAGGGTAAGAATGTGTGTTATAATTGCGAACAAGGAGGACATATATCACTAAATTGTCCTAAGCCAAGGAAAAGAGGATATTTTTTATGTGGTGGAATGGGTCATAGGGTTAAGAATTGTCCTAAGATAAAGACAGGTGAAGGAAGTGGACGGAAGAAAGATGAAGTGTGAAGAGTAGAATCTTTTGCAGTACGATAATATTTTAGGAATATAATATCCTAGACGATGAATGTGTATATATAAATATATATATATATATGAGTATTGTAGACACTCAAAATTTTCACTGCCCCATCACCAACATTGTAGAAGGGCAGAGTCGTCTTTTCAAATCAACCCCGGTCTCAATACCGGGCCTCCAACTCAAAACCGACCACCAATGTCGGTCCGTTAATTCAAATCCGATCACCAATATCGATAAACCTAAATCCAACCACCAATGTCGGTAAATCCAGCTCCGATCTCCAATCGGACCATCTATCCAGCTCCGATCTCATTTCGGACCGTCAATCCAGCTCTGATCTCCAATCGGACCGTCAATCCAGCTCTGATCTCCTATCAAATAATCTATCCAACCCCGATCTCCAATCGGACCTTCTATCCAGCTCCGATCTCCAATCAGACAGTCAATCCAGCTCCGATCTCCAATCGAACCTTCAATCCAGCTTTGATCTCCAATCGAACCATCTATCCAGTTTCGATCTCCAATCAAATCATCTATCCAGCTCCGATCTCCAATTGAATCGTCAATCCAGCTCTGATCTCCAATCGAAACGTCTATCTAGCTCCGATATCCAATCGGACCATCTATCAAGCTCCGATCTCCAATCGGATCGTTAATCCAGCTCTGATCACCAATCGAACCGTCAATCCAGCTTCGATCTCCACTCGGACCGTCTATCCAGCTCCGATCTCCAATCTGACCGTCTATCTAGCTTCGATCTCCAATCGGACCGTCATTCCAGCTCTGATCTCCAATCGAACCGTCAATCCAGCTCCAATCTCCAATCGGACCATCTATCCAGCTCTGATATCCAATCAGACCGTCTATCCAGCTTCAATCTCCAATCGGACAGTTAATCTAGCTCCAATCTCTAATCGAACTGTTAATCTAGCTCTGATCTCCAATCAGACTGTCTATCCAGCTCCGAACCCCAATCGGACCGTCAATCCAGCTCCAATCTCCAATCGAACCGTCAATCCAGCTGTGATCTCCAATCGGAACATCAGATCAAACCCGATCTCAATATCGGGCTATCAACTCAACCCCGATCGTCGATCGGACCATCAAGTTCAACCCCAATCTCAAAATTGGGCCTTCAAACCAGCCTCGGCAGCAACCTGAAAGGTACAAGGCAGCCCCGACATCAACCCGAGAGGTATTGATTAGTCTTGATCTCAATATCGGGCCATCAAGATTATCCCTGGTCTCAGCCCGGGAAGTACAGGTCAGCCCTGGCGTCAATCTAGGAAGTGCAGTTCAGCCCAGAGACAACCTGGGAAGCCAGATCCATCAAAGGCCGTGCCGACACCACAGACAACCTCGGAAGGGGAAAAATGGTCATTTTACCAACTCTAAACCGATTCGGTCAAACTCAAGCCGAATTGATGCCATCGAAGTCAGAACGAACCACAGGAACGATCTCGAGTGCCAACAAAGAAAGACAGCTCAACGGATAAACTGCGAAGAATCGAAGACCTGGTTATGAACCCGTATTCTTGGGCCTAGAAAATGTTTTATCCCATGTCATGGCGACACTCTTGGCGAGGGCTTTCCAAAAAGGTATCGCACGCCTCAAACGGATGCTCCGATCAAAAGTTTAAAAGTTCTGACTTCGACTGCGCGTTGTCAGGAGTGTACGTACTTTAAGATAACGGAACTCAGTACGTGGGCCCCACCTAGGGGAGCCGCACCTCTACCTGCGGTAGCCGCAGGTAGATCTAGGGCTCCCTGACCTATAAATAAACGTGCTCCCCCCTTCATTTTCAAGTTTTCGAAACGAAGCGAAGCTCTGCCACTTTAATTTCTCTACTTCTACACCTCTTCCAAACCCAAATATTTTCACTCTAACACGTATCTATACCCATATACTACCATATATCAAAAAATCACCTGTAGATTTGGACGTATAGAGCCTACGATTTGGTAAAAAGCCCGTATTGCAGTCCATTGCAAGTACTTTTACGATCAGAAAGTCAATACTACTACTTTGCACTGTTTCCACTTGCAAACGAAGTTTCATCTTCTAAATATGCCCGAAACTTAGTTCCGCGGCCGTTTTAGTCAAAATTTGGTATATTTCTATACATAAACGCAAAATTTTGCATTTCTACAACTCGGATTGACGATCCGTCAGCTCCAGCAGCTTCAATGCACTAGCACACACGTTCTGGCAACTTCGTCGGATTAGGTTATTTTTCCAGTTCGGGTTTGGCCCTTTTTTGTATATCTTTAACTGTATATATACTAACATTTCAATTCTATCAAGCCCGGATGTCAAATCCAAGGTAGTTTACCGCTTTTATATAAATTTACGCATATATAAACGACTCTCACCATATCTGGTTCTCTCACCAGTATTGGTTGACTATATTTTTGTCAATATATATATATTTTCAGTCCTGCATAGATTACTTTGTGGCCATTTTACTAATTTTGCACACTTCCCCATACTGTGTGCTCTCCCCAGTCACTGGATGACTACTTTATGTCAATTTCAATTCTAGTACGGGCACCGGCGTGAAATCCATCGCCCTTTTTACTGTTTTTATACATATATATATATATATATATATATATTTCAATTCTAGTTCGGGCTTGCGAGTGAAAACCCATCACCCTTTTACAGCTTTTGTATATATATAATTATATATATTGCTTTACTCATTTTATTCAACTGCTGCATTTAATATTCATTTGTATATGAATCTGCACTGACATATCTGCGGGCGGACTAGATTTATTTAAATCTCATCAATTCTAGTTTTCAAACGTTTCGAAACTTCCAGACTGAACTAGGAAACTAGAATGGCTGAGATTTCTTTAAATCTAGTTTTCTTTCTAGTTTCAGCTTCAAAAGCAACCTCGTGTCCCTTAGATCTCTATCCAATGGGAACGAGACGCTTTAATCACGCGCAGCCAGAATTTACTGATGAATCCTTGATTCCATTGCGACGTGAGGATGCATATATATATATATATATATATATATATATATATATATATATATATATATATATATATATTTCTGTGCAAATTTGAACTGTGCAGGTTTATGGGCTACTCATATGTGAACCTAGGAATCGTGGGATTCACGATCAAATCGATCGGGATCTAATTCCCATGATGGACAAACTCCAGTTTATAGATGTACCCTACCGATTTTTCTGTAAAATGTACATACATAGACCTTAAAACGGTAATCCGGATTTAATGTCTCAATATAATGAAAAAATATCAATTGTCGTGTCAGCGTCCCTCCGATGGTTTTCATACCCATGAGGAGTCCGACACTTGTATATTTCTATGGTCGAGGATGCTTCGCAGCCTGACAAATCGACATTCACATGCAGCCTTAAGGCTATAAAGATAAAATTGGAAGTATAAACCGTTTTCAATTCCTATGTCAGTGTAAGGGTTTAATAAACCAGCTTTCAAAACATCATTTTCAAATCAATCAAAAGAAAAGTGTTTCAAGAAAATCAAATCAAATGCTTTTTCAAATCAAATCAAAGACAAATTTTCAAATCAAGTCAAACCCTTCGTATATAGGCTCAACGAAGCCTGTCAATAGTTTCAATCAATCAATAGGCCCAATTTTCAAACAGCATTCACTCACGTATTCATAGTTTTAAGGGAAATATTGAAAAGGTGCGGTACCGTGTTTACACGGGAGTCGTGGGGTGCCTAACACCTTCCCCACACTTAACCAAGCCCCCGAACTCAAAAATCCAATTTCAAAGATCAAGTTTCGATAGTGTCCAGTAATTGGGCTTCTTTTCAAATCAAACTCGGTTGAGTTGGTACAACCATTTTCAAATCTACCAACTGGCGACTCTGTTAAAACATAAAAATCGTCAACATAAACACATGTTGGCCTCTTTCCTAAAAAACCCTTCAAAACCTTTTTCCTAAATAAAAAGAGTGGGGGTAGAGAGAACTTAGGAAGATCGATTTGAGGAAACCCGGGTTACGAACCGACCCGCGGGGTTCTTAAATTTTCCAACGTCGACAGGTGGCGACTCTGCTGGGGACAGTAGAGGGCTTAGGTCGCTTTCTAATCTTTTCAAACATTTCCCTTTCAAAACTATTGAATGCGTGAAATCCTGCGTCTCCACAGTCAATGGATGAGTGAATGCTACGTCTTTACATTGAATGAATGTGAATGAACACTTTCCTACTTTTTAGTGCTTCGTACCCATGTCATTACATGCATAAAAGGTAAGGCACGATGTATGAGAATGTATGTTGTGTGTCCCTCTCACAAGGAAGATAACCTGGTCGGTGTTAAGTAATGACTCTGGGGACGCTTAAGTCTCTAGGGGTGCCTCATAAAAATACACCACTTAGATTCGCTCCAGTTGAACGATCGGATTAACTTCCCTTCTAGTAGATTGCGATGATCTGGGAGCCTTCATGCCAAAACAAAAGCCGCGAGAGTAACCTAAGATAGGTCAGCCTCTGATCAACCAAATTTGAAGGGAAGCTTCTTCATACCTTCCTCTTTCAATTCCATGTCAAGTCTCCAATTATTGAGGAGTACAATGTAAATATCAATAATGAAAGATTTACTTTTCCTGTCAAATACATGTCATCCTGCCATCAAAACAACTAACCTTAGTTTTGCAAGATAAACACTAAAAAACACATCATGCATCCAACCCTTACCTACCTCGGGAAATTAACACGCCTACGTTTTGTTGTAGGTGTAAAAATTGGTCCTGTCACCAGATCTAAATTCAAAAAAGCACTCAGTCCATCCGCAGACATGGCTTCAAGTGCTCAACCAGAATCCACCCCTGTCTCCAGGGAAGAATTCGAAGGACTGAAAAATCAGATAGTCGAGCTAGCCGATTTTCTACAAGAACAAAGCAAGGCCCTTAAAGAGAAAAAATCTCAAGCTCACACAGAACCAGGAACATATGGTGGTAGCAGTGGCCATCAAGAGACTGAAAAAGTCGAAACTCAGATTCCTAGACCACATAGACAGGACACAACTAACAAAACTCTGGAAATCATCCCCCTCATCATAGAACAGGAAGCTGGTGACATTCTCAAGAAAGTGCAACAAATAGAAGAAACTCTCCGGTCAATCAAAGGAACCGGGACGTTTGGCAGTGTCACTTACTTTGATCTATGCATATTCCCAGGGGCGCGATATCCTGAGAAATTTTAAGTCCCTGATTTCAAGAAATATGACAGAATGGGGGATCCTTACACACACCTAAAAGTCTTCATCGGAGAACTCGGATCCTATGCTGAGGATGAGAAGCTTCGAATGCAACTATTCCAGAAAAGTCTAACTGGAGAAGCTAGAGCTTGGTATGCCCGCTTGGATAACTCCAAAATTCATAGTTGGGAAGAGCTGGCCCATGCCTTCCTCAGCCAGTACAGTTTCCAATCACAGCTGGCTCCAGACAGATATTAAATAACCAAAATCAAACAAAAGAACACTGAATCATTTAGAGAATATGCCCAGCGATGGAGACGGGTCGCATCACAAGTTACCCCTGCCATGGCTGAATCTGAAATAGTCATGACCTTCGTCGACATCCAAGAAGCGCCTTATTATGAGAGGGTCCTAGCAGGAATAGGAAAAACAATCTCTGAAATGATCAAGCATGGCGAGATGGCAGAAATGGGGCTCAAATCCGGGAAGATAAAAGATCTAACTGCCCTCGAAGCTGTCGCCGAATATATCCAATCCAAAAATTACGGGAGTAATCCCTGGAGGTTCCATAAAAAGAAATACGAAGAAGTCTCCTTGGTTTTACAAGGACACAATTCAAGGGTCGAGTCAAATCACATGCCCATTCAAAGGAGGAACTATACCCCTCTCCAAGCTTCAGCACATCCTGCAAACCCTCAATTCCAAAAAAATATGCAAGTCAGGCGTCGAAGAAATTTCACCCTACTAGGGGATTCCCTCTAGAATGTGTTCAAACTTCTGACAGCTCAGAAGAAGATTGTTCAACTCCTTCCACCAACCAACACTAACGGAAAGAACTTCGATCATAACAAGAAATGTGCTTATCATTTTGGATCTCCAGGCCATGATACTCAAGACTGTTGGTCTCTTAAGCACAAAATTCAAGACTTGATTGACAGCGGGGAAATTGAGGTAACAAAGCCTAACCAACCCCATGTCCAAGACAATCATCTCCCACAGCACAAAGAGAAAAATGTCAACATGATCAGCGCCTCAAATGGAGAAGGATCTAAGTACCTCCGCTACGTTGGGTAACCAAGTCAATCCAATCTCAGTAGCCCAGAGAGTTGGAAAACTTTTGAGAAGCGATTCCTGATGGAGCAAGATATCAAGTCTCTCAAGGAACAAATAGAGCAGTTGGCTGAATTGGTCGTCTACCAGCATTAACTCACCAGGAAGATGCTGAAGCAAATTCATCAATTCATTGACAGTCATTCTACTCCGACGAAAGTCAATTCCATTCCCAATAGGGATCATTGCCAGTTGCACGAACAACTAATGGTAAAAGATGAGCATACCCAAGAAGGTAGAAAATTCCTGCTTCAAAGGAATTTCACTAATCTAAACCAGTCAATGGAAGAAATCCTCCAAATGATGATCAGCGAGGGGATGGTTGTAGATCTATTACCCCCATTAAACCCTCAATCCAGAAAATTTAAACCTGACCAAATATGTCAGTACCATTCCAACTCTCCCGACAATGATACAGAAGAATGTTGGGCACTTCGTAATCTAATTCAAAACCTAATTGAGAAAGGTGACCTAATCAGAGGGGATCAAATCCTCGACATTTCAGATAAAAATAGCCTCTGGATCCCCAATGTATGGTACCAGGACACAGTGGCTGTCGTTTCTTGCAATAAGAAATCAATCCTCACACCCCTGGTACTGACAGGGAATTGGGTCCAAGAAGTCCAAAATCCTGTGAAGATGGTTGCACCTCAACCTCTAATTTTGCCCTTCAGACCTCAATATCCAATCATTATTCTGAAGAAGGTCCCATGGAACTACGAGGACATTGAAAGCTCTACTTCAAACAACATTTCCATCCTATCAAAGGATAATCCATTATACCTGCCTCAGCAGGTAATTAAACTAGTTACCAAAGCAAAAGAGAAAGTGGCTGAAGAAAAGATCAAAGAGTTCCTCAACAAAATGGGACACAATGAAATCAAGATAATGCAAAGCTTGAAAGAAGCACCCAAGCAAGTGTCCATCCTCGACCTGGTCTTATCATCAGAAGGCCATCACAACATTCTAGTGAAGGTACTAGAAGAAGCGCATCTGCCACACAAGGTGTAACGACCATGAATTTTAATCTCCTTATTAATTAAATATGTGATTTAATTTTAATGAGTTAGTTTTGTGAGCATATTTAAACCTTAACTGATTATGTGAGATAGAGCCTATGCAATAAATTGCTAGGATTATTTAAAGGAAGTCACTAATGGTTTATTTAAATTAGTGGACTAGCCCTGAGACTTTAATATCAGTGAATTGATAAGATTATTAAAAAATAAATATTCAACTTATTTAAGTATCGTTGTAGGATTTGAACGTGTTTAATTAATTTCAATTATGATTAATTATTTGATAATGTGTTGATTAATAATTATTATGAATAAATAATAATTAATGAGTAAGAGATTAATAAATATAATAATATTATATTAATTGTTTCATACAAGCATGTGATATGTTAAACCTTTAATATATGGTATCTATATTATACATAATGCAATGTGATATATTAATGTGGTGAATATTGCATGTATACCCTATTGACATATATAGCAAGATGAGGTAAATTGAAGGTATGTGACACTATGTGGACATTCATGTATACCCTATTGACATATAATAAGATCAATTATTAATTAATAATGATTTTATTAAGTTGTTATAATTATATAATAACAATGGTTATGATAATAAATAATAATAATAATGCCTAATTGAATTATATCTGGTATTAAGAAAAATGTACATGGATTATATGTTGTGTACCTATTCATTATTAATTACTATTTGAGATAACATAGTATCACCCATTTAAATGTATATGGAGTAAATACATATAACTTAAAGATATACTATGTGCACATACATTATATTATCTAAGTATATATATATATATATATATATATATATATATATATATATTATGCTAAGTGTGGAGCATACATAATATATATACAATTTGCAAATGCTGAGTTTACATTGTCCCTAAATGAGAGGCCATCCTCAAAGTCTTCTAACGTGAACAAACAAAGCTAGCTACACTCTACATTTCTCTCTCAAATTCATAAATTCTAGCTAATGAATAGATGGGGAGTGAGATTCATGAGTGAATTCAACTACTTCTCACCAACTTCTTGTAATCCATTATGCATTCTTGACATCCGTTGGTTTAATTTGGAAGATAATGGCATTGCCTAGTTATTGAATTGTCTATAAATTGAGCCTTCTCTTCTTCTATATTGCAATTGCTAAGAATTCTACCAAGTAAGCTAGAGTGAGTATACTTTATAGTGAGAGTCTGTGAATTGAGAGGGTGAGAGATATCAGCAAGTTCCTTTAACAGAGGTATATCACTTCCCATTCTCACTTTCTGTAAAACTTCTAATTCTTGATTCTTGAATTGATCATGATTGATGAATTGAGTGTTTGAAATATGTTTGTTAATTGCTATACTAGTTTAAAATCATGTCAGCATTATACCATAGCATGACTAAGATGATTTTCGTATTAATTGTCTGATATGGGTTGTGAGGCTGCCGAACTGCTTGAAGTCTCTGGTTGAGCCAGGAACCGGCGCAGCTGCGCCGGGTTTATGACTGGTAGCAGCGCAGCTGCGCAGGGCCTGGAGATTTGTTTTTGTTTTCTGCCAAGCAGCTGCTCATGTTAACTTGATTAATATGATTTAAGGAAAACATGGAAACTGATATTAACCCTTATTATAAGCTTCTTTATACAACATTCATAATGTTAACCATGTTAGTATGTACACCATGAAAGGAAAACTTGTGATTTGTAATGAAACTTATAGATTCAATTATGAATTTAGACACATACGGGGCATATATATGTTCTGACATTTTATACATGATAGTGTGGTTTACATTGACATGAAATGCGAGTCTAAAGTGTGTTCACACACAAGCATTCGTGATTGCAAGATTCTAGTGATTTCAAAAGAGAAACTTAAGAACTTTCAAAACAAACTTGACCAAGACTTGAGTCTCTTAGATTCTGACCATATGAGAACATTTATGTGGCTTTGATATGTGTTTCAAATATATATGAGTTATATGTCAAGGTGCCTTGCATGTACTTAGTGGGCTTAGTATACTTTTCAAAGAAAACTTAGAATGAGAAAACTAAATAGCGTCGATTACCATGTGAATGATATTATGATCATGCGAGCATGTGTGTTAAAGTTCATTAGACCTATAGACATATTAACATGACCATCATTTGTTCATATACGAATTTCACATATGCATGCCTAATCATAGAAAATGAATTATAAACTATGTGACTAAAATATATGTGTGTAGTATACCCGAGCACGCATATTAAGTATTGTTTAGTCTGATTATGAGATAATATGATCGGAGTAGTGAATCATTGTAGTATGAACTTGTGTAACTTAAGGTTTACCGGCATGAAGACATATGAATTTGAATTGAATAGGGTGAGCATGCTAGGACTTAAACTTGAAAGTATATTCTTGAAGCATGTTTACTTGAAATGCTAAATGTTCAAACCTATGTTGATGTATAGAAACTAGATATTCTAGCACTATTAAATCAAGGACAGAGTTAATTGTTTATAGACCCAGTCAAAGTGATTGACTTACATGAATTACATGATAAATTTATATGATGATTGGATTCTTGTAAGTGTAGACTCGTATTAGTTTACACATACTAATTAAGAGACCGACTTATTAATGTTAGGTCGTTTCAACGCAGTTTAATTAAAGTTAGAACTTATTCCTAGCTGAACAAACAGGCAAGTATCCTAAATTCTTGCACTACTTTATTCAATGAATCGTGTAAGCGAGTTTCTTAACTTCACTTGATTTGAATGCAAGTTCCCTTACACTCTTTATTGTGCAAGTTCCTATCCTTCTTATATTGTATTGAGCAGGTTATTATCGTATTGACGGTTAATTATTTAAAGCTTGAACTTTATTTCCAAGCATGCTATTAGGTGGTTTAATTACTTTACAATTATTCCACATCGATATTATTGTTATTCGCACTTGGTGCACTTGAGTTCGTACAGTCTTGGACTTGTACATCATTTAAAGTTCTATAATTCTTGAACTGTGTCAGATAGGTCTGAACCCTTGTTCGGTCAGACAGGTATATGAAATTTTATAAAAGCTATCCAAACCAATTGATGGTAAGGATTCTTAGACTGAAAGAACACCCTTATATTATAAGGGAGTAGCAGGTATCTAATATAAGGTATAAACAGCAGAGTTGAATGTTATGCATATACATGGCATACGCGAGGCTGATCCCCTCAAGTACTATTCTATAGCCAGTAACCAAAGGGTCAATCAGCTATTGATTTTCGTTGGAGTTTTATAGTTCGAAGTCTACTTGACTATCAGTTATTCTAAAAGCAATCATTATTCTTGCTTCCGATATTCATATTGTTGAATTCATTGTCAGATATTTTCTATTCATCATGATATATCCTTTGTTGTTGTATTTAAACTTGCTGAGCAAACTTGTTGCTCATTCTTGCTATATCATGACTTATATTGCAGTTAAGCCCGAGACTTCAGGGAAGGACAAGGGTAAAGGGAAGATGTAGGATTAGTTTGCAAGGAGCAGAATTTATCTTTATGTTTAATTAAATTACTGTTATATAATATGAACCCTAATGACTATTCTAGGGTATGTTTGTAGTGATGTATTAAGGTTATCGAATCTTGGGACTAGTAACACCTTTTGAATGAACGACGTACGTTTATTATTTTCCACATTTAAGTTATCGTATGTTGTTTAGAGGTGAATGTTTGTATTAGATCGTGGCGACCGGACCGGTGTCAGAGGACCCGGATTCGGGGGTGTCACAGGTTGGTATCAAAGCTTTAGGTTATAAACGTTAGGAATGCGAAACCTAGGCTATAACCTTAGTAGAAAACTTAAGTAGAGTATGTAAGTGATGGGTTGAGGAAATCCATGGGGTTTTATTGTGATACTGAAGTTGTTTATTTGAATCAAATATGATTGATAGACATCTTAAACTTCTTAATGCTAACATGAATAGCATATCACATTAAGTCTAATGTTTTCTTCTTTACCTACGGATCATGCCGCTTAGGAGACTACCGCGGAACCAGAGGGAGGAAGGATCCGTTAATAATGGCGGAGGGGAAAAGGTCGACCCTATGCAGAACTTCGTTAACTTGTTAACTGAGGCAATGCAGAATAGACCCCAGCCAGCAGCAGGGCAGCCTAGGACATCACTTGGCGAGCTTTAAGGACTTTAAATTGGTAAGACCACCGGAGTTCCGGGGAACCTTAGACCCAATCAAAGCCCAAACTTGGATAGAAGAGATGGAGAAAGTGTTTGAGGTCGCACGAGTGGCCGAAGCACAGAAGACGAGTTTTGCCACTTTCATGATGAAAGGCGAAGCTAACTATTGGTGGAAGGCCAATAAGGGACGAGCAGGCGAAGGAGTTATTCCTTGGGGTAAATTTAAGGAGCTATTTCTCGAGATTTACTTCTCGGAGAATACGCAACAGGATATAGAAGTTAAGTTTCTGGAACTGAAATAAGGTAGTATGTCTGTCGTAGAGTACGCGACAAGATTTAACGAGTTGGCCCGATTCGCTTCACATCAGGTTGACGCGGAAGCCAGGAAGGCAAGGAGGTTCGAATTAGGACTGAAACCATGGGTGCAGAAAGCAGTCGCGGTATTGAAGATTAAGACTTACTCTGATCTACTGGAAAGGGCTATCATTGCCAAAGGAGGCAATGAAGCCATTGCTCGATTCAAACAAGAAAAAAAGATCGGTCAGGAGGGACAAAAAGGGGGAAGCAGCGGACGCAGCAACCTCAACAAGCGTAAATGGACGGAGAGCCAATCCTCTGGAAGTAACAAGTGCGGGGGAGAGGTCAAGAAAAGTGTAAAGTGCAACAACTGTGGGAGGAATCACTCGGGGGAGTGTATGAAGGGAAAGTGTGTTTGTTACCGTTGTGGACAACCGAGGCACATGGCTCCTCAGTGTCCAAATAAGTAGAAAGGAGCGTGTTTCTCGTGTGGATCCCCAGACCACCAAATCAAGGACTGCCCAAAGAAAAAGGGCGATGCAGCTAGCGGCAACCGCAATAATAATAACGGACTGAGCATCGGAGGGCCAGCAAGTCAAGCCAACAGACTAACGGCACGCACGTTCAACATGACCATTCAGGTTGCGGTGGAGTCTAAGGACGTGGTGTCAGGTATCATCCCGATCAATGATATTGATGCTTATGTGTTATTTGATTTGGGTGCTACCTGCTCTTTTGTTTCTGAAGAATTTGCTAAACGGTTAGACTTGCCCCGTGAAAGATTAGAACACCCTATGAACGTAGAAGTAGCAAACAAGGAAATTATTCTCGTAAAATACATTCATAGGAACTGTTATACTGAATTGCGAGGATTTAAGCTCAATGTGGATTTGATACCGATTCGTTTGGGGGAGTTTGATGTAATCCTTGGAATGGATTGGTTATCGAATCACAGAGCAGTTATCAACTGTAAGAAGAAGTGCGTACACCTTAAGACTCCGAACAAGTCGAAGGTGGTATTTTATGGTAGTAAATCGCCGAGACAATCTCATTGTCTGACGATGATGCAAGCGCGGAGATTTCTTAGGAAGGGTTGTGTAGGTTATTTGGCCCACGTGGTTGATACTCGACTAGTCGAGGGTGAACTGGGTCAGATACCTATTATAAGGGAATTCGTTGATGTCTTCCCAGACGAGATTCCGGGATTGCCACTGGATAGAGAGATTGAGTTTGTTATTGATTTGGCACCAGGGATAGCACCGGTATATAAAGCGTCGTATCGTATAGCACCGGTAGAGATGAAAGAACTGATGGCTCAATTACAAGAGTTGTTAGATAAGGGATACATTTGACCGAGCGTATCACCGTGGGGAGCGCCAGTCTTATTCGTGAAGAAGAAAGATGGATCGCTCAGCCTTTGTATCGACTGCCGAGAGTTGAACAAGGTCACCATTAAGAACAAGTACCCATTGCCTAGGATCGACGATTTGTTTGATCAGTTGAAGGGGGCGAAGTACTTTTCAAAGATTGACTTGAGGACCGGTTATCATCAACTGAAGGCGAGGCCGGAGGACATTCCAAAGACGGCATTCAGAACTCGGTATGGACACTTTGAGTTTCTGGTAATGTCATTCGGATTGACAAAAGCGCCGGCAGCATTTATGGACTTGATGAACAGAGTGTTCAAACAATATTTGGATAAGTTCATTGTCGTATTCATCAATGACATTCTGGTATATTCAAAGACGGAGGAAGAACACGCCGAGCATCTTCGAATAGTGTTGGAGACATTAAGGAGAGAAAAGTTGTATGCAAAATTCTACAAGTGTGAGTTTTAGTTGCAGAGAGTGCAGTTTTTGGGGCACGTTATCGACAAGAATGGTGTTTCGGTGGATCCAGCAAAGGTATAAGCGGTTATCAATTGGGAGCAGTCGAAGACGCCAACAGAAATCAGGAGTTTCTTAGGATTAGCGGGATACTATCGAAGATTCATCCAGGATTTTTTGAAATTAGCATCGCCGTTGACCAATCTTACTAGAAAGACAGTTAAGTTCATTTGGACGGAGAAGTGTGAAGAGAGTTTCCTAGAATTGAAGAAGAGGCTTAGTCAAGAACCTGTGTTAGCTTTACCGGATAACACGGGAGGGTTTGTAGTGTATAGCGATGCGTCACACAAGGATCTTGGCTGTGTACTAATGCAACACGGCAGGGTCATTGCGTACGCTTCACGTCAGCTGAAAGATTATGAGAAGGGTTATCCGACTCATGACCTGGAGTTAGCAGCGGTAGTTTTTTCCTTGAAGATTTGGAGGCATTATTTGTATGGTGAGAAGTGTGAGATATATACAGACCACAAGAGTCTAAAGTATATCTTCACACAGAAAGAAGTAAACATGAGGCAGCGCCGATGGCTAGAATTGATCAAAGATTATAATTGTGAGATTCTGTACCATCCAGGAAAAGCAAATGTAGTGGCAGATGCCTTGAGCAGAAAAGGCGGAGAGAAGTTATCGAAGTTAACTGTTCAAGAAGAGTTAGTGAAAGATTTCGAACGACTAGATTTGGAGGTTAAGTATCCAATGGAGACCAACGAGAAATTATTTACAGTGACAGCGAGCCCGGCTTTATTAGATAAGGTTAAGGAGGCACAAGAGAAGGACGAAGATTGTGATATTATCAAGAAGCGGATTGTTGAAGGTGATTTGAAATTCAAGATTGATAGCACTAGACTGCTAAGGTTTAAAGGACGAATTTGGGTACCGTTAGTACCGGAACTGAGAGAAGAGATTTTGCAAGAAGTACACAGTACGAGATAGTCGATACACCCAGGAAGCACGAAGATGTACCAAGACTTGCGTCATCACTTTTGGTGGCCAAACATGAAGAGGGAGGTTGCAGAGTGCGTAAGTAGGTGTTTAACTTGTCAGAGAGTCAAGGCAGAGCACCAACGACCAAGCGGGTTATTACAACCGTTAGAGATTCCAAAATGGAAATGGGAGCACATCATGATGGATTTTGTGGTGGGACTTCCGGCAACGCAGAAAGGGCACGACGCCATATGGGTAATTATAGATCGTCTTACGAAGTCAGCTCACTTTTTATCGATTAAGATTAAGTATAGTTTGGACCATCTAGCCAGATTATATGTCAAGGAAATTATCTCGAGATATGGGGTGCCGGTATCTATTGTATCTGATAGAGATCCGCGATTCACGTCGAATTTCTGGAAGAGTCTTCAAGAGAGATTGGGACACAGTTACGAATAAGTACCGCGTATCATCCGCAGACCGATGGGCAAAGTAAAAGAACAATTCAAACACTTGAAGACATGCTCCGAGCTTATGTAATGGACTTCAAGGATAGTTGGGAGGATCACCTTCCATTAGTAGAGTTTGCGTACAACAATAGTTATCACGCTAGTATTGGAATGCCACCGTATGAAGCACTGTATGGGAGAAAATGTAGAACTCCATTGTGTTGGGACGAAGTTGGAGAACGTCGACTGTTGGGACCAGAATTGGTACAGCAGACTATAGAGATTATCAAGGTGATAAGAGCACGACTGGCAGCGGCTCAAGATCGCCAGAAGAAGTGTGCGGACTTGCATCGCAAGAAGAAAGAATTTGAATTAGGAAGCTATGCTTTTCTGAAAGTATCTCCCTGGAAGGGGAAGATTCATTTTGGGAAGAAGGGCAAGTTGAGCCCTAGGTTCATAGGACCGTTCGAGATTCTGAGGCGAGTCGGTGAAGTGGCGTACGAGGTGGCGTTACCTCCTGAACTTGAGCACATTTACAACGTGTTTCATGTGTCAGTATTACAACGGTATAAACCAGACTACAAGCACATTATCTCCTATGAGCCGATCCAAGTCGAGAAAGACTTATCGTACGAGGAAGTTCATGTCCAGATACTAAATAGGAAGGAACAAAAGCTGAGGAATAAGATCATTCATTCCGTTAAGATTCTTTGGAGGAATCACGCAGTTGAAGAAGCTACATGGGAGCTAGAAGAGAAAATGAGAGCGAATTATCTGTTTTTATTTGAGTAACCTTATTTTTACAATTCCGAGGACGGAATTTTTATAAGGGGGGAGCGATGTAACGACCATGAATTTTAAACTCCTTATTAATTAAATATGTGATTTAATTTTAATGAGCTAGTTTTGTGAGCATATTTAAACCTTAACTGATTATGTGATTATGTGAGATAGAGCCTATGCAATAAATTGCTAGGATTATTTAATGGAAGTCACTAATGGTTTATTTAAATTAGTGGACTAGCCCTGAGACTTTAATATCAGAGAATTGATAAGATTATTAAAAACTAAATATTCAACTTTTTTGAGTATCGTGGTAGGATTTGAACGTGTTTGATTAATTTTAATTATGATTAATTATTTGATAATGTGTTGATTAATAATTATTATGAATAAATAATAATTAATGAGTAAGAGATTAATAAATATAATAATATTATATTAATTATTTCATACAAGCATGTGATATGTTAAACCTTTAATATATGGTAGCTATCTATATTATACATAATGCAATGTGCCATATTAATGTGGTGAATATTGCATGTATGGACTATATAGCAAGATGAGGTAAATTGAAGGTATGTAACACTATATGGACATTCATGTATACCCTATTGACATATAATAAGATCAATTATTAATTAATAATGATTTTATTATGTTGTTATAATTATATAATAACAATGGTTATGATAATAAATAATAATAATAATAATGCCTAATTGAATTATATCTGGTATTAAGAAAAATGTACATGGATTATATGTTGTGTACCTATTCATTATTAATTACTATTTGAGATAACATAGTATCACCCATTTAAATGTATATGGAGTAAATACATATAACTTAAGGATATACTATGTGCATATACATTATATTATCTAAGTATATGTAACGAAGTCAAAATTGATACAATATAATTCTCATCCTCGATCGTTAGCAATTCATCTTTAATCTATCTTTACATCATTATTCGATATTAAAATCACTAAAAATGCGGAATATTTAAAACTTTTATAAACTTTCTTTCTATATTGTCCTGAATCGCAACCTTTACATTACATCTCTTCGATTCAAATCTATATCATGAATCGTTATAATAAAATGACTATACAAAGTCTTACATCATAAATCAATATCCATATACACCGGATAGCTCAACTTACAATTCAACAACATGTTACATTCAAAATATTAAATACATTTCTCATAAAACATGAGTAATCTTCATGAATATGGATCTCTATAATTCACTTAGCATATATCCTTACCATGAAATCTTGACCTGCAAAAATTATTATTTGCAAGAGTGAGCTCGACAGCTCAGCAAGTTCTAACAGTTTTCATGCATCACATAGCACATAATAATATGCTCAACATACATATCATAATAATTAAAGTAACATGGTATACATGCTTTAATTCACATAGCAAATATAAAGATTGAGTTCCTTACTCAATCATCATTATGTAACCAAAACAATGTAGTCATAAATTGACTTTAACATTTCATGATTACAACATGAATAACATATCATGCTCGCTTACAACACATATAACATATCATGCAATTTAAAACAGTTCATCAAGTCCACGTAGAAAATAGGAACCGAAAGACTTGCCTGGCTCGTGGATTACCAATTACCGAAAAACTGCTTAATATAATCTGCTTCATGATCCTACATAACGTATCACCATACGCATTAATTATTAGTCAGTTAGCAACACCTATCAAACGTCTAAGTAAATTCTAATTTACATTTCGTAATTCTCTTCCATTCTCTCGTTTGACACTCGCTGTCAAAACATATATATAATTAACGATATAAGTTAATTATTACATACTTAATCTTCATCGTTAGTTAACCAATTAAGATTAACTCATTCCTCATTAACTAATAAGTTAATAATTAATCACCACGTAATTTAATCACCTCACATAATCATATTACATTTCACATAATTGACCAATTATAATTACATCTTACGTCAATCAAATTACATTTCAAGTTAAACATCATTATATTTACTAACGTTCATTTTTTATAACTGACAACAACATCTAATATCGTCGACAGCACTATACTTGCGTATGTACATGACCGACGCCCTCCGATTGCCTCCGAATACGCATCAGTCACAAAGATGACCATTTTGACCCTATCTAACGACCTCAAATAAAAATAATTAAACAACGAAAGTTGTAGGTCTACTCGTGCTCGTTCCGGATCATCTTGAATCTCCTCAATCAGAGTTCGTATGAAAACGTTATGGCCATTTTACTAACGGAGGTCAAAACTGTTTTACATTACAACAACTAAACTACCCCGGACAGCAAGTGTACCCACTGGGGCGGGTCCCCAAAGGCTTAAACACCCGCTGGGGCTGATTGTATTCCAGGCTTAACACAATATCCTTATGCACCCATTTCACATGTTAGGCGTAGCTGGTGTATTCGGCGGCTCCCTTCCAAGGGCTGGTGGAGGGGCTGGTTCGCGAACTGGTGGAGAAATAAGCCAATTTGGCTTATTCCGTCACACCGAATTGGAATTTTTCCAACATGACAAACATGAAATATGTGACAAATAATATTTTAAGCTTATTAACATGCTCATAACATAAAAATTTCATATAAACACATAATCACAACCAAGATTTCATGGAATTCGAAGAAAAACACAATTTTAAGCGTTCTTGATGAAAATTGCTACTACGAATTCATTTTTCATCCAATTCAAGTGATTCCAATTGTAATCACTTCTATTCTTAACATACTAACATAATACTTAATCAATTTTAACAATAACTCATAATCAACATCAATTTTGATAGTTTCAAAAGCAATTATTTTAGAAATTAGTTCACATAAAATCACTATGAACCCTGTTCTTCTTGTTTATCAAAATTTCATGAATTAAATTGTTAAAACAACCATATAACTCATATATAATCATGTTATATCACATATTACATATAACTTCATGTTTTCATCAATTCCTTTGATAATTTAAGAACTATTTTCAAGATAACTTCATGATAAAACACTATGAACATGATTTCTCCATGTTCATCCCATCTTTGTGAATTAAAACACTTATACAACTATAAAAATCATATGTAAACATATATATACACACACATATATATATATATATATATATATATATATATATGTACACACCCCATACATATATCAAAATCAAGAGCTTTCACACCAAGACTTTACAAGAGAACTCTAAAACATTGAAAACATAGAAGAACATAGTTTAAAACTTGTTTTTACAACAATTGATTTCTGAAAATCTTTCATGGTATATAATTACATATGAATACCACATATACATATAAGATTCATGATTATACAAGTTCATGAAAACCTAATTTGACAAAAACTAAATACAAAACATCTTAATTGAGTATAAGAGTTAGTATGATACCTTTCTAGGTTAAATTAAGAGAGAGATGGAGATGATGAAAGCTTTTCTCTTGTTTTCTCAAGGTTTCCCTTCTTCTTCTCTCTTCTTCTTCTCTATATTCTCTCTTCTCTTCTCTTCTCTGTATTCTCTTCTTTGTTTAACCTTTCGTTTTCTATAACAGGCTAACCCTTCTAAACTAACGTATATTATAAATATAATATACATACAACATATATATAGTATATATGTAACTTATACTATATTAATGTAGCTACTAATTCCTTTATTAATTGCATAGGTTACAATTTTGAATATTAAAAGCCCTAAGGCTTGTTTGGCAAAACAAGTTTATTTTTAAAAACTAACTTTTTGAGCTTAAGGCCATGTTTGGTAAAACAAAACTATTTTAAAAATCACTTTTTAGCTAAGGTCTTGTTTGGAGAAATAGGGTTAATCAAGTACAAGGGCCTTGTTTGGTAAAACCATTTAAAATCCTTTCCCATTATTTTAATAAATCTTTTACTCCATAGTTTAATTACTACACGTATTTAATTAAATTACCATATTCTAATTAAATAAAACTAACACCCATTTAATAATAAAAACACACAATACTAAATTGTTACACAATTATAATTTCTTTATTAAACATAATGCATGTAACAAATTATTTTTAACACGTAGCACATAACATTAAATCTAATTCAATTATTCTTAATTAAATTAGAATTATTCTACACCATTGCTAATATATCAATTTAATTAAATATATGGCACTTAATTAAATCAATCCACATCATCACATACTTAATTTATTTAACTCAACAAATAAATTCAATAAAATATTTATTCACTTCATTTAATTAATATAATACACTTAATTACATTACTCCATATTAATCACATAATCTCAATAAATAATTCAATTAAAATATTTATTTACTTCAATAAATATTAAATTATCATTTAAATTCTCTTCACACCAAATCACATATTTCACAATATTTCTCACATATACACATACTCATACTCGAAACATTTAAAAATAAGAATTTTATTTATTAAATTCTCATTTATGAATTCTTAAAAATCCGGGATGTCACATCCTTCCCTCCTTATAAGGATTCCTTCCTCGGAATCAACGAAACCTCCCTTACTCAGTTTTCGTAAAATCTCTTTCACAATTATCGTTGAATAACTTCCACACGTTAACTTAGCAAAAAGTTTTACATATATATATATACTTCATTCATTTCTTCAACAACTATTAGGTTTTATTACACAACCTTCAATCAAACATAATCACATATCAAATATTATATATCTTTAACTCGTTCATTCCTTTCTAAGGATCATTACCGAATACTCTACTTGTCGAATTAATATACTACGTAATTCACCATCTATAATTATTCGGGTTATCACATTCACCCCTTCTTCTAAGAATTTCGTCCTCAAAATTTTAGTCTATCAATTTTTATATATCAATCTATCAAAATAGATTTTACGTTAATCTCTATTCGCTAGATTAAAGCGTTCTACAACTACTTCTTTCTAAGGGCTATTCTTCTTGACACATTCTCCTTCAGAATAATAAAAATCTTCCACAATTGCTCAATAATTGGGAAGCGATATAAATAACTCAAGAATTTAAAAGATTCCAACAATGCTGAGTGGTCGCAAGACCTTGAACTTCTTTCTAGGTTTAATAGTGCTTCACCCCCGGTACTTCACACTATAAACCGCATCGGTACTCTAGGTGGCCAGCCTATCATACCCCTACGTCGGACCCAAACGTAGTACATTGTAACGACTATATGTGTTACACTCGGAACTATTGTCTCCAATAACATGTCCCCTTTTATAGGGTTGTTCACCTCAGCTTCTTAACATCTGAATCCGCACCAAAACAATTTGGTTTGGCATAGTTTGACCAAGAACGTTCGAATTTATAAACATCTTTCAATAATTGTCTAGCTGAATCAAGTAGCATAGACTTCTAGCAACAATTCAGACATCAATCGAAATATATATATATATGTATATTTTTAACCAACTCAATAAAATAATATATATATATTTTTTTATAGTTTAAGGAAACTAAAAATAATAAGTAAATCTTTCCATAATACCCTGATACCGTACCGTAGAAATGATACGTTGAGGATTTCGTCATTACATGACGTCGTCATACTACATCATACCATAGTGGGCTGACGATCATACGATCACATCCAACACTAGGTTTAACTGCATTGATAACTTCCTCGATTATTGTTTGTACATCATATCAAATGATGTATAGAAAATATATTTTGAGGAATTTAAAATCATTTTTGTCTAGCTAAAGCAATTAGCATAGACATGTGAATAATAGCACTATTTTTTTTTATAAAAAAAATCCATTGGTTCCATCATTTGATCCAATATTTTTCAAGAAAATAGAAGTACAACATTAGCACGAAGTCAATAATTTTAAAAATCTAGCAAAGCTAAGAGATTTAGAATATAACAACTTTCTCCATCAATATAACTCTTTACTCCACCATTACTTAATCATTCTATCAATCTTAAATAACCCCCCAATGCTTTCTATACCATAACCTTTCTATACCCAGTATAGTTCATCGAAATTACCACACTTTGGAAGTTCAGGAACTTGCCACAATAATATGAGTTTAGAAACTTGTCCTAGCAATACGTAGTCAAAGAACTGATCAGGGACTGTCCATATGCTTAGGGGTTCAAAAACATACATACGATTATGAGTCACGAACTCACCATAAGTATGAGTTTTAAGAACTCGTCTAATCTTAAGATCTTCTAATGTAATCTTAATATCATCTAATCTAATCTTTATTGACTCTAACTATCAAATATAATATGAGAAAAGAATCACCTTCTCGTCATATATATATCGATAGCGCTACACCAACCTTCCAACGACTATCAATATGATAAGCCAAGTTTAAGCACAAACCCTGCCCATACAAAGATTTGTACAACTCAGCCACAACATGAGTCCTCAGTTGAAATTCCACTTACCTCTATCTTACTTATAACTTCTTGCTCTATACTCGATACAGACTTATGTATCTCATCATTTATAACTCCTCGTGAGTTAATCTCGTACTATCTCATAGTACATTCTCGTTATAGTCTCAAACTATAACTATTCAATCATTACAGATCATCTGTCTTTCAACTTAAAAGATATCACGTCGTGATCTTATTCTATAATCATCTCCCTTATGATTCCTCCTTATCTCATTATCGTTTTGTTTTAAAACTTCTTATCTCTACCAATCATCATGTCATAACATGATTTCATTATGTTTTTAATCTTATAGACTTCGTCTATTCATCGTTACTCGTCATCTAGATCATTGGAGTTAGGCAACTCCTGGTTTTTTATCTCTACATCTCTTCAAGATTCTTCTTTGAATCTTCTTGTCTAGTAAACAACTTTTCCTTTAAGAATTTCTAATTCCGTTTATATATATCAATATTTTATTCGAGTTTTATTTCACGTCATTCTCATCTTCTTCTTATAAAATTTCTAGGACTTAACGCATCCTATACATGTACGTATGTGAAAAGAATCACCTTTTCATTATACGTAACTTAAACTTAACTTCTTATTCTCTAAGGTCATAGCCTAAAGTACTCTTACCTAAGGTGTATAACCTACAGCTTTGATACCAACTGTAACGACCCCAAAATTCATACAATAATATTCTCATCCTCGATCGTTAGCAATACATCTTTAATCTATCTTTACATCATTATTCGATATTAAAATCACTAAAAATGCGGAATATTTAAAACTTTTATAAACTTTCTTTCTATATTGTCCTGAATCGCAACCTTTACATTACATCTCTTCGATTCAAATCTATATCATGAATCGTTATAATAAAATGACTATACAAAGTCTTACATCATAAATCAATATCCATATACACCGGATAGCTCAACTTACAATTCAACAACATGTTACATTCAAAATATTAAATACATTTCTCATAAAACATGAGTAATCTTCATGAATATGGATCTCTATAATTCACTTAGCATATATCCTTACCATGAAATCTTGACCTGCAAAAATTATTATTTGCAAGAGTGAGCTCGACAGCTCAGCAAGTTCTAACAGTTTTCATGCATCACATAGCACATAATAATATGCTCAACATACATATCATAATAATTAAAGTAACATGGTATACATGCTTTAATTCACATAGCAAATATAAAGATTGAGTTCCTTACTCAATCATCATTATGTAACCAAAACAATGTAGTCATAAATTGACTTTAACATTTCATGACTATAACATGTATAACATATCATGCTCGCTTACAACACATATAACATATCATGCAATTTAAAACAGTTCATCAAGTCCACGTAGAAAATAGGAACCGAAAGACTTGCCTGGCTCGTGGATTACCAATTACCGAAAAACTGCTTAATATAATCTGCTTCATGATCCTACATGACGTATCACTATACGCATTACTTATTAGTCACTTAGCAACACTTATCAAACGTCTAAGTAAATTCTAATTTACACTTCGTAATTTTCTTTCATTCTCTTGTTTGACACTCGCTGTCAAAATATATGTATAATTAATGATATAAGTTAATTATTACATAGCTAATCTTCATTGTTAGTTAACCAATTAAGATTAACTCATTCCTCATTAACTAATAAGTTAATAATTAATCACCACGTAATTTAATCACCTCACATAATCATATTACATTTCACATAATTAACCAATTATAATTACATCTTACGTCAATCAAATTATATTTCAAGTTAAACATCATTATATTTACTAACATTCATGTTTTATAACTTAGAACAACATCTAATATCGTCGACAGCACTATACTTGCGTATGTGCATGACCGACGCCCTCCGATTACCTCAGAATACGCATCAGTCACAAAGATGACCATTTTGACCCTTTCTAATGACCTCAAATAAAAAAATTTAAAGAACGAAAGTTTTAGGTCTACTTGTGCTCATTCCGGCTCATCTTGAATCTCCTCAATCGGAGTTTGTATGAAAACGTTGTGGCCATTTTACTAACGGAGGTCTAAACAGTTTTGCATTACAACAACTAAACTACCCCGGACAGCAAGTGTACCCGCTGGGGCGGGTCCCCCAAGGCTTACACACCCGCTGGGGCGGGTCCAAGGGCTGGTGGGGGGGCTGGTTCGCGAACTGGTGGAGAAATAAGCCAATTTGGCCTATTCCGTCACACCGAATTCGAATTTTTCCAACATGACAAATATGAAACATGTGACAAACAATATTTTAAGCTTATTAACATGCTCATAACATAAAAGTTTCATATAAACACATAATCACAATCAAGATTTCATGGAATTCGAAGAAAAACATAATTTTAAGCGTTCTTGACGAAAATTGCTACTACAAATTCATTTTTTATCCAATTCAAGTGATTCCAATTGTAATCACTTCTATTCTTAACATACTAACATAATAATTAATCAATTTTAACAATAACTCATAATCAACATCAATTTTGATAGTTTCAAAAGCAATTTTTTTAGAAATTAGTTCACATAAAATCAGTATGAACCCTGTTCTTCTTGTTTATCAAAATTTCATGAATTAAATTGTTAAAACAACCATATAACTCATATATAATCATGTTATATCACATATTACATATAACTTCATGTTTTCATCAATTTCTTTGATAATTTAAGAACTATTTTCAAGATAACTTCAGGATAAAACACTATGAACATGATTTCTCCATGTTCATCCCATCTTTGTGAATTAAAACACTTATACAACTATAAAAATCATATGTAAACATATATATACACATATATATATGTACACACCCCATACATATATCAAAATCAAGAGCTTTCACACCAAGACTTTACAAGAGAACTCTAAAACCATGAAAACATAGAAGAACATAGTTTAAAACTTGTTTTTACAACAATTGATTTCTGAAAATCTTTCATGGTATACAATTATATATGAATACCACATATACATATAAGATTCATGATTATACAAGTTCATGAAAACCTAATTTGACAAAAACTAAATACAAAACATCTTAATTGAGTATAAGAGTTAGTATGATACCTTTCTAGGTTAAATTAAGAGAGAGATGGAGATGATGAAAGCTTTTCTCTTGTTTTCTCAAGGTTTTCCTTCTTCTTCTCTCTTCTTCTTCTCTGTATTCTCTCTTCTCTTCTCTTCTCTTCTCTGTATTCTCTTCTTTGTTTAACCTTCTGTTTTCTCTAACAGGCTAACCCTTCTAAACTGACGTATATTATAAATATAATATACATATAACATATATATAATATATATGTAACTTATACTATATTAATGTAGCTACTAATTGCTTTATTAATTACATAGGTTACAATTTTGAACATTAAAAGCCCTAAGGCTTGTTTAGCAAAACAGGTTTATTTTTAAAAACTAACTTTTTGAGCTTAAGGCCATGTTTGGTAAAACAAAGCTATTTTAAAAACAACTTTTTAGCTAAGGTCTTGTTTGGAGAAATAGGGTTAATCAAGTACAAGGGCCTTGTTTGATAAAACCATTTAAAATCCTTTCCCATTATTTTAATAAATCTTTTACTCCATAGTTTAATTACTACACTTATTTAATTAAATTACCATATTCTAATTAAATAAAACTTACACCCATTTAATAATAAAAACACACAATACTAAATTGTTACATAATTATAATTTCTTTATTAAACATAATACATGTAACAAATTATTTTTAACACGTAGCACATAACATTAAATCTAATTCAATTATTCTTAATTAAATTAGAATTATTCTACACCATTGCTAATATATCAATTTAATTAAATATATGGCACTTAATTAAATCAATACACATCATCACATACTTAATTTATTTAACTCAACAAATAAATTCAATAAAATATTTATTCACTTCATTTAATTAATATAATACACTTAATTACATTACTCCATATTAATCACATAATCTCAATAAATAATTCAATTAAAATATTTATTTACTTCAATAAATATTAAATTAACATTTAAATTCTCTTCACACCAAATCACATATTTCACAATATTTCTCACATATACACATACTCATACTTGAAACATCTAAAAATAAGAATTTTATTTATTAAATTCTCATTTATTAATTCTTAAAAATCCGGGATGTCACAGTATATATATATTATGCTAAGTGTGGAGCATACATAATATATATACAATTTGCAAATGCTGAGTTTACATTGTCCCTAAATGAGAGGCCATCCTCGAAGTCTTCTCACGTGAACAAACAAAGTTTGCTACACTCTACATTTCTCTCTCAAATTCATAATTTCTAGCTAATGAATAGATGGGGAGTGGGATTCATCAGTGAATTCAACTACTTATCACCAACTTCTTGTAATCTATTATGCATTCTTGACATCCGTTGGTTTAATTTGGAAGATAATGGCATTGCCTAGTTAATGAATTGCCTATAAATTGAGCCTTCTCTTCTTCTATATTGCAATTGCTGAGAATTCTACCAAGCAAGCTAGAATGAGTATACTTTATAGTGAGAGTAAGTGAATTGAGAGGGTGAGAGATATCAGCAAGTTCCTTTAACAGAGGTACATCACTTCCCATTCTCACTTTCTGTAAAACTTCTAATTCTTGATTCTTGAATTGATCATGATTGATGAATTGAGTGTTTGAAGTATGTTTGTTAATTGCTATACTAGTTTAAAATCATGTCAGCATTATACCATAGTATGACTAAGATGATTTTCGTATTAATTGTCTGATATGGGTTGTGAGGCTGTCGAACTGCTTGAAGTCTCTGGTTGAGCCAGGAACCGGCGCAGTTGCGCCGGGTTTATGACTAGTAGCAGTGCAGCTGCGCAGGGCCTAGAGATTTGTTTTTGTTTTCTGCCAAGCAACTGCTCATGTTAACTTGATTAATATGATTTAAGGAAAACATGGAAACTGATATTAACCCTTATTATAAGCTTCTTGATACTACATGCATAATGTTAACCATGTTAGTATGTACACCATGAAAGGAAAACTTGTGATTTGTAATGAAACTTATAGATTCAATTATGAATTTAGACACATACGGGGCATATATATGTTCTGACATTTTATACATGATAGTGTGGTTTACATTGACATGAAATGCGAGTCTAAAGTGTGTTCACACACTAGCATTCGTGATTGCAAGATTCTAGTGATTTCAAAAGAGAAACTTAAGAACTTTCAAAACAAACTTGACCAAGACTTGAGTCTCTTAGATTCTGACCATATGAGAACATTTATGTGGCTTTGATATGTGTTTCAAATATATATGAGTTATATGTCAAGGTGCCTTGCATGTACTTAGTGGGCTTAGTATACTTTTCAAAGAAAACTTAGAATGAGAAAACTAAATAGCGTCGATTACCATGTGAATGATATTATGATCATGCGAGCATGTGTGTTAAAGTTCATTATACCTATAGATATATTAACATGACCATCATTTGTTCATATACGAATTTCACATATGCATGCCTAATCATAAAAAATGAATTATAAACTATGTGACTAAAATATATGTGTGTAGTATACCCGAGCACGCATATTAAGTATTGTTTAGTCTGGTTATGAGATAATATGACCGGAGTAGTGAATCATTGTAGTATGAACTTGTGTAACTTAAGGTTTACCGACATGAAGACATATGAATTTGAATTGAATAGGGTGAGCATGCTAGGATTTAAACTTGAAAGTATTTTCTTGAAGCATGTTTACTTGAAATACTTAATGTTCAAACCTATGTTAATGTATAGAAACTAGATATTCTAGCACTATTAAATCAAGGACAGAGTTAATTGTTTATAGACCCAGTCAAAGTGATTGACTTACGTGAATTACATGATAAATTTATATGATGATTAGATTCTTGTAAGTGTAGACTCGTATTATTTTACACATACTAATTGAGAGACCGACTTATTAATGTTAGGTCGTTTCAACGCATTTTAATTAAAGCTAGAACTTATTCGTAGATGAACAAACAGGCAAGTATCCTAAATCCTTGCACTACTTTATTCAATGAATCGTGTAAGAGAGTTTCTTAACTTCACTTGATTTGAATGCAAGTTCCGTTACACTCTTTATTGTGCAAGTTCTTATCCTTCTCATATTGTATTGAGCAGGTTATTATCGTATTAGTGGTTAATTATTTAAAGCTTGAACTTTATTTCCAAGCATGCTATTAGGTGGTTTAATTACTTTACAATTATTCCACATCGATATTATTGTTATTCGCACTTGGTGCACTTGAGTTCGTACAGTCTTGGACTTGTATATCATTTAAAGTTCTATAATTCTTGAACTGTGTCAAATAGAGTCTGAACCTTTGTTCGGTCAGACAGGTATATGAAATTTTATAAAAGCTATCCAAACCAATTGATGGTAAGGATTCTTAGACTGAAAGAATGCCTTTATATTATAAGGGAGTAGCAGGTATCTAATATAAGGTATAAACAGCAGAGTTGAATGTTATGCATATACATGGCATACGCGAGGCTGATCCCCTCAAGTACTATTCTGTAGCTAGTAACCAAAGGGTCAATCAGCTATTGATTTCTGTTGGAGTTTTATAGTTCGAAGTCTACTTGACTATCAGTTATTCTAAAAGAAATTATTATTCTTGCTTCCGATATTCATATTGTTGAATTCATTGTCAAATATTTTCTTTTCCTCATGATATATCCTTTATTGTTGTATTTAAACTTGCCGAGCAAACTTGTTGCTCATTCTTGCTATATCATGACTTATATTGCAGTTAAGCCCGAGACTTCAGGGAAGGACAAGGGTAAAGGGAAGATGTAGGATTAGTTTGTAAGGTGCAGACTTTATCTTTATGTTTAATTAAATTACTGTTATGTAATATGAACCCTAATGACTATTCTAGGGTATGTTTGTAGTGATGTATTAAGGTTATTGAATCTTGGGACTAGTAACACCTTTTGAATGAACGACGTACGTTTATTATTTTCCACATTTAAGTTATCGTATGTTGTTTAAAGGTGAATGTTTGTATTAGATCGTGGCGACCAGACCGGGGTCAGAGGACCCGGATTCGGGGGTGTCACACAAGGTAGACACAGAAAAATTCCGTCATGTGATAGAACACATCTTCAACAGCAATGTGATTTCCTTCACAGACGCTGATATCCCTACAGAGGGAAGGGGCCACCACAAGTCCCTGCATATAGCTGTAATATCCTCTGGATATGTGATCGGAGGTGTGCTCATCGATGGAGGATCATCCCTCAATATTTGTCCATACGATACCTTAGAAAGGATGAAGATCAATCCGAACTGGATCAAAACCAGTCATATGGTCATCCGGGCTTTCAATGGATCTCGCCGCCAGGCTATGGCGGAAATCGAGCTTCCCTTGGAAATTGGTCCACACACCTTCTACGTATCCTTCCAAGTGCTCAATATTGCCACTGGATACAATTTGCTGTTGGGCAGACCATGGATCCATATGGCAGGAGCAGTGCCATCCACCCTCCATCAGCAACTCAAGTACATCATTAACGGCAGCCTCATCACGGTCAATGCCAAGCCAGAATACCCTACCTACATACATGGGGACATGCCAGTGATTAGCCTGGACACGGGGATTGAGCCTGCAAGTTTTCAAGCTTTCGAGGTGAGCGATACTCAATATCTACCAATCAGGGCACCAGCCCTAAAACCTAAAGTGTCCACTGAAGTAATGACTGTAGGCCAAGAGATGGTATCTTCGGGTTTCCTACCTAGAGAAGGGTTGGGAAAGGATAAGCAAGGTATCAAGATGCCAGTCCAAATCCCAAGTTAGATGGGAAGAGAAGGATTGGGATATTCATCCTGGTCAAGCCATCAGAATCCACACAAACATCCCAAGGCTCATGCCTCTACAATTCTGCTCCCAAACCTTACAAATGTCGGATGGGTGAAACCTATGAGGAAGATCCCTACGGTGGTATCAGCCATACTATTTCCTCCAATCATACCTGTCCATGAAAGAAAAGCCCTCAAGCCTGAGGCAAACAGTGAAAAGGGAAAAGAAAAGATCATGTATTAAGGATGAGACCCATTCGCTAACATGAGAGTCATTCTCAACTACGAGTGTATGAATGACGAACTCCCCGACAGTGACGACGACCATGTCCAAATTCCTCACGTCAAGAAGAGGAATGATCTACAGAAAAGCCTTGGCCCTATTCTCAAGGATGTCTCAGTCATAATCCAGGACGAGGCGGACAAGCACAATTCCTTGATTCTCCCAATTAATGAGAATCTAACACTGGACAACTGAAGCAGTGTCCCTTGCCTAAGTCGAAAAGGGTAAAGGGGCAGAGAGTACATCTGCTCTTAATCATGCTTTCATTTACAGCTTACTTTTGATTGCACAGCTAGAGCAGTAACTTTTGTCATGTTTTGCAAATGCCTTGTGTATTTAAGTAGTTGTATATATTAAGGAAAGCATTTTTGTTTTCAGGACCCAAGCATTGGAGGTGTGTGTCTCTGCTGATGAGATGCCAACCTGTCAAGATGACTCCGACTTGGATGTAGAAATGAACTTCGACTTGATGGATATTGATCAAGAGGAGGAAGATGACTATGAGGTGCCAGAGGAGATCAAGGAATGGGGTCGAAGACAAACCCAAACCAAACCTCGACCATCAACATAGGAACCTCCGAAAACATCAAAGAAATCAAAATAGGTTCAGACCTCACACCAAATCAAAAAGACGACCTGATCAAACTCCTAACACAGTACCAGGATGTGTTTGCATGGCCACATGAAGACATGATCGGTTTATCCACAGACATTGTCATCCATTGAATGCCAATTAAAGAAGGGTTCAAACCAGTCAAATAAAAACTCAGGCGATTAAAACCTGAGTGGAGTCTCAAAGTCAAAGAATAAGTCGTTAAGCAATTCAAAGCCGGGATCATCATGGTATCAACCTATCCCGAATGGCTATTAAGCATAGTCCCAGTACCTAAACCAGAAGGGAAGGTACGAGTATGCGTGGATTACCGGGATTTGATCAAAGCCTGCCTCAAGGACAACTTCCCAATGCCTTTAATCCACATTCTAATCTACAATACTGCGCAGTATGACTTGTATTCATTCGTGGATTGCTTTGCTGGTTATAATCAAATCATGGTTGCTGAGGAAGACCGGGAGAAAATAGCCTTTATCACTCCCTGGGGAACTTTCTGCTACCGACGACTATCCTTCGGCCTCATCAATGCCGGAGCAACGTATCAGCGAGCCACGATGGCCCTCTTTTATGATATGATGAACAAAGAAATAGAAGTCTATGTTGACGACATCATCATCAAATCCCGAAGGGAGGATGATCACATAGACCATCTCAGGAAGCTGTTCAACAGGTTACGTAAATACAACCTCAGGCTAAATCCCGCCAAATGCGCTTTTGGCGTCAAAGCAGGAAAACTGTTAAGATTCCTGGTGAGCAATCGGGGCATTGAACTCGACCCCGCCAAAATCAAAGCCATTACTGAGATGCCCGTACCTCGTACAGAGAAGGAGATACGTGGATTCTTGGGAAGGATCAACTTCATAAGCAGATTCATTTCCCAGCTCACAGCAACCTGTGAGCCCACCTTCAAGCTGTTAAGGAAGAATTCCTCCACCACGTGGAATGAGGATTGTCAACAAGCCTTCCTTGCCATCAAGAAACAGCTGATTGAAGCTCCTGTTCTGATATCCCCAAGGGAGGGAGTCCCTTTGTTGATGTACCTGTCCGTCAATGCCAATGCAATGGGCTCCATGTTAGGACAGAAGGATGATAGTAGCAAGGAAAGAGTCATCTACTACATCAGTAAAAGATTCAGCAGTGGGGAACAGAAATACACCCTGATCGAAAAGACATGTTGTGCATTAGCATGGGCCGCCATGAGGTTGCAACATTATTTGCATGGGCACACGACCTACCTCATATCCCGCATGGATCCGCTCAAATATGTATTCAACAAACCAATGTTGAATTGTCGACTGTCCAAATGGCAGTTGATCCTGCAATAATTCGACATTGTCTACGTAACTCAGAAGTCAATAAAGGGTAAAGGCATTGCAGAATAATTAGCAGAAGCACCTTCAGGAGGGTTTGAGCCCTTGGAGACCTATTTTCCGGATGATGGGATCATGATAATTCAACAACTCCAGTCTGAGAATATAGTCCAACCATGGAAAATGTATTTCGATGGAGCGGTAAACATGGAAGGTGCTAGAGCTGGGGCAGTCCTCATGTCTGGTATAGGTGATCAATATCTTGTGGCTACCAAACTTCAATTTGGCAACACCAACAACACTACCGAGTATGAAGGCTGTATCATGGGGTTGAAGCTAGCCTAATCCATGTCTATCAAACACTTATTCATCTTCGGAGATTCCGAGATGGTTATCAGACAGACTACCGGCGCGTATCTCACCAAAGAACTATATTTGCGGCCCTACCATTGGCAAGTCCTCAAAATATCTCGGGAATTTGAAGCAATAACCTTCGTTCACATTCCTCGGGGTTAGAATGACTTCACTGATGCATTAGCAACGTTGGCTTCATTAATACGCATGTCCGATAGGAGTGGATTTCCCAACATTCAGTTCAAAATTCAGAAAGCCCCGACATATGGGAATTATATGGGAGAAGTATCAGATGAAATACTTCCTGTCAAGCAGCCTTGGTTTCAAGACATCAAGGAATATCTCCGTGATGGATCCACACCCGCTAGTGCAAGCCAATCAGAGCGAAAATGGATTCTCAGAATGGCCATGAAGTTCTATCTGAGCGGAGACGCACTTTATAAAAAGGATACTGGAATAGGTCTGTTAAGATGCCTCGATAATGAGCAAACCCAAAGATTAATGGATGAAGTCCTTGGCGGAGTTTGTAGTCCACACATGAGAGGCCATCTGCTGGCCAAGAAGATAATCAAAACAGGACATTACTGGATCTCGCTCAAAGCTGATTGCGATGATCACGTCAAGAGATGCTTTCAATGCCAAATACATGGAAAGGCCATTCACGCTCCTCCAAATGAGCTGCATAACATGAGTTCACCATGGCCTTTCTCTATGTGGGGAATGGACGTAATAGGTCCAGTGGAACCCAAAGCCAGCAACGGTCATCGGTTCATCTTCACTATGATCGATTACTTCACCAAATGGGTTGAAGTAGCTTCTTTTCCCAAAGTCACAAAAGAGGTTATCATCAGTTTCATCAGAAACAATGTCGTCTGTAGATATAGACAACCGGAGGTGATCGTATCAGACAACGCCAAAAATATGAACAATCAAATGATGGTGGATCTTTGTAGTAAGTTCCACATCAAGCATCTCAATTCCATCATCTATCAGCCCAAGATGAACGGCGCTTTCGAAGCGGCCAACAAAAACATCAAGAAGATCATGCAGAAAATGTCCGCCAATCACAAAGACTGGCCTGACCTGCTGCCTCTAACTCTGTTAGTATACAGGACGTCAATGCACACCTCTACTGGGGCTACCCCCTACTCGTTGGTCTATGGCATGGAAGCAGTCCTTCCCATAGAAGTAGAGATGGAATCTTTGCGAGTGTTGATTGATGCTCAAATAGATGAAGATCAATGGTTGCAAGACCGGTATCATCAGCTGTCTATGATAGATGAAAAGAGAGCTACTGCCCTTTTCCATGGACAGTTATACCAACAAAGGATCGCCAGATCCTACAAGAAGAAGGTCCGAATTTGGCAATTCAGAGAAAACGACTTGGTGCTAAAGAAAATCCTAGCCAATCAGGATGAAGCCAAAGGAAAATTAGCCCCAAACTGGGAAGGCCCTTTCATTGTCAAAGAAGTGTTGACTGGGGGCGCTATCAGACGGCAAGAGATGGATGGGAATGAATTTCCCCAACTCATTAATTCAGAAACCGTGAAAAGGTATTACGTCTGAGACATATGCATACCTGCATCTGGGTTCTACGAATCAAATCAGGTTCGGCTTTTCACTAGAAAGCCGGAACTACGAATGACCTGTTCTCCCTCAACCCGGGAGTACGTAGACAGCCATTTCTAGTGCGGTCAAACTAAAGAAAAATCCAAAAAAATCAAACCATACCGGCATAGCCGGAACTACAAATGACCTGATCTCCCTCAACCCGGGAGTACGTAGGCAGCCATTTCTGGTGCAGTCAAACCAAATAAAAAATCAAAAACTCATAAAACTAAATTCAAAATCTAAGATAAAATCTTTTCAAACCTCTCCAACCACACAGCCAGAACTACGAATGACCTGATCTTCCTCAGCTCGGGAGTATGTAGGCAGCCATCTACGGCGCGGTTTGACCTTCAAGAAAAAAATAATAATAAAGACCAGTTCCAAGACACCAAAGACAAATAGAAGCTAAATTCTAACAAACTACCTGGTCAACAGACCCATCTGTAATAGTCCCTTACATCTTAACTGTCAGTCCATCAAGGAGGAGCTCAAGATATATCAACAACTGCAAGTCATGAAAGAAGTGGTAATCACTCAGCAATGACAATACATCTCCAGTCAGGGAAGTGCATCAAAAATATATTTCTCTGATATATAAAAACTATTTTATATACATAATGCCCTGTACATGACAAAAATGGCTGATCTAGTCTGTGTAGGAAAAATAAAGCTAGTCTATGGACCCAAGGACAAGTGGGTCAGCAATGCCAGCATGGCATCTCTCTCTGAAGATGGTGGAGCAGCCGTAAGTGCAGTCCACTCAGCCTCCATGCGGCCCACAACATCCACAGTCATCTACAAGGTGGCACTGTGGTCATCAATATAAGCACTCATCTCGGTGATCAAACCATGAGTATAAGATCAAATAGCAGTACTATCAGCAATGTGGAAATCACGGGAAGCTATAGCCTCATCCTTCTCGGCAAAAGCTGCGTCTCAAGCAATCAAAGTCTCATCGATCTCAACATATACTGCATCCCTAGCCGAGAGAACCTCATCTCGCTCTACAACTGCAGTATCCAGAGCAGAGCGGAGCTCCTCCCGCTCAATCAATCCAGCATCCAAAGCGGCCCTGAGACCATCCATCTCAGCAAAAGCTAAATCTCTGCCGGATAAGGCAGTCAACATCTGTGCTCTAGACGAGTCTCGCTCAAAGGTCATCCTGAATAGTGAGTCTTCTAAAGCCGGATATGTCCCCACAGAAATGGTCGGGGAATCACTAACCAGAGCAGCGGTCAAACCCGTGAACAACTCATCCTCGGTAGTAGGATCTGGATCCTCCATGGGCTCCTCCTCGTCAGAGTCCACACCAGGAGATGAAGAAGCCTCTGCTACCACTCCTATCTCTGCCTCCAACCATGCAGAATACTCCGGAGAACAGCCCGGATGGCTACTGGAGAAATCAGCCCTCTCCCGATGAGTCCAACACTCATATACTCTGACTAAGTTGGCGGATGACATGGAAGAAGCCAACATCCTCTGATCAGTAGACCCCTCAAAATGGTACAAACTCTGCAGCTGATCAAACTGACACATGACTGCCAAAGGATGATATGTAATCACTCCTCTCAAACCCGCTAGGGGCAAATAATCTAAGCCAGATGCATGAGTGATAAAGCTATATAGGGAAGCTAGCCCTATGTATGGCAAGATCACAAATGGATGTTCAATATCCGACAAAAATGCCGACCAAGACTCTGCATCAATACACTCTGCAGGCTAAAAAGAGAAAGCTCTGGATGTCTCTTGAGTAAAGCAAAAACCACTAGGCCTGAAGGATCCAATCGGTCGTATATGGGACATCAGCCATATATAAAGCAAGACCGAGCTGCCCTTAAAAACCCCTATAAATGGGTACTACAATACGTGCCGGATCTAAAAGTCTCAACCAATATCATCGGGATGATGGTGCTACCCTGTCTAAGGGCTCTAACCACTACTACCAATCCCACATCTAGATGATCCAATCGCAACGGCATGTAGACATATGCCACAACACACATCAACAGAATGTCTATCCTGGCCACATGTCATGCCTCTGCTGAACAAATGAATTCTTCGACGTGGCGACCATAACTGTCAAGCTTGCCAAAGCGCTCAATCAAGAAGTCCATAGAGATCACGTGCCCCAAAATGATCTCATCCATGAATACACTCTGACGGAGACCGGACAGCTTGATAAACGGCCTCCTCATATCACTAATCGCCGTCCGAGCGCATGGCAACTCTAAATCCAAACTAATAAATCTCTGGTACTCCACAGAGTCGGCGTCAGCTCATGCCGTCCGAAGCGGAACACCTGCCTGTCGGTAATCCAGCAGGGTAGAAGGCCCTCAACAAATCCCACAGGAACCCAAAAATCCGCAAGGGCCAATGAATGCCCCAACATCTGGTCCACTGTCTCCCTAGCAGGAAAGGGAAGACTATCATACCAGGACCTTAATGATGCCGCCACCGCAAATGGTGGTAAATGCTCAATACGCTGACTGCAGACGACGTCATCTGTAGCATCGTACCACAAGACCGTCCAGAGGTCAAGTCAAAACACAGCTGTCTGAATGCATACACATGATATAATACATGCATGATGATAGTAATATAAACATGATGCAGAAGATAAGATATGGCAGGAATATCTACAACAAGCTATCTAGTAGCATACAACATCCCTGTATCCTGATACAAAGTGAAAGGAAGAATACTGGGAAAATGGGGCACCACCACCCAACTACTATAGTGGTCTATCAAAATGATGGCACAAGGGTCGAATAGCCAAAACAGTGGTTGACCAAAAAGTATAGCTCCAATAGCTATCAGAGGAAGTCGTAGACATTAGTGTCGAATTGATCAACCTGCTCCATCTCCTCTGTTGGCACAAAGCTGCTAGGATCAGGCATATATGGGCTGTATAAGGGAGGATCTGCCCTTGTATAACTGCTGCTAAATGGACCTGAAGAGGGACCTGCTCCTGAGCTGGATGGGTTAAAATAAGATGCCTCTGATGGATCTTGGCCAAGGTGCCTGATAAAGAAACGAGCCAGCTCCAACTCCCTGATCAGATCTGCTATCTGGTCTACATGAGTCGGCTCCCTGAGGCAAGTTATCCAATCTGTCATCATCACGGATCCTAGCACCATGTCTGCCATAAACTGGGTAGCCCGAGTCTGAGCTCCAATAGTACGAGAGCTCCACCATCGGCCAAATGCCTCCTGGTTGTACGGACCCTCTGATAGGGTAAAGCCATCAATGCCCTCCAAAGGGATGTCTATCAAAGGCATAGTCAATGGCCAATGATGCCAAGCTGGAGGAACAATGGGAATACGGATCTCTCCTGTGATGCTCCTAATAGCACGCTCTCCAAGATAGAGCTCCCAGCCTCCTGCTGTCAACAATGGTACCCTATGGGTCAATAAGTCAAACTCCTGGCCAGTAGGGACTCCTCCCTCAAATCTGACGGTTAAATGCTCGGATGTGTATGGCGTCCAGGTGACCAAATCCTCCTTCAAAAGCTCCAACTATAAACGGGCATAAGTGAATCCCTCAGCAACAGGGACCTCCGTCAAAGTGAAGTGATGCCATCTTCGTCCTCGACGATAAGTCTCCAAACCTAATGCAGTAGCGAGCCATAGGCAAGGAAGCCTCTCAAATGCCCAAAGTTGACCATGTAAATATCAAAAATCCTCAGTGATCAAGATTGACAAAAATGCTGAAATCAAAAAGGTACAGAAAGATGTACTCACCAGCAGGAATGGGTAAAATCCTAACCAAGCCTCTGTCGTACCCTCCGAAAGTATGCGCATGCCCCGGAGAAAATAGGTAAAGGTATAGGAGCCCCAATCATAGTCACTGAGGCGCTCTACCTGTCGAGTGGCACTGATCAAAGTGAAGGACACAGTAGACAAGTTATCTGCCATGAAACAACCCCTGATGATCGACAAAAATAATCGCCTCAGAATGCGATCTCTAGCCCTCTGGTCATCAGGCGGAGGCAACTGCAAAGTCCCATCCTAGGCATCTATACTCAAGGGACCAGATCGGACTGCTCGACCCTTAAATGCTGTCGTCAGGGACTCCCAGCAGAGACCGAACAATAGCGGGTGAAATGTCAGTCATGACAGGCACTGACTCGCCCTCAAACTTAATGCCGGTGATAAATCTCTAGTCCATAGGAGTCAACATCACCTCGCAATCCAACAAATGAAGGGACTGAGTCTGGTGGAACCAACGCTCCGATAAAGCCCTCATATACCCCCAGGGGCAACGACGGGGAAGGATCGAGAAAAAGGCCTGAAATCCCCAGCCATCTACAATCTCCCTGTAATCCTCATGCAAAGTGTGATACAGGGAGTGCACACTAAACTAGTTCCCTTGAGGAGGCGTAAAGCCGGGAACCTGCATAAAAATCAACCCAAGTTAAAAACTTGAGCCCCAAAAATGGCAAAAAGAAAGAAAAGAATCCAGAGAGAAGAAAGACTTTAAGTCACCTCATTGGCGTGAAGATATCTCGAAGGATGGCGACTCAAGTCGCCCAGTAGCTCCTGAGTAGGCACAGCAATGCCTGGGACCTCCGCACGTGGAGCCTGAGCGATAGTAGGAACGGCGAACGGAGCCTCCTCATCATCAATATCCAATGGTTGCTCGTCCTGTGTTGGACGAATCCTGCCCTCTACCAGTTTACGAGGCGTCTTAGCCGGACGTGGCTGTGGCACATCAGACGCCCTCCTACGTTTAATACCCGAGGAGACCCTACTGGAATTGTCGAGTCTATCACGATCCATCTACGGTAACAAGTCTCCAAATCACCTCAGAAAGAGTGCGATAAGCCTAAAACCTGTAGCTTATCATTTTTAATCAGTCCAACATATATCTCTAGGTCCTAAGACATGCATGGGTCAGTCAAAAATATCCAGTAAAATCAAAATTGCATGTTTTCAAAACCTAACAACTCAAACCCTACATGGGTCAGTAAAAATTTCCTATAGAGTCAAAAATACATATTTTTCAAAGCACGAGATTTTGGAAAAATTTTGCCAGAGTCTCCTTCGTAAAATGGACTGTCCACATGCAAACAGGCATGCCTAGGTGGACATTCAGTAGCACACCTACCCAAAAATAGAAGCAGTTCATATTTATGAAAGAAAATCAAAAATCAACCTCATATGGTAGCCAAATTACCATGGACATTTTTAGTTGAAAATCCAGGCTCACCAGGCCTCAAAAAGGATGATTAAATTGATCAAAAAGTGCAAAAATTAACTGTCTCAGAACCTGAATTTTCTTACATCCAAACATGCATTACAGTAACATATGCATACATATGTAGTCAGAAAATTTTTACAGGTCATATAGACGTATATTTTGCATACAATGCGTTTGAAAGCACCCTAGGTTGTTCGCATGCTTTTAACGGTCAAAAACTATGGAAAAAGCATGTAAAATAGTACCTGCGCTGTGCTGAACGCGTAGGAACTGACGAAATCAGAATCTGACTGCCAGAACTCCGTAGATCTGAAAAAGAAGATCGAAAATCCTTTCGCTGCTCAAACGGGAAACTTGCAAAATGAAAACTCTTAAGCTCCATTTAAAGCCCAGGTAGCCGCACCTCTACCTGCGACTGCCGCACCTCCACTTGCGGTAGCCCAGGTGGGTCCTACTTCCCCTAGGCCCAGTTCGGTTCTAGTCGAAACGGAGTTTAAACTGGTTGCCAAGTCAAATCTGAAGAGAAATCGCTACGCAATTGAGCGGTTTGGCCAGAAATCTTGTGTTTAAGCAGCATCATCCTGACAGAAAGGGAAATTTTGGTATTCATCCCGGAGCCATATCCGGGGATCAACAAATCAAACTGCGGAAAAATTGGGCAAAAATTGCGCCAAACTGTCAAAAACTGTCATTTTTCAAAGTTCGGGTACTGACCAAAGCAGTTTCAGCCGTTGGCTTCAGCCCCAGCGAAGTTTGGGTACTGACCGAAGCAATTTCAGCTGTTGGCTCAGCCCCAGCGAAGTTCGGGTACTGACCAAAGCAGTTTCAGCCGTTGGCTCAGCCCCAGCGAAGTTCGGGTACTGACAAAAGCAGTTTCAACCGTTGGCTTAGCCCCAACAAAGTTCGAGTACTGATCGAAGCAGTTTCAGCCGTTGGCTCAGCCCCAGCAAAGTTCACCTACAGACCGAAGTTGATTTCAACCTTTGGCTCAGTTCCAGCAAAGCTCAGGTACATACCGAGATCTAATCTAACCGTTGGCCAAACCCCAATGATGCTTCGACCATCGGACTAGCCCATGAGACATCAGGAGATGATCTAGAGGCAGAAGTCCTGTAATATTCCATCCCCACAGAGAATAGATGATGGAATCTGTTATACACATCCTCAAAAGGGGATTATTAATCGACGTCGATGATACATACTCCTGTGACGAACTACCAGTGCAGACTATCATCCAGGTAGGTGTTACAAGCTTCAGGCAAAACAATTCGATAACCAGAAGCTATCCCCAGCGGAGTATCCTTCAATCGATGAACATAGACACCCTTGATCTCAAATCAAGGAAGCGGCCATAACATCCCCATCAGGGAGGTCAATCAACAACAACTATATCAACCTCATCAGGATCTACAAAGCTATCGCAGAAGACGTCATCCCCAGTAGATCAAGACGAAAAAATCTATGATAGCTTATCTTCACCAATCTCACCAGAGGCAAGCAGGCTATCATGAACATCGCCATCCCTATCAAAAGGTGACGAAAGCCGTCTTTTATAGCCCCAAATCTGACAACTCATCAGGGAGGGTTGATCAACGATAATTATATTAACCTCAATTGTCGTCACGAGTAACGTTATCCACAGCAGACAATGACGTGAAGTAATTCGTACTAACCCTACACATGACATACCATGCACTGCCAAGCATCTACGTTTGCATTTCTAATGTCTACTAATCTTTATCCTGCCCGTTCCATTGCATTGCATGGACATGATAAAGAGGGGCATCTGTAGACACTCAAAATTTTCACTGCCCCATCACCAACATTGTAGAAGGGCAAAGCCGTCTTTTCAAATCAACCTTGGTCTCAATACCGGGCCTCCAACTCAAAATCGGCCACCAATGCCGGTCCGTTAATTCAAATCTGATCACCAATATCGATAAACCTAAATCCGACCACCAATGTCGGTAAGTCCAGCTCTGATCTCCAATCGAACCATCTATCCAGCTCCGATCACACTTCGGACCGTCAATCTAGCTCCAATCTCTAATCGGACCGTCAATTCAGCTCTGATCTCCAATTGGACCGTTAATCCAGCTCCGATCTCCAATCGAACTGTCTATCTAGTTCCGATCTCCAATCGAACCGTCTATCCAGCTTTGATCTCCAATCGGACCATCAATCCAGCTCTGATCTCCAATCGAACAGTCTATCCAGCTTTGATCTCCAATCGGACCGTCAATCCAGCTCTGATCTCCAATCGAACCGCCTATCCAGCTCCGATCTCCAACCGGACCGTCTATCAAGCTCCGATATCCAATCGGATCGTCAATCCAGCTCCGATCTCTAATCGGACCGTCAATCCAGCTCTGATCTCCAATCGGACCGTCTATCCAGCTCCGATCTCCAATCGGACCGTTTATCCAGCTCCGTTCTCCAATCGGACCATCAGTCCAGCTCTGATCTCCAATCGGACCGTCAATCTAGCTCCGATCTCCAATCGAACCATCAATCCAGCTCCGATCTCCAATTGAACCGTCTATCCAACTCTGATCTCTAATCGGACTGTCTATCCAGCTCCGATATCCAATCGGACCGTCTATCCAGCTCCGATCTCCAATCGAACAGTCAATCCAGCTTCGATCTCCAATCAAACCTTCAGATCAACCCCGATCTCAATATTGGGCTATCAACTCAACCCCGATCGTCGATCGAACAGTCAAGCTCAACCCTAATCTCAATATCGGGCCTTCAAACCAGCCTCGGCAGCAACCTGAAAGGTACAAGGCAGCCCCGACATCAATCCGAGATGTATCGATTAATCCCGATCTCAATATCGGGCCATCAAGATTATCCCTGGTCTCAGTCCGGGAAGTACAGGTCAGCCCCGGCGTCAATCCAGGAAATGCAGTTCAGCCCAGAGACAACCCTGGGAAGCCAGATCCATCAAAGGTCGTGCCGACACCACAGACAACCTCGGAAGGGGAAAAATGGTCATTTTACCAACTCTAAACTGATTCGGTCAAACTCAAGCCGAATTGATGCCATCGAAGTCAGAACGAACCACAGCAACGATCTCGAGTGCCAACAACGCAAGACAGCTCAACGGACAAACTACGAAGAATCGAAGACCTGGTTATGAACCCGTCTTCTTGGACCTAGAAAATGTTTTATCCCATATCATGGTGACACTCTTGGCGAGGGCTTTCCGAAAAGGTATCGCACGCCTCAAACGGACGCTCCGATCAAAAGTTTGAAAGTTTCGACTTCGACTGCGCGTTGTCCAGAGTGTACGTACTTCAAGATAACGAAACTCAGCACGTGGGCCCCACCTAGGGGAGCCGCACCTCTACCTGCGGTAGCCGTAGGTAGATCTAGGGCTCCCTGGCCTATAAATAAACGTGCTCCCCACCTTCATTTTCAAGTTTCGAAACGCAATGAAGCTCTGTTAGTTCAATTTCTCGACTTTTGCACCTCTTCCAAACCCAAATATTTTCACTCTAACACGTAGGTATACCCATATACTACCATATATCAAAAAACTAACAGTAGATTTGGACGTATAGAGCCTACAATTTGGCAAAAAGCCTGTATTGCAGTCCATTGCAAGTATTTTTACGATCAGAAAGTCAATACTACTACTTTGCACTGTTTTCCACTTGCACACAAAAATTCATCTTCTAAATATCCCCGGAACTTAGTTCTGTGGCCGTTTTCATCAAAATTTGGTATATTTATGTACATAAACGCAAATTTTTGCATTTCTACAACTCGGATTGACGATCCGTCGGCTCCAGCAGCTTCAATGCACTAGCACACACGTTCTGGTAACTTCGCCGAACTGGGTTATTTTCTCAGTCCGGGTTGGCCCTTTTTGTATATATTTAACTGTATATATACTAACATTTCAATTCTGTCAAGCCCGAATGTCAAATCCGAGGTAGTTTACCGATTTTATATATATTTACGCATATATAAGCGACTCTCACCATAACTGGTTCTCTCACCAGTATTGGTTGACTACATTTATATTAATATATATATATATATATATATATATATATATATATTTATATATATTTTCAGTCCGGCCTAGATTACTTCGTGGTCATTTTACTGATTTTGCACACTTCCCTATACTGGTTGCTCTCCCCAATCACTGGGTGACTACTTTATATCAATTTCAATTCCAGTACGGGCACCGGCGTGAAAATCCATCACCCTTTTTATTGTTTTTATACATACATACATATATATATATATATATATATATATATATATTTCATTTCTGTCACAGCCTAGATTATTTTGTGGCTATTTACAGTTCTTTTATATAAATATATATATATATTTCAATTTCAGTCCGGGCTTACGAGTGAAAACCCATCGCCCTTTTACAGCTTTTGTATATATATAATTATATATATTGCTTTACTCAATTTATTCAACTGCTGCATTTAATATTCATTTGTATATGAATCTGCACTGACATATCTGCGGGCGGACTAGATTTATTTAAATCTCGCCAATTCTAGTTTTCAAATGGTTCAAAACCTCCAAACTGAACCGGGAAGCTAGAATGGCTGAGATTTCTTTAAATCTAGCTTTCTTTCTAGTTTCAGCTTCAAAAGCAACCTCGCGTCCCTTAGATTTCTATCTAGTGGGAACGAGATGCTTTGGTCACGCGCAGCCAGGATTTACTGATGAATCCTTGGTTCCATTGCGACGTGAGGATGTATATATATATATCCATTTTTGTGCAAATTTGAACTGTGCAGGTTTATGGGCTACTCATATATGAGCCTAAGAATCGTGGGATTCATGATCAAATCGATCGGGATCTGATTCCCATGATGGACAAACTCCAATTTACAGATGTACATTCCATTGCGACGTGAGGATGTATATATATATATATATATATATATATATCCATTTCTGTGCAGATTTGAACTGTGCAGGTTTATGGGCTACTCATATGTGAGCCTAGGAATCGTGGGATTCACAATCAAATCGATCGGGATCTGATTCCCATGATGGACAAACTCCAGTTTACAGATGTACCCTGCCAGCTTTTCTGTAAAATGTACATACATAGACCTTAAAATAGTTATCCAGATTTAAGGTCTGAATATAATGAAAAAATGTCAATTGTCGTGTCAGCGTCCCTCCGATGGTTTTCATACCCATGAGGAGATCGACACTTATATATTTTTGTGGTCGAGGAAGCTTCGCAGCCCGACAAATTGACATTCACATGCAGCCTTAAGGCTATAAAGATAAAATTGGAAGTATAAATCGGTTTAAATTCCTATGTCAGCGTAAGGGTTTGATAAACCAGCTTTCAAAACATCATTTTCAAATCAATCAAAAGAAAAGTGTTTCAAGAAAATTAAATCAAATGCTTTTGCAAATCAAATCAAAGACAGATTTTCAAATCAAATCAAACCCTTCGTATATAGGCTCAACGAAGCCTGTCAAAACTTTTAATCAATCAATAGGCCCAATTTTCAAACAATATTCACTCACGCATTCACAGTTTTAAGGGAAATATTGAAAAGATGCGGTACCGTGTTTACACGGGAGTCGTGGGATGCCTAACACCTTCCCCACACTTAACCAAGCCCCCGAACTCAAAACTCCGATTTTAAAGATCAAGTTTTGACAGTGTCCAGCAATTGGGCCTCTTTTCAAATCAAAATCGGTTGAGTTGGTACAACCATTTTCAAATCTACCAACTGGCGACTCTGTTAAAACATAAAAATCGTCGACATAAGCACATGTTGGCCTCTTTCCTAAAAAACCCTTCAAAACCTTTTTCCTAAATAAAAAGAGTGGGGCTAGATAGAACTTAGGAAGATCGATTTGAGAAAACTCGGGTTACGAACCAACCTGCAGGGTTCTTAAATTTTCCAACGTCGACAGGTATAATATTCACTTTTATATGAATATCAAGATAACTTTTGTATGTCTCAACTTTTTAAATAAAGTTGTAGTAATGAAACTCGAATTTTGTCACAACATGATAGTAAATGTTTGTAGCAGTATGCACTATGTACTGAAAAGTACTATGTACTATTTACATAACTATGAATATAAATGCAATGAAATGATTATATGTTTGAATAAGTAAATAAATTTTGAGAACTAAAATATTAAGATGTTTATCTGATGAATTCGTTGATTTAGCACACTGAATTCGTAAATCCAACAAGCTGAATTAGTCTAAGTATAAAATTTTGTATTAAATTTTTATTATACTACTAATAATATGTGGTATAAAGATAAAGGATTAATGTAAGTCTTTATTTCATCAGATAATGCCGCCAAGACGACAAAACCGTAACCAATAGGAGGAACAGTCTGTGAATAATGAAGGAGATCAAGCAGATCCAATGTAGAACTTCGTAGACATGCTAGCTCAAGATATGCAAACTAGAGCCCCGGCAGCAAGAAATCGACCATTTAATCGATTGGCAAACTTTAAAGATTTTAAGGCTGTAGGACCGTCGAATTCAAGGGAACCACTGACCCTATAAAAGCTCAGACATGGGTAAAGGAGATAGAGAAAGCTTTTGTTATTGCTAGAGTAGCAAAGGAGCAAAAGATAGATTTTGCTACCTATTTGAAGAAGGGTGAGGCGAATTACGGGTGGGAGACAAACCAGGCTAGAGCCGGAACAGCAGTAGTAACCTGGACAAGGTTTAAGGAATTATTTTTTGAGAATTATTTCTCACCTAGGCTATGTTTGTTTACTAGGATAACACTTGGGATTAGACTAATAATCCTTAATCTCTTGTTTATTTTTTAAATTAGACTCCGGACTATTAATACCAGGATAGCAAAATTACTTAGAATGAGGGATTATTTAATACCATGTCTAACATGGTATTATAATCCCATTATGAGGGATTAAAAATTTGTGGACAAAATTAACCTGTCTTTTCTAATATGACTAACGTATCCTTAAATTAGATTGAACCCCTCCACCCTCACCCCACCCCACACCACCCCCCACCCCCACTCAAATTTTTTTTGACTATGTATACACCCCCACCCACCCCCACAAAAATTAAAAAAATAATATTATATAACGTACCTATAGGCCATACTGCTTTGGTTTCTTTTAATTGGAGGCATTGGCATATATAACATTTGCAAACATGACCACAGTGTTTTGAAGGCTTTCTCACCTATTTACATATTTCGGTATTTTAGAAGGGGAGGAAAAGTTGGTTGGACCTCCCTTGGTGGGATCATGCTCAGCATCACAGGTTTTCTCTTACTTATCATTTTCCTGTATAGTGTTCACGCTCATTTTAACATGGAATAAATAATATTATTTATTATTTATTTATACACCCCTCCCCCTTCTCCTCGAAAAAATATTATTTATTGATTATGTATACTCCCGCCCCACCCCGCCTAACCCCGCCCCCACCCCCTTCTCTGAAAAAAAAAATTTACTGAATAATATAACCACTTATTTAAAAGTTTTTAATTAATTTTTTATTATTTTTTGATGTATAAATAAGTTTAAATTATAGTTTAAAATATGTTATTATTAATAAGGGTATAATAGTCCAAACGATATTTTTTTAATCCAATCCTTTAATTAATCCTAGAAAAAGCAAACATAACATGGGATTATTTTAAGTTATCCCATGAATAATCCCATAAAAATAAACATGTGACTAGGATTAATAGTCCTGGATTATAATTCCATGGATTATAATCCCAGGATTATAATCCTTGCAAACAAACATGGCCCTAGTATGCAAGCAAAGATGGAGGTAAACTTCTTAGAGTTGAAGCAGGAGAATATGTCGGTTGCAGAATACGCCGCTAAATTCAACGAGATTCGCTACGCATCAAGTGGATACTGAGGTACGAAAGGCACGAAGGTTTGAGAATGGATTGAAGCCAGGATATATTGTGACATTCTAGATTTTTAAGAATTTATAAATGAGAATTTAATAAATAAAATTTTTATTATGAGATGTTTTGAGTTTGAATATGTGTATACGTGTCATATATTGTGAAATATGTGAATTTATGTGAAGAGAATTTTATATATTAGTTTTAATATATATTGAATTAAATAAATAATTTAATTAAATTATTTATTGAGTTAAAAAATTAATTATATAATTTTTATGGAGTAATGTAATTAAGTGTAATATATTAATTAAATGAGTATTTAATATTTAATTTAATTAATATATAATAATTTTATATAATAGTTCTAATTTAATTGGGATAATTAAATTAGATGAAGTTATGTGATAATTGTTACACGAAATTATAATTAGCGAGTAATTATAATTATGTGATAATTTTATGTGATCAATTTATGTTAGACTTTTAATTAATTAAATTAGAATGTTAAGATTTGATTAATTAAATGATAACTCTAAAAGATGTGTTAAAGGATTTATTAAAAGAATAAAAATGGCTTTTAAATTAGTTTTACCCAAACAAGGCCCTTAAAACTGTTTTTAAAAGGTTTTACCAAACAAGGCCCTTACTTTTGTTTTAATCATGTTTTACCAAACAATGCCTTAACTACTAAAAATCAGTTTTTTTAAAATAACTTGTTTTACCAAACAATCCTTAGGGCTTTTCAAATTCAATTTGTAACTTATTGCAATTATGGTATTAAGTATGTGGTTTAATTACTTGGGAGTTATATATATTATATAATTATACATATAATATATATATATATATATATATATATATATATATATATCATATTAGCTATATGTTAAAAAACTACGTTACTTTAGAAAACAAAAGAGTTAGATGTTAGAACAAAAGGTTTGTCTGTGTAGAAAGAAAACACAGAAAACCTAGAGCTAGAGAGAAAAGAAGGAGGAAGAAGAGAGAAGAAGAGAAGGAAAGGAGGAAAGCTTTGAGAGAAAGTCCTTGTTCAACCTTATCATGGTCTTCTTCTTACTCACTAAGCCAAGGTATAATCTCTAATCTTGTAGTTTAGAGATTTTATATTGATGTTCTTCATGGTTGAGTCCTCTGTAAATTGAGTTATCATGAAGAGTTAGTGTAAACATGAAATTGTATATATGAATTGTGTCAAATATGCTTATAATTGGTTTGTATGCTAATTAGGATATTTAATCCATGTGTATATGATGAACATGAGGGATTCATGTTCATTAAGAAGTTACAGTGAATATATTTTGAAACTATATGGTTTTCTTTAAAATAAAAAATTTAAGTTTTATGGTGGATTGTTGTACAAATTGATTGAGGATTTTGTTAATTTGTCAAGGAACTTGTTCAAGTATGTTTTAAATTGTGTATTTCATTTTAAAATTAAAATTACAGTGTTCAAATTTAACAAGAACACGTATCAATGGTTTTTCTTCAAAAATCATAATATTGGTTGTTTTAAATTGTGAGTTTTGATGATTTCATGTTTAAGACATGTTAGGAGTTAGAATTTATGTTTTCTATAAAGTGATTATGAATTGTATTGACTGGAAGTGGAATTTGGTGTGGAAAACTATGTCAAATTGGTTTTTTCTCTGCACAATTCACGAGCAAAACTTTAACCGCTGGAGGGGGCCCGCCCTGGTGGGCCTTGCTAAGTCTAGAACCCCCGCCCCGGTGGGGGTTATGCAGAACAGAAAGCTTTACTCTCTCTTTTTTTGTATTTTGAAAAACTAAGTTTATGTGATAATTGATGACATGTTAGCATACTTTAAAATGTTAAATAATAGTAATGAGTTATATTAATAATATAATGTGTAATTATAATTTGAATAATTATAATTATAGTAAATGTATAATTTAAATTATAATTCTTAAATTATAATAATATAGTTTGATTAATCAAAGTAAATGTTTAACGTGAAGTCTAATTTGTTTAATTATAACTTAATATGATATGTGATTATAATTTAGAATAATTATAATTAAGGTAAAAGTGTAATTTAAATTGTAATCTATTTAATTATAATTTAATGAGTGTATGAATTGAAATGGATTATTTATAATCTAAGTAATTGTTTAATTTAAATTATAATTGGTTTAATTAAAATTTGATTAAAGTGGATGTTTAAATTATAATTCGTTTAATTATAATTTAATATGAGTATATAATTATTAGTTGATTAATTATGTGAGAAGTTATATGATTACGTAATGTGATTATATGATATGATTAATTATTAACTTAGTAGTTAAAGAGGAATGAGCTAACCTAAAGTGGTTAACTAACTATGATGATTAGCTATGTGGTAATTAACTTATATCGTTAATTATACATATAATTTGACAGTGTGTCAAATGAATGGGAAAGAATTAGGAAGTATAAAGTATAAATTACTTAGACGTTTGCTAAGCGTTAATAGGTAACTAATAATTGATGCGTATGGTAATACGTGTGTAGGATTGATGAAGCAGATTATTATAAGCTATTTTTTGGTAATTGGTAATCTACGAGCTAGGAAAGTTTTTCCGTTCCTATTTTCTATGTGAACTTTATGATATTATGAACTGTTTTAAAATGTATTGCAAAGAGCATGCTATGTTATATATGTTGCAAGCATAAAATGTTAAAGTCAATTTATTACTACATTGATTGATTTAAGGGTGTTGATTGAGTAAGGAACTCAATCTTTATATTTTTTATGTGATTAAAGCATGTATGACATGTTACTTTAATGTTTATGAGATGTATGTTGAGTATTTTAATTATGTGCTACGTGATGCATGAAAGCTATTAGTTCTTGCTAAGCTGTCGAGCTCACTCTTGCAAATAACCATTTTTGCATGTCAAAGAGGCAAGGTAATGATACATGCTAGTTGAATATTAGAGTTCAATAGTAATTCAAGAAGCTTACTTATGCTTTATGAGAAATGCATTTAATATCTTGATTGTAATGTAGATCTAAAGTTGTAAAGTTGAGTTATCCGATGTATATGCATAATAATTATAATGTAAGACTTTGTATAGTCATTTCGTTGTAACGATTCATTATATAGATTTGAATCGAAGAGATGTATTGTAAAGGTTGCGATTCAGGGCAATAAAGAAAGATTTTATAAAAGTTTTAAATATTCTGCATTTCTAGTGATTTTAATATCGAATAATGATGAAAAGATAGATTAAAGTTATATTGTTAACGATCGAGAAGGAGAATATATTATTGTATAAATTTTGGGGTTGTTACATGTATAACAAGGTAGCTGTGTTACAGATTAATACATTTTCGGCCCTGTTTAAAAAAGCAATCATCGCCGAAGGAGGAAGTGAAGCCGTGTCAAGGTATCATCAAGAGAAGAAGAAAAAGACGAATAAAGGAGGTAGTAGTGGAGGAATAACTCCAATAAGCGTAAGTGGAAGGACGATACCCAATCTGGCGACAAGTCAGGAGATGATAGGAAGATAGGCGAGCCGTGTGCAAATTGAGGTAAAAATCATCGAGTATGTTTAAAGGGGAAAGAAGTGTGTTTCAACTGTGGAGAAAAGGGACACATCTCTCCCAATTGTCTAAGTCCAAAGAAGATACAAAGTTGTTTTTCGTGTGGATCGCTAGAGCATCAAATTCGTAACTGTCCAAAGAAGAATGCATAGAGAGGAAGCAACAATAGAGGAAAAAGCAGTGGAACACTGGCGATCAAAGGACCTGCTTAGCCGGGAAATCGACGACGCGCACGTTTAATATGATGGTTCAAGACGTAGTGGCTGCAAAGGAAGTGATGACAGGTAAATACTTCACAAAATAATATAACCGTGTATGATTTAGTTGATAAATATCACTGCGAGGTACTATTCCTTTACGGGTCCGAGTCACAGGTTGATATATGAGTTATAGGTTCGTATCGCGTATATAAATTTGAAGGAATTGATGATACAACTTTAAAAAGTTGTTAGTACATGAGTATGTCCATGTGATCTTTGGTAACCCTTAGAGGTTCCATAGTAGAGTGAGAGAAAGTACAAGTTGCTTAATATATTGAAGGAATACCATTATGAATATGATGTTGATACCTAAAAACAACAAGTAAATATGAGCTATGCCAAGTCAAATGAGACTTGAATTAAGCTACGATATTTCGCCCTGAATTGGGATAGGAAAGAATAAATGAAATAATAAATACGAGGAGAGTAATTCAATAAAATTGATTGATTAATAAATGAGTGTCTAAGGATAGACATAATTTGAGTGTAAGGATATAGTGATTCCGTGGACGGAATCCTTATAAGGAGGGGAGAATGTAAGGACCGAGAATTTCACATGATTATATGTGTAATTTTTACGAATAATTTTTTTTAGAAAGTACTTGTTGAACCATATAAGTGTATATGTGAATTAAGCTAGAAAGTTAATTTATTAACTAAGAAGTATATACTTAATCATTTTGATTAAGGAAGAGTAAGATAAGTTATGTTAAATATTAACATAGCTTGAATGTTAGCCTTGATTATTAAATTAAAAAGATTTACAATCTTTAAGTAATTAATTATTGATATGAATATGTGAGTGGTCATAACTTATTAAGCCAATTAGGGCTATTAAGTTAATACAATAGTGGAATATGTTATGATTTATGTGAATGATGTATGTGATTAAATAAATATACATTAGATAATGTGTATACATTTATTTTGTAAAGAGAATTAAGAATAAAGTTATGTAACCTAATACATATATTAGGTATGATAATTAAATAACCTAAGGGATTATAATATGAGAGAATGATAGTAATTAAAAATATATATACTAATCCTAAGAGATTTATTTTATACATCTTAATTAATTAATTTTATAACCTAAGTAAAGCAAGTCTAATTGGGTTATGAAATTAAAGATATATGAGTAAGGAATTAACTTACAAATGTGTGTACGAAAACCCTAACTAAATGATTAGGAGAGGATAAAAATTAAAAAGTATGGAACTATGTTGAATTGCAAGCCCAAAGAATTAAAATTGCTAGGCCAAAGAATTAAAAGAGTGGCCCAACTTGTAACCCAAGTGGGAGGGGACATATTGGACATTTAGTAAACAAAGTGGAGCATGAAAATAGAACAAAGCATGTGCCCAAAAGGCCCATATGGCCTGTTTTTGCAAGGAAGGAATAAGGGGGGAGGAATGTAATGATTAGGTTGTTTTATTAGGTAAACAACTTTACTAGGTGTCAAACATTGGTTTTGTTCTTATCTTTTCACCAAACTAACAAGCTAACCATGGAGTATAAGACACAAAATAATAATGAGTATGAGAGAGAGATATATTGGGAGAAGTATGTTAGATATATATAATGTATATCTCTTTATATTTGTTAACAACAAAAGTCCTTTAATTTTTCTCTTTCCTCTTATTTTTATTAGCTATCTAAGTAACCAAGAGAGAGAGAGAGAGAGTGAGGAATTTTCGGCCAAGAGAGAGAGACAGAGAGCTCTTGAAAGTTCATAGTTATCTAATCAAGTCCCAGGAAGAAGAAGGAAGGAAAAATCAAGATAAGGTATAAAGGATTCCTATTTATTATAGTTTATTTCCTTTTTGTTTTGATTTGATTTTTAATAGTACGAAGTTTTAATCTTGAGGTTTAAAACCTTAGATCTAAATGTTTATAAGAGTTTCATATTTAGATCTAACCTTTTTGTGGATCAAAAGTTAGATCTAAACTAAGAAATGGAAACTAAGTTTTTCAAAAGATAGAAAACCTAAATTTTCTTAGCCTCGTGTTTAATCTTGTGTTTGCTGATTTTTGGTGAAATATATCATGGATCATGAAAGATCTATGAATATATGAGGTATTAGTATGTATTATGATATTTTATGATTACTAATGTTTGGATAATCAAGAGATCTAGGAAGTTTTCTTACAAACACAAAGGATTAAAAATCAGATTTTTGTGAAAACGAAACATAAAATTCAAACATTCATATCTCCTATTATATTTTGAATTTTTGAGTGTGGTCAAGTCCTAGAGTTAGATGTATGAGCTTTCTAACCTTTTCAAGTGGAATCACTAAAAAATGTGTTGTAGATTTTTGTGTGGACTAATTTTAGTAAAGGAGTCAAAAACTAAAAAATGACAAAAAACAAGCTGCCAAATATTTCCAAGGCCAGTTTTGGCAACTTAATTAACAAAATAAATTCCAATCTTTTGGGACATGAAAATATATGAGATAAAGTAGCTCATGTCCAAAAATGAGCTTAATCCGACTTAAATTGACCGTGTTATGGTCATTTTAATATTTGGGTTTTCCGATGAAAATCGCTATAACCAGAGTTCTATAACTCCGATGGCCACAGATATTTAACTGGAAGCTCACGTTAATATTTGTAAGATCCCACCAAGAGTTGAGAATTTCTAGAGTTTGGCATGATATAGCTAATTTCTTAAGTTACGAACAAAAAATGAATTTTTGATAAATACTAAAGGGAGTTGAAAATTTCCAAAAAAAATCTTTTTGTTTACGAAATATATGTATATATATTTGGCAAAAGGATAGAAAAATAATAAGCTGATTTGGTATTTTCGTGAAAAGAGTATTTCAGCTTGTTGAATTGAACAATTCAGGGTGCTAAGATGGAAACTGAAAAGGTTAGGAAGGGAAGATAGTTTGGTTTCAGCTTGCTGAAATGATATATTCAGTCTTCTGAATTAATAAATAGTTTACCAAGTTATACTAAGAACTTATAAATGAACGAGTAAGTATTAAGTCTAAGGTAGTACAGTCGTACTCTTTAATGGTTGATGTATGGTATTTAGGCTAAACAATTCCTTCAAGGAGCGAAGGTATATACGACTTAGCAACCGATCTAACTCGCTGTGAAAACAGTGTAGTCGAGACGAAAGCTAAATTGTTTGTTGTTTGTGGGAAACCACTAAGTGTACTATATTGAGTACTATTAAAGACTCGATGTGTGCTAGGTTTAGACTTGTGTATTAGTATGGAGTTATCTAATGATTGATTATATGATTACATGTTAGATAAATATTATAAGTGAGATATGTGATGCTAATTAAGAGATCGATCTTATTAATAATAAGTCTTACCAAAGAAGTCAACTTAAATTGTGTAGCAGTAATCAATAAATCAGGTAAGTTCTCTAACTCAAACTTGAGTTATTATTTTTCAAGCATGGTAGTGGATAATTATTGTTGATTATTCCACATCTAAGATTGTTATTGAATATTCGCATTTATTGAAAGTTTCATAACTCAACTTGAGTTAGTAATTTCAAAGCATGATTAGTGAATAATTACTGATAGTTATTCACCTCTATAATGATTATTGTTATTCGCATATAGTGCAATTGATTATTGCTCTATTATTAGCATTGTTTATGAGCTATGTCTCAGCTATTTGTTTTGGCGAGACTAATATTTGTTAAAACATGAAACGTTCTATTTGTTATGAACTGATTTATTGGAAGATCTATGCCATTAATTTCGGCTAGATCAATATTGATATTATATGTTGAAATCATAGTTTTTCTTTGAAAGAAATCCAAACCATATTGCTATGGTACGGACTCATGATGTATAACTGAGATGAAAAAACTTTATTGTCGTAAAACCGCCCAATGCTCTATTATTGAGTATTATACATAATATAAGGTACAAAGGAGTTGGCCGCTCCAGGTACTTGCAGAGGAGTATAGTTTAGTTTTTATAACTGACTTATATTCCTGAGATAATTTAGTTTTAATAACTAATGATTCCTCTATTAGTTCATGATTCTTTTGTGATTACTCAACATGAAATCTGGGAACATCCCACTTTATTAAATATTGTTGCAGTATTGTTAATTCTTCTTATTCACTTGAATATGATTGAATCTTTGAAAGAATTTTACTCTTACATCCTTGATATG